>OZ038485.1:22627447-22632447 GCA_964036315.1 Acanthosepion esculentum | reverse complement strand
TTATCTGTCTATATTTCTGAGATGAGGTATTATGTACACTATTTACATTATTCGGACTATTGTCCTCATCTTTGTCGCCATATTTATTACAACGTTTCGGTCTTTCAGTATCTGTCTATATTTCTGAGATGAGGTATTATGTACACTATCTACATTATTCGGACTATTGTCCTCAACTTTGTCGCCATATCTATTACAACGTTTCACCCTTCAGTATCTGTCTATATTTCTGAGATGAGGTATTATGTACACTATTTCCATTATTCGGACTATTGTCCTCATCTTTGTCGCCATATTTATTACAACGTTTCGGCTTTTCAGTATCTGTCTATATTTCTGAGATGAGGTATTATGTACACTATTTACATTATTCGGACTATTGTTCTCATCTTTGTTGCCTTATTTATTACAACGTTTCGGCCTTTCAGTATCTGCCTATCTTTCTGAGATGAGGTATTATGTACACTATTTACATTATTCGGACTATTGTCTTCATCTTTGTCGCCATATTTATTACAACGTTTCGGCCTTTCAGTATCTGCCTATATTTCTGAGATGAGGTATTATGTACACTATTTACATTATTCGGACCATTGTCCTCATCTTTACCGCCATATTTATTACAACATTTCGGCCGTCGTACGCTCCGGCCTTCTACAGGTGGTTGAAATGTCGAACTGAATCCTTTATTTTGCTCACTGGGGTAGACTGTTCTAGTTCCACGTGCCATGTACGATAACAATTTTTATAACGTGGAAATAAATTGCGAAATGATGGAAATTAATTTGGAAATACAGCGAAAGTCACTCATTAAATAAAAATAATTGTTTGTATGACAAGGAAAGAAGGACCTGCGTACATCAAACTGTTTTTAAATTAAGTGGTGGCAGCAGAATTATTACTGAAGTTTTAAAAGATAAGATTAAATATTAATGTAATAAATGCAGTGATCATTTTTTAGTTCTGTTATTTATTGTTGTCTATCGCATCTTCTCTTCCCAACCTATTGTGATGAAAGGCTAATTAATGCCATCTGCAAGAGCTAACTTGAATGCCGACCGATAGAGCGGCTTTTTAATCTATTTTTACTATAAAGGTCTCTTCTGGTAGATACATGTGTTTTAGTAGATATTTTTGTCTTAAACAATGAAATTGATATCAACTGGCCTTGATCGACAAACCCTACCTAAGAAAAATATACATCCCGACAGAAATCGAATTTTTATTCCCGTTTTCCTTTAGAGAATTACTAGCTCAGCCGAAACCCGATCTTATCAATTTGGCTACAGGGATTGTCATGGCAGGGCAAAACTCAATTACCTACTTAGGGAATGGACCCCTCTCGTTCGAACGTCTTCGAATCTATATCTGTTAGGTTCATTTCCGTACCCCAAACCTAAGCATGGTATTTTTAAAAAAATGGATTTGTTTTTTTAATTCGACCTAATTTCGTATTAGTATAAACGTTATTTTTAGAAGTCCCAACAAGATGTTTGCAAATTGTTCTACTACAGACTATGCTGACATCTAGAAAAACGCATTGGCAATGGTTAAAAATGATACGCTACTGACAGGAGTTGTTTTTGATATGCATAAAAAAATTAATCTTTACAACAGACATCTACACATTACTGAATTATTATAATTTGTTTTATGTATTTATTTAATTTCAGAATACCATAGACTGGGTCATGTGAGCAAAGAGGAAGTTTTAAGGAGGAAGAGAACGTAAACGACATTTAAACTTAAAATAAGAATCAGACAGTTGAAATCTATGGAGCACATAATGAGAAAAGTGGGTTTGGAGACTTTAACACTCAGAGGCCATAGTGAAGTTAAAGTAAGCAGAAAGAAACAACGAGTAACCTATCTATCGAGCTTGTATAAATGGAATGCTAGTGACGGTAAGGGTAAATACATTGCTGAGATACAAAATATAAGAAGTTGTGGAGAGCTATAAACGCCCACGTCTTGATGGGAGATCACATATAAAAAAGAACATTGAGTAAACTATTTAACAAGTTGATGTGGTAGAAAATGGAAGGCGATTGATGGTCAGGGAACATATATTGCTTAGAAAGAACAAATAGGAAGTTGTGGAGAGCTATTAACGTCAACGTTCTGAAGGGATACCGCATATAAGAAAAGAACATCAAATAGCTTGTTTAACGAGCTCGTGTGGTAGAAAATGTAATGCGATTGATAGTAAGGGAACATACATTGCTTAGAAAGAACAAATAGGAAGTTGCGGAGAGCTATGAACGTCAACATTCTTAAGAGACACCGCATATAAGAAAAGAACATCAAATAGCTTGTTACCGAGCTCGTGTTGTAGAAAATGTAATGCGATTGACAGTAAGGGTACATACATTCCTCTGAAAGAACAAATAGGAAGTTGTGGAGAGCCATGACCTCGCACCTTATGAAGGGACACAGAATATAAAACAACGAAACAGTAAATTAAAAATAGTGGTCAAGAAGGAATGTACGCGAACCTGACAGGAATTTGCTAGTATTCGTGTAATTTAATGCGTACTTGCATATAAAACGCGTATATCTGGCTAAGTTGCCGAGAGTTTTTTTGTCGTTTTCTATTATACAAACTTTGGATAAAGTTTGACAGAATATTCGGCTTTCAAACTTATTTACTTACATATAAGATTTATATTTATTTATTTTGTCTTCTTATGAAAACAGACAATGTCAGTCATTCTGGTTGATTCATTTTCTCCACCGTGGATTCGTAATGTTCGTGTCGTCTCACAGCAAACATGTCAATGGATAAAGCCCGCCCGAAGAAAGAAAGCCTTTAATAAAAAATGACGCATTAAACACAAGAGCTAATATTACGAAGCATCCAATTGATCTGCACTGGGTCACTCTTATTGAATAGACATTAATTTATGTAAAACAGCTGTCTAGCAACAAGATATTGCAAGATGCAAAATTATAAGAATATCGCTCCACATCATTATTCTTCAGACGTCTCTGAGTTCTAGAGATTAACTAGCAGAATATACTGTTTTCTTTTCAGGAAGTAGATGGGCCTCCACATTTTCCAGGTTTTTGTTGCTCGAGGTATTTCTTTTTTTCCTTTATCAGTTCACGTTTGATCACCGAAGTTAAGCAGTGCCGAGCCAGCTTACTACTTAGATGGAAGACCGTTTGGAAACCTCTTACAACCTGAAATGTCTTTGCGACCTGTTACAACCTGAAATGTCTTTGCGACCTCTTACAACCTGAAATGTTTCGGCTTTAAATAACTTATAAAGGGTCGATAAACCGTCTCACAGCAAACATATCTACGGATAAAGCTGTTGTTCATGATGACGGTAGTCTTTGAGTATAGAATCCAGAGGTTGGCAGTGAATATTTCGAAGACAGTAGGCAAAGCGTAGTTCAGGTTAGCAGTGGATATCTCGATAAAGTAGCAGAGCGTAGTTCAGTAGTTCTTCCTTCTGTTCTTTCGCCTGACAGGTTGGCACTGGATATTCGGAGAGAGTAAACAAAATGGCCGCCTTTATACACGACGGATTGAATATTTCACGTCTCCTGATTGGTTAACCTTCTATTAGGGAACTATAAAGTGAGTCAAGTCATTTGGGTTGGCTCACTAGTTACCTAAAGATACACAAAAATTGTAACAAAAGCCCGCCCGAAGAAAGAAAGTCTCTAAAAAAAAAAAAAAAAATAAAAAAGTGAAGCATTAAACAAAAGAGCTTATATTACGAAGCATCCAATTAATCTGCACTGGGTCAATCTTATTGCATAGATATTAGACTTCATGAATTTAAGCGTTCTACTAGGCTGGCATCTCGCTCTCACCCTTTCACTGTCGAAACTGTTAAATCTAGCCGTCTCTTCTACTCCAATAGCTTCATGTCTCGCACCTCTCGCCTGTGGAACTCCCTCCCCCTTTCCTGTTTCCCTGATAGCTATAATCTCCAACTAATCAAATGTAATGTCAATCGACGTGTCCAGATGCCCTGATGTATCCCCTAACCTTGTCTTCATCCTTTCCTCTATCACTCCTATTTGCTCTCGCTCCAAATCTCTGTAACCCCTTACGTACTAGTGGCTTCCCGCCTTGCTTGGGGTGAAACGCTTAAAAAAGAAAAAAAAACAAGTTGTCTGGCAACAAGATATTGCAAGATACAAACTTATAAGAATATCGCTCCACATCATTATTCTTCAGACGTCTCTGCGTTCTAGAGATTAACTAGAAGTATATACTGTTTTCTTTTCAGGAAGTAGATGGGCCTCCACATTTTCTAGGCTTTTGTTGCTCGAGGTATTTCCTTTTTTCCTTTATCAGTTCACGTTTGATCACCGAAGTTAAGCCGTGCCGAGCCCGTTCAGTACTTAGATGGAAGACTGTTTGGAAACACAGTGTACTATATGCGACCTCTTACAGCCTGAAATGTTTCGGCTTTAAATAACTCACAAGGGGTCGATAAACCGTAAATAAATCTGGTTCCTTTTCCATCACATTGTTTTGCCGGTACTTGTTCCGACATCGGCTTATGGCCATATGACGTGGAAACACCGGTTCTCGTACGAACGCCGAAGTTAAGAAACGTCGAGCATGGACTATACTTAGATGGGTAACCTCTTTGGAATTTGAATGTGCAGATGGTATAATGGATAATGGCACGAAACTTTTCAGCGGAAATCCGAGTTCCAATTTCAGTTACGAGAAAATACCCTTGGGAAAGATATGTATTCCCCTCTTCTCCCCTAGCTATGGGTTAATTATTAAGACTTGTGCCCTATATTATTATTATCTCTTACAAAAAAATTGTTACAATTTAGAATTTTTTCTGGCTTTAAATAACTGAAAATATGTTGATAAGCCCTAAAAAAACGAACCAATCAATCAAAATCAAGTTAGTCCTCATCTTTATTGCCATATTAACGACGTTTCGGCCGTTGTACGCTCCAGTCTTCTTCAGGTGATTGGAAGTTCGAACTGAACCCATTATTTCGCTCACGGGGGGGTA
>OZ038485.1:22587447-22622447 GCA_964036315.1 Acanthosepion esculentum | reverse complement strand
ACGTCATTTGTTTACATTTGTAGGAAAAATCCCAAATAACCTCATATGGGATATAGAACCATTTCAACCGAAGAAAACTTCGTATACAGACTGAATTAATGATACTGTGACAGCAGCCGGAAAATTGATACAGAATGTATCCATTTGAATGTTTTAGTCGGAAGAATGGCACGAGCCAGTCTTTAGAGGTGGCTGAAAGCTATAAGCCTTAAAGGGAAGAGGTTTATATAATTAAATCCGGATATTAACCTTACGACATTAAATTGTGGTTATATGAAGAATGAAGTGTTATTTTGAAACCAAAAGAGGAACGACTTTTTTTTCTTTAATAAAAATTATATAGATATTGTTAATTTTAATAATACAAGTTCCTACTTGAAAACACTCATTCCGACACGAACTCAGTCTGTATACCGGGGATGAATAAGACTGACGAATTTTTGTCGGTTGAAATAGGTCTATAACGCATATGAGGTAATTATGGATTTACTACTATATATATATATATATATATATATATATATATAGAGAGAGAGAGAGAGAGAGAGAGAGATAGATAGATAGATAGATATTTTATGTTAAATTTGTAAACGGTAGGTGATATTACTTGCTTTGTCAAATTTTCTTGATTACACATCAATTCTCTTATTAGTCTCCCCCCATTTTTCCCTCTCTCTCTCATCTTCTGGATTTTAAATATAGATCATATCGTTTTTTATTGTGAGTAGTGTCACCATAAATGTATCCACACGTTTCCGGTGTCTGTTTTATAATTTTAATTTGGGTCAGCGAATCAGTAGCGAATTATGCATCGGAAAATAATTCATATTTATCTGTATCTCACTCATTTAAACCGTTATTTAACTCCTCTCTTTAAAACTTCTCTGTGTTAAATTTTAATCCCCACCTTCACCTTTAGGCCTTCCTGTTCTTCTTTCACATCCCTCCCTAGAGCTTTCATACATTTCTTTTTTTTACCCGGAGTTATATTTTCCGATTTCTTTTTGAATTTGTAAGTCTGATGAATTGGCGCGTGATTACGATTCCAATGTAATAAATTATAACCATGGAATATTAGTGTTTGAGACATATATATATATATATATATATATATATATATATATATATATATATATATATATAATGCGTATATATTATTAATAGCATACTGAGCTTTTGCCCGTGAAATTGAATCTTGTGATGTGAACAATATTCTCGCATTAGACGCAAGAAAGTCACTGTGGCCATGCCACCAACATAGACAGCAACGAAGTGCATCACCATCAGACAGTTCTAGTCTTCATCTGAGAGAAAAGGTTTTTGCATTGGCATTTTTTTGCCAGTGTGCTAACTGCTCCAGGGCATACGATTTGAAAAGCCCGGACTGTCAAAGCACTCTTTTTGTCCGGACGTCTTCAGCGTTTATTCCCGAATCGAGTCGATGACTCCACCGTATTGTGATTGTGACAATGAAGCATATCACTGAAGGTCTCCTCACCGCAAAAATGGACACGTAACACATAAGCAGATAGATAGATAGATAATGAACAGACCGAGATATATAAAGAACATAGATAGATAGATAGAGAGATAGATAGATAATGAACAGACCGAGATATATAAAGAACATAGATAGTTAGTTAGATAGATAGATAGATAGATAGATAGATAGATAGATAATGAACAGACCGAGATATATAAAGAATATAGATAGATAGATAGAGAGATAGATAGAGAGATAGATAGATAGATAATGAACAGACCGAGATATATAAAGAACATAGATAGATAGATAGATAATGAACAGACCGAGATATATAAAGAACATAGATAGATAGATAGATAGATAGATAGATAGATAGACAGATAGATACATGGATAGATACATAGATAGATAGATAGATAGATAATGAGCAGACCGAGATATATAAAGAACATAGATAGATAGATAGATAGATAGATAGATAGATAATGAACAGACCGAGATATATAAAGAACATAGATAGATAGATAGATAGATAGATAGATAGATAGATAGGTAGATAGATAGATAGATAGATAGATAATGAACAGTGCGAGATATATAAAGAACATAGATAGTTAGTTAGATAGATAGAGAGATAATGAACAGACCGAGATATATAAAGAACATAGATAGTTAGATAAATAGACAGATAATGAACAGAGCGAGATAAATAAAGAACATAGATAGATAGATAGATAGATACATAGATAGATACATAAACAGATAGATAGATAATGAACAGACCGAGATATATAAAGAACATAGATAGTTAGTTAGATAGATATACAGATAATGAACAGAGCGAGATAAATAAAGAACATAGATAGATAGATAGATAGATACATACATCAATCGATAGATACATAGATAGATAGATACATAGATAGATAGATAATGAACAGACCGAGATATATGAAGAACATAGATAGATAGATAGATAGATAGATAGATAGATAGATAGAAAAGTAATGAACAGACTGAGGTAGTTATATATATAGATAATGAAGAGAAGTCGATAGATAAATAATGAAGTGTTTGAGATAGATATATAATGAATAGATTGAGAGATTTACATACATAGATAATGAAGAGTTTGCAATAGATAGATAGATAGATAGATAGATAGATAGATAATGATGAATTTGAGATAGATAATAAACAGATTGAGATAGAGGTATATATGTATCAATATATAGATAGATAAATTGAGGTGTATATATATATATATATATATATATATATATATACGTGTATATATATGTGCGTGTATATATATATATATACGTGTGTGTGTATATATATATATATTCGTGTGTGTATATATATATATATATATATATATATATATACAGACACACACACACACATATATATATATATATATATATATATATATATATATATATATATATATATATATATATACATAGATAGATAATGACGAGTTTGAGATAGGTAATAAACAGATTGAGATATAGGTATATATATATATCTATATATATAGGGATATATATATATATATATATATATATATATATATATATATATATATTTATATATATATATAGATTGATTAGTTAGATAGATAGATAGATAGATAGATGTAGAATAGGTTGGGTAGAAGGAAGCGATCAAGAAAGAACGGGAGAAAGACGCTTGCTTTACATGAAATGAAGATGGTCGCTTAACACAAAAGGGAATATTGCTATTTCTATTATTGGAAATACACATTACATTTGCGCAATACTCGAGTTCTCAAATCAAAGCCCGCCACACCACAATATCACGAACATGCTGGTGTGCAAGGATACAGATTATGGAGGCGCCCTTATCTAACTCAAACATTCAGTAATTAGTCTTTTACGTTGCAACGCGCCACCTCGCGCAGCTTTCATATATATTTTAAAAGAATAATTGATCCAAACGAATTCTGAAGCTTAAATCTCTACCAACTGAAACTAAATCAAGGACTCTAGATCTAAAAATGATACCCAAACTCATATTTCTTTTAACTTTTAAATCAAGTATTGTGGTGTAAAAAATTTCCCGCTTCACAAATTGAATCTGTATTATAAAAAATATTACCTCGCCTCATATTTTAAAATGAAATCCCAAGTTAAATGATTTACGCCTGTTCGCGTTTCATATGAAATCGTTCAAATTTTAAAAGTCAAACTCTTTATTTACACAACTTATATTCGGTCTATTTTTCTAAACATTTCGGCCATTGTGCCCGCCCGATTTCCTCGGGTGCAAATCGATCCGATTAAACCTAACGGGAATTCTGTACTGAACCATTTATTTCATGTACGGGGGTTGACTTTTCTCGTTCCAATAACTAGTTCCTATTTTTAGTACTGCTCGGTTATTTTGCGCCCGTTTCCACTGAGTCGAAGTACATACTGCCCGACCCAGCGATTGAACTCACGACCATTATGTCAACAAATTACCCAGATTAATATAGGCCTGAGTAAGGCCGGAAGACACAACTTTGTGATAAACGTTGTGATAGCAACAACAAAGATGGGAACAATAGTCCAAATATAAACAGTGTAAATAATGATAAGTCCTCATTCCAAAAAGTTAGACAGAGATAAAACTCTGGGAAAGGAATGAATCCTTTCTTCTCCTCCCAGTTACGGGTAAATAGCAGGACAGGCCGGGTTCTATAGCCTTGGATAGCAACCGGTATAGGAGGAGAGCAATTCTGAATTCAAATTGATAGACGTTAATCATATGTATATTATTTGTTAGTGTTAATAGTACGGTGGAGTAATGGATAGCGGCTCGGATTGCGAAATCGTAGAGCCGAGTTCGAATTTCAGTCAGATCCACTTGCATTCACTTCCGTGGGAAAGGTATGAATCCGCTTCTTCTCTCCCCCGCTATGGGTAAATAGAAGGACAGACCGTGTTCTACCACGCGTGTATAGATAGAGGCACGGTGGAGTAATGGATAGCGGCTCGGATTGAGGAATCAGAAAGCCGAGTTCGAATTCCAGTCGAATCCATTACATTCACTTACGTGCTAATACCCTTGGGAAATACCCTTCTTCACCACATTCTTGTTAATATCCTTGGGAAACGTATAAATAATCTTTCTTCTCCCAGCTATGGGTAAACAGTAGGACAGTCCAAGTTCTGTAGCCTTGGATGGCAACTGGTCTAAGAAGTGGCAACCTACTGCGGGTAAAATCTCCCTCGTCAGTCATGTATCGAATGATACATGATAGCCCAAGCGTGTATCACGCATGGCACATAACCGACTGAGGCGAGGTATATTTTAAACAACAGAATTCTTATTCCGGTTTGAAAAGATGATGCTGTTAATTTTTTTATAAAAACTAAAACCCATGGTTTATTATGAACTCATGAGGTCAACTAATATATACCAAAGAAAATGATTTGATTAAAAACGTGCGTAAAGAGACTCATCTATCCCGGTTTTAAAATCAGAGCGATCCTTCTCCTAGACACACTGCCAACCAAGGCTACCGCGCTCTGTCTGCATTATGTAACAAAAGAAACTGAAATAACGATGAAAGAAATTCTAGTCAATCTTAATTCCGTGAGTCAGCAACTGATTGATATTAGCGTGTTAATCGCACGAGATATAACTACTATACTGAGTTCGATCCTTACCGGCTGCTCCAACCACTCGTTCTTTTTTTGTCAGTATGAGCTAAAAATATTAAATGTGTGAGATTGAGCAGTGTTTAGTCAAGAGTATGATTATTACGACTTCGAGGTGCAGCAAATTGGTCGCCTTCTGTCATATTAACCCGGGCTTAGTATCTTTACACTAACAACTAAGTATTTACTCTGTCTCCCCACTAAGAGGAGTTGTGACACAAGGTCTTTTTTAAGGTGGGGACCCAAGCGCGTACACACGGGCTAGGAACAAAAAATTGCCCTCAGCCCCCGAAACCGTCGGTTGCGCTGGCCTCGGTGCGAGCACCGATCCCTCTCTCTGCTGCAATGAGAGGGCGCAACCCCGGGAAGCTGTACCCCAGGGCTGGGCACCTCTCAGTATAATTTTCCTGGGTTGCGATTCTGTCCTTTGACGCAGTCGCCCCTGAGTGCCCTCTGCCAAAAGACAAAGACGCAACTGAGAGATGTGATAAAGAATGCGTTACAAACCACTCAAGAGATTGATTTACACACTTACGCTGGAAACTATAGGTTTAATTATTCGGGCAAAATTTGGGTAGTCTTAAACATACGTTTGGCTGAGACAGTCTTGAAATTGAAACCTGTTGCGTTTTGAGGTTTCCAACTTAAACTGAGATTATTTTAAGGGGACACTTAGACCAAGCATTGACGGAGACATCAGGTGCGTCGTCTTTTTAACCATCAGCACCATAGAAACCTTCAAAAAGAAAAAAAGTTAGTTTTCTTAAACTTGAAGAAGTATTGTAAATGGCTAATCCCCAAAGATCGCATTTAACCCATTGATACCAACTGTTCAATTTTGTATTAATTATGAGCATTAAAATTAGGTTTCAAAAAGAATCCGGAATTATTTATAAGTTTATAAAAATTGCTATTACTTATAGGTTAAAAAAAATCTCGTTTTAATTATAAGTTTCGAAAAAATAGCTATTATTCATAGGTTTGTGTTTTACGGCCATATCATCATGAAACATCGTTTCGCATGCGAAACCGAAGTTAAGCAACGTCGTGCCTGGTCAGTACCTAGATGGGCAACCGCTTGGAAATACCAGGTGCTGTAAGCTTGGATATACGGGTGGGGTGATGGAAATTTTTAATCGGAGAGTCTATTTTCAGTTCCTGTTGGGTTTGTTATATTCAATTTTGCGCGAATACCATTGGGGAGGTATGAATTCATATCTTCTCCCCCCACCCCCCATCAGATCATGGTTTGTTAGTATAACTTGTATCACGAAATCATTATTATCTCAAAAAAAAAAAAATTTTACAATCTAAAAATATTTTCTGGCTTTAAATATCCTGCGAAGTGTAGATAAGCCGTAAAAAACAATCTCTATCTATAAAAGGCAGGATGTGTGTGTGTCTGTGTAACGAATGCACGGCCGCAATTTTCGACGGATTTGCACCAAAATTTACATGCATATGCTCCAAGTTAGCAATAAGGCCAAGACCGACTTTGCATTTCCCAAAATAGTGAAAATAATCGATTTTTTCATGCTTCTACGGCAGTTTTCAGGTAGTTTGCGGCCATTTTCTACTGGCCAGAGTGAGAGCCTATAGCTGGCTGCCACGAATAGGCAGGATGATTCTACTGGCCAGCGTGAGAGCCAACAGCTGACTGACACGAATGTTAACTAGCATGCTAGCATGCAAAAAAAAAATCGATAGCTGCATTCGTCACAAGTGGGAAACATTTAAATCTGCATGGCACTTTACTCCAATTGGCTCATTCGCTTGCTTAAAGTCAACGTTGATTCTGATTCGCCAGAACTGGGTTGGGTGTGAAAATGTATTTGTTGTTAACATTCTTTTTTTCATTCGGTTTTTCCAGTTACGAGTCCTTTTTAAAGCTGATTGTTTTCTGTTCATTTTGTTTAGTTCTTTTTTCGTAACAGATTTAATGTTTAGTATAGAGCTTAGAAAAAATTCGCAGTGTGAGATAGGCAAGAAGTAAGGCATGTAGCAACATCAGCACGGCAAAGGGCACTCCTTTAAAGGCAACGAAGGGCAAAACTATTTTAAGTCAAGTGATAGCTATTGCTGTATGAGTCGTACGATTTTTTAATCAAGCACGGGCAAAGCCGGGGCATGCTGCTAGTCAATCTATATTTATAGGTTTTTAAAGCTTCAAGATTAATTATAGGTTCCGAACAGATCCACTAGTATGTAGTTTTGTATCTGGTATTAATTATGGGTTTCTAAAAACCTATTATTATACGTTTATGTCTGATATTATGGGTTTGTAAACAAATAATTATCATAAGTTTATATTCAGTATTGATAAAGAGTTTCTAAAAAATCTATTATTATAAGCTTATAGATGGTATTACTTATAAGCTTCTAAAATATCCAGTATTATAAGTTTATATCTCGTATTAATTATGGGTTCTCTAAAAAATTATCATATGTTTATGGTATTAATTATAGCTTTCTGAAAATCCATTACTATATATTTATATCAGCTATTAATTATGGATTTCTAAAAAATACGGCATTAATTGCCGGGTTCTTTCATTTGCGAATTAATTTTTACTGTCCCATTTTCAAGACGGTGAGAATTAATGGTTAACCCTTTGAGCCCTGACCACCGCTTTATCGGTGGTGGAGAAAAATGACGTAATGCATAGCCGCCGGTTGAACAGTGGTAGAGAAAAATGACTTAACGACCAGCCACCGGTTGAACGGTGGTGGAGAAAAATGACGTAATGCATAGCCACCGCTTTATCGGTGGTAGAGAAAAATGACGCAATGCCCAGCCACTGGTTGAACGGTGGGTAAACACTTGCAACTATTTTTATATTTACCGTGAAAAATGACATACCAACTATTTGCGTATTTTGACCCAGGAACTCAGGCAGAAGGGTTCAATTTATTCCGGAACGCAGGTCTCAAAGTGTTAAAGACGGAGCTACGCAACATTCCTAGCGAAGATTTTGATATGCAAAAATTAAATAAATAATATATTAAAAATAAAATAAAAAACAAGTCCTTTTTTTCTGTATTTATGAAAAATTCCAAA
This sequence comes from Acanthosepion esculentum, assembly GCA_964036315.1. Taxonomy (NCBI): domain Eukaryota; kingdom Metazoa; phylum Mollusca; class Cephalopoda; order Sepiida; family Sepiidae; genus Acanthosepion; species Acanthosepion esculentum. Next base: position 22,614,232 of record OZ038485.1, on the reverse strand, counting down.
CATCTATTGCGAACGGTACAACAATATGTTTTCAAATAACCCCCCACCCAAAACGCCGAAGATAAAAAAAAAAAAAAAAAATTAAAAACTTACATTAAATAACTTCTAATAAATAATAAATAAAGAATAAATAATAAAAAAAAATCACAATAATATTACCGGAGAGTTTATTTAATATAAAAGATTTTATTTTTTGACATTATCGAAAAACAATTTTTGCGTTTTTATTCCGTTAATATCTGCCATCTTTCACGTCGCTTCTTGATTTCATCCTCCTAGAACATATTTCGCTTTAGCTTTCTATTCAGAGAACTTCTCTCAATGCCTTTTTACAATCTTACAGCGAATTCTGTAATTAAATAATACATTCTCAATTAAATAATAATCGCAAAACAGAGAAGCCAGCTGAAAAAAATGAATATTAGATATTCCCACTCAAAATAAAATAATCTCTGTACGAAATGGACAAAATCCGACAATTATTTTAATGTTATACGTTATTTATATACACACAAATATTTAAGTAAATGCTCTGTTTATAATAAACAGTATTAACAACATTTGCTGGCCTGAACATCTGAGAAATTTTCATAGAAAATATATGTCCTCCGACAGGAATCGAACCTGTATCCTCCACGGAACCGTCATATAACCTGACGTGCTATAACAGTTTAGCTATCGAGGAGCGTCTGGTTAGCAAAGTCGATTTTACTGCTTTTAAACCACAAATTTCCCATGATTTCATTCGAACGTCCATATCTGCTCGAAGCGTATCTTAACATAAACAAATGACGTCACACACTACAAAATGGACTGAGTCCGACAATTATTTTAATATATTTTATTGTTATACGTTATTTTTTATCGATAGAGATATTTAACTAAATCCTATGTTTTTAGAATAAACAGTATTAACATTTACCGGCCTCTTTATAATAGGCGCCTTCAGTTTGGAACAAGAGAAAAAGCAGTAAGCAAAGAATGTGGAATTTAAGGAAGAGGCAATAATGAACCTTATTTTAAATACTGTTTTTTTTTGTTTGTTATTTTATAAACAGGGCATTTACTTAAATATGTGTCTTTAACAATAAAGTCTATTAAAATAATCTCTGTCTATTCACAAAATAATTATACGACCAGATCTGTCAAAAGTTACTCTCTTGTTTCTTCCTATATTTTCATTATTTATTCGTTTAATCGTTTGCTCAAAGTTGGTTCCTCGCCATCTTCCACTGCTACCCTTGACTTGAGTTATCGTATGACAACTGATAGCTCCGGTGTTCAGGGTTCTGTAAAAGCGAATATCTCAGTACCATCAGAGACTATTAAGTCTCAAAGTCTCACCTGATCTCAAATGGAACTCTTGCGTACAATCCATCGTCCAAGATGCAGGAAAAATGTTCGGCTCCCTATGCATCTCCACAAAGTACCTGACTTCTCAAGCTATCCTCTGCTTTTACAAGAGCGAAATTTGGCCAAAAATGAAGTACTGTTGTCATATTTGGGCGGGAGCTTCTCAGTCCGCGCTTTTCAGTCTCGATAGGGTCCAGAAGCGTCTCCAAGACAAATTATACGCAAACACGTGTAACTCTTATATACAATCCATCACTAAAGATGCAGGTAAAATGATCAGTTCCCTGTACAGGGCTCCTCATGTTATCCTCTACTTTTATAAGAGCCAGATCAGGCCGAAAATGGATTGCTGTTGTCATATTCAGGAAGGAGCTGCCAAATCCTCACTTTCCGGTCTCGATGGAGTTCAAAAGGTTCTCCGAGTGCTTGTGGTTGATGAATTATTTTCCACACTCTAACTTCTCTCACAAGCGGAATGTGGCGAGCCTCTAGCTGTGCTCTCGCTACTACCATGGAAAGTGCTCGGACGAGCTACATTCATTGGTTCCGCCCGGTCTAACCTTCACGGCTAGGACCCACCATGTCACTTGAATAGTAGCAAACCACGCACATTCCCACCGTATTTCATCGGTAAGTAGTCAGTTGCACACGAATCCTGGGAACCGATGCTCTGTGGAGCCGACTTCCAAATGGATTTTTTCCCGATTACAATGATCTTAATCTGTTCAAGGTTAGGGTTAACAGTTATTTCACTCTACCATCTGTATAAACTAACCCTTAACTTAACCCTCTAACATGAGCCGCCCCCAATTTTTGAACAGAGGGAACTATAATGCAAAAATAAAAAAATTTAAATACACCCAATAATAATAATAATAATAAGAAGAAGAAGAATAACTAGTTTTAACCCGTAAAAAATTCAAGGTTTTCCTATTTGATTAGTTTGTTTTGTTTTGTTTTATGGCATATCTACCTCAATAGGTTATTTTTATTGCAGGTAATATTTTTTTATATCTATCTATCTATTTATCTATCTATCTATCTATCTATTGGTTTGGTTTGGTTTGTTTTACGGTTTATCAACCTCAATTGATTATTTAATGCCGACAAAATTTTTAACGATGGTAATATTTTTTATCTATCTATCTATCTATCTATCTGTCTATCTATCTATCTATCTATTTATCTATCTATCTATCTTGGTCTCTTCGTATCTATCTATCTATCTATCTATCTCAGTATATATTGGTTTGGTTTGGTTTGTTTTACGGCATATCAACCTCAATGGGTTATTTAATGACGACAAGATTTTTATTGCTGGTAATATTTTCTTTTATCTATCTATCTATCCATCTATCTATCTTGGTCTCTTCATGTCTATCTGTCTCTCTTGGTCTCGTCATATCTATCTATTTATCTATCTATCTATCTCCGTATATATTGGCTTGGTTTGTTTTGTTTTACGGTATATCACCCTCAATGGGTTATTAATGCTGATAAGATGCTGGTAATATTTTTATCTATCTATCTATCTATCTATCTATCTATCTATCTATCTATCTATCTATCTATCTATCTAAGTATATATTGATTTGGATTGTTTTATTTTACGGCATATCAATACCGACAAGATTTTCATTGCTGGTAATATTTTTCTCCAAAAATAGATTGCTGGTAATGTTTTCTTCTTCAAAAAATATATTGCTGGCAATATTCTTTCATTCAGAAATGTATTGCTGGTAATATTTTTTCTTAAAAAATGTATTGCTGGTAATAATGTATTGCTGGTGATAATTTTTTCCTCAAAAAATGTATTGCTGGTATTAAAACCTATTTTCACAATTTCATAGTGTTTTGACCCCAGTTTGGGGGTTAACTATTCTCCCATAGTTGGGACACTAACAGGTTGCAACCAGCCCGGGTCAGTGTGGACCTGGGAACACCCACAATTAAGAGGTGGTTTCACGCTCCTCAAAACATGATCAGAGGCCTTGCTGTCGGATGTAGTTTATCGTCTTACCCAGGACCAGAATGTAGTTTATCGTCTTACGCGGGCGTAGTTTAAGGTCTTACCCCAGACGCGGATATTGTGATTCCCAAGACGGGCTTGGGTTTGAGTTTCAACAATTTTTTTTTCTTTTTTACCGATCCGCTTTTCTAACTCCCTGTCGTAGATTGACGAACCTTTGGTTAAAATTATCATTCTTTTATTCAATTAGCGCTTTGCGCAGCTGTGATCTCTACTCCCCCTGTTTTTGTTTTAATTGCTGTCCATGGTGACACTGAAGCCAAAATAATTCAATGGCTTGCCGGGTCTCTGAGGCGCAACTCCTCTCAGACATTTTTTTATGTTGCCTCATTTGTTTTTTAATATTAATAAAAGTATCAAATAATCTTTAACCCTGTTGTTGGACTGACTCATTTTACTAACCAATCTTTAATTGAAGTGAAATCATTCTTCTAAGAATTCTTGGCAACAGAAGCATTGAAATGAATTCTGTTCTTGGCAAGATTCCATCCTTAATAGAATGGAGGTGAACATGACCAAGCCAAAGACGCATTTGATGAATATTTTCGGTTAATGTCGTCGTTCTCTGTCCACCTCTCTTATACAGACATGGGGGGAGGCGGTTAGACGCTGCAACCGAGACAATACTATTGACGAGCATTTAAATTTCTAAGCTGAAATGTAGCGGGTAAAGTGTATACCGTGCTAATTGAAAATCAATGTAACGTTTCAATAATTATCGATTTTTATCAAGCTTGATTTAGTCTGGCACACTGAGATCAGTGTGGGTCACTTAGTGAGGATCAAACGCCTGAGAATAGTAATGACCTACAGGAATAAATATACGATTTAGTCCTATGTTTAAAGTATATATTTACTGAGATGAGCTTAGTCTGACAAAAGTGTTGACCATGTTCACCATAGTCTATGAATATAGAATCCAGCGCAGTACGTAATCTGTTCAATGAAACAACGTTAAAGATTATCACTCACGAGTCAGACACTCTACTGAATCTGACTATATCGCAAATACCACCAGAAACTGTTTGGTAATTCTTCAGTCTTCGATATCAAAGGCTGGCAGTGAATATTCCGGAAAAAAACATGGCCGCCTTTATACACGTCCCATAATATATTTTGAGCCTTCTAATTGATTAACGCTTCTATTGGTGAACTATAACATGAGTCAGCTCATTTTGGCTGGCTCACTAGTCCACCAGGGTACCCAAAAAACTCCAACAAAAATAACACAAATAATGGGTCCCTCATTACGGTGGAGACCAGTAGTAATAGTTTGCACGAGGAGATTGATTTCTCTACGAGGAGACTCCCTCGACAGATATTTAATTTTTTTTCTATGACGAAGTATGCGTGAGGATTGGGGCTTGCGTTCTCTGGTTGTACATGCATGTCAACTGTATTTCATCTAGTCACTAAGAAATTTGGTAAAAATATTGATTTTTAACGACAAAAATATGAAAATATTTTGCATTTCTTAGAGATATTATCGATCGGTTACTCCATTTTGCAATCTCAAATTACAAGACCAGTATGGTAAGTGGTCATTATGTTTAGATATTGAGGTCTTCATTGTTCGGTTTGTTTTGTTTTGCGGCATATCACCCTTAATTCAATGCAATTATTGCTGGAAATATTTTTTGCAAAAAATGTATTTCTGGAAATATTTTTTCCAGAAATGTATTGTTTGTAATACTTTTTTCCAAAAATGTATTACTGTAATATTTTTAAAAAAAATGCATCGCTGGTATGTCAGTTATCAGTACGCTCCTATTAATTCCCCTCTCCAAGTTCTCCACTGCTTTAACCGGGTATTAAAACCCACACTGTTTGGGTCCTGTCACTGGATCTAATCAACGCTTTAAGGAAATGGAGAACTTGGAGAGGAGAAATAACAGGAGATAACTGAGATCCATTAAAACATGGCACCTGGAACTAAAACAGTCTAACCCAGTGAGCGAAATAAAGGGTTCAGTCCGACATTCCAACCACCTGAAGAAGGCCGAAGCGTACAAAGGCCGAAACGTTGTAATAAATATGGCGACAAAGAAGAGGACAATAGTACGAATAATGTAAATTGTGTACATAATACCTCATCTCAGAAATATAGACAAATACTGAAAGGCCGAAAATATGTAATAAATATGGCGACAAAGATGATGACAATAGTCCGAATAATGTAAATTGTGTACATAATACCTCATCTCAGAAATATAGACAGATACTGAAGAGCCGAAACGTTGTAATAAATATGGCGACAAAGATGAGAACAATAGTCCGAATAATGTAAATAGTATACATAATACCTCATCTCAGAAATATAGGCAGATACTGAAAGGCCGAAACGTTGTAATAAATATGGCAACAAAGATGAGGACAATAGTTCGAATAATGTAAATAGTGTACATAATACCTCATCTCAGAAATATAGACAGATACTGAAGAGCTGAAACGTTGTAATAAATATGGCGACAAAGATGAGGACAATAGTCCGAATAATGTAAATTGTGTACATAATACCTCATCTCAGAAATATAGACAGATACTGAAAGGCCGAAACGTAATAAATATGGCGACAAAGATGAGGACAATAGTTCGAATAATGTAAATAGTGTACATAATACCTCATCTCAGAAATATTGATAGATACGGAATGCAACTAGTTTGATTTTTGAGGCATTGAATGTAACCAGTCAGTTTATCCCCCACTGGGAAGTTTGTGTTAAATCGGAAGAAAGGTCAGCTCTCAATCCGCGATCGGCCAGAGTTTTAGAAGTACGCCCGTATATCGCCGTATCATCGGCGGCATAGATGTTTATAAATGATCGGAGTATATTCCTAGGCAGATCATTTACTTAAATCAGGAAGAGGAATGGTCCGAGATTTGACCCAAGTAGGACGTCTGCGTTGTTAATCTATTAGTTCACGAATAGACCACCACACCTGCTTATTTTTCTGTCCATCCACTGACAAAACCTGTAGTGTCAGTAAGCATCAGCAGCTTGTCTTATTTTCTTTTTCTTAATTAAGTCATAATGCAGTGCGAGAAATTAGCGAATTATTCACTTAATAAAGAAATTAGCTTGGCGCTGATTAGACACGAATTTTATTTCGATCTATTTAAAACTACTTTAAAAAAATTAGTCTCTTCTGTATCGACAGTTTTCGTATTCACATTTACTTTATACGTGATTATTTTTATTCTATATATTCTTTGTAATTTAATAATATATATTTTTTTCTTTGGCTGTAAGTTTAATTAGGCGTTCATTGAAATCCCACGCTCAAAAAAAAAAAAAAAAAGAAAATCACTTTTGACTGTAGCAACAATCGCTCCTACTGATTTTCCGCAAAAGCCAATCATTTACTCGACAAAACGCTCTTTTTGAAAAAAAAAAAAAATGTTAGTAAATTTAAACCTATATCCGGAAAGACATTAATTGGATCCAAAAGTTTTCAGCTTATTTTCTTTTTAGAGATGAAATCATTCAATAGTTCAATTCCTTAGCATCAGTATTAATTTAGGAGTTATTATTAATAAAATCGTTACTGAGATTGAAAAAATATGAAAGTGAAAAATATTAAGCAGAAAGGCCAACAAAAGAGCAGGGTTCAAAAAGACGGAAAATGACAATTGACGTTGCATTTAAAATTTTCAAAGATCAAAGATGACAAGAAATTAAAAAAGATTTTCACAAGCGAAATCTATTAGCACATATCATATGTCTACCTCTAGCGATTTCAAAAGTAACTTTCAACTAAAATGGGTATTATGATAAAAGAACGATTACGATTTTGATCTTATTTTTTTTTCTATATCTTCTTTGGTATCTTTAACTAGTTAGGACTGAAATGCAGAATTGTTGCATTTAAGCAATGGCTACGAACGATAAAGTAAACCAACTTTCCTAACAGCAGATCTTGCACAGAATTCCTTTAGGATTGATTGTAGCATCAATTGTCAATACAACGTTTGAATCAAGCAAATACGGATCGCAGTTTGAAGTTTACTTCTGCATGGACACGAACTCCAAGACGAGTCAGGAGATCAACAAGTGAAAAAAGCACACATTCCATAGATACTGTTCAGTCAAAGATCGGAAAGGAATTTAAAAACAAGTCCAAGCTTCTTGCAAATTGGTACGTTACAAAATAAATGATTATAGCTTAATCAAACTGAAGTTAAGAAACGTCGAGACTGCTCACTACTTATGTGGGTGACGCTTTGAAGGATACGGGTACTGTAAGAACTAAGGTGAATAAACTGCGACAAAAAAAAAAAAGAAAAACATTAAAAAAAAAAGTTAAACTTATTGGGCTCGGACTGGAGGGAAATGTTTGATTTGTAGTGTCTGCCCGTAAATTCGATCTGCTTTGGTTTGGTTTGTTTTACGGCATATAAGCCTCAATCGGTTATTTAATTCCGACAAGATTTTTATTGCTGGTAATATTTTTATCTATCTATCTATCTATCTATCTATCTATCTATCTTGATCACTTTATGTCTATCTGTCTCTGTTGGTCTCTTCATATCTATCTATCTATCTATCTATCTCAGTATATATTGGTTTGTTTTGTTTTGTTTTACTGTATATCAGCCTCAATGCGTCATTTAATGCCAACAAGATTTTTATTGCTTGTAATATTTTTCCAAAAATGTATTACTGGTAATAATTTTTGACAAAAAAGTATTGCTGATATTAAAACCACTTTTTACGCATTCACTGTGTTTTGACCCGAGTTTTGGGGGTTAACTATTTTCTCATAGCTGGGGACCTAACAGGTGCTACCAACAAAGATCAGGTTGGATCTGGGAATATCAGCAATTAAGAGGTGATTCCAAGCTCCGCAAAACCACTGGATGAGATGACTTATTGTTGGATGTTGTTTATCGTCTTACCCAGGACGCGGAGGTAGTTTATACCCTGGAAGGAAATTCGTTCTGCAGAAAAGTGAATTGCTCCTCCTCTAAAACAAGTATGGCGACTGAAATCTTTTTAAAGCAGTTAACGAATATTCCTAGAGTCTTGGCAGGTGTACGAAAGCAAAGGCAATTTTTCACTTAAAGGAAAATTTAGTTCCTGATTTTAAACCCAAATGTAGTGTACCTGTTGCATTTGTGCAACCCATTAGCAATGAACTTAACAGATTAGAAACACTATGTTTTATTTTGCTCACAGATTATTCTGAGGGGCAGCACCAATAGTTTATGCAAAAAAGAAAACAATACATGTAAGCAAAAGATATTTTTCAGGGTTAAATCTGGGTCTAGTACCCCTCATGCATATCCATTACCATCCCCCGGACGAAATTTTCCTAAATTAAATATTCGAACATTTGTTTTCCAAAATGGATCTGTCGGTCGCATCCTTACAAATTGAAGTGGATAAAAATGTAGAAAAACATTAACAATTAACATAAACATGGTAAGACAACCCGATTACCTCCCCTGTTTTATGATTTGTATAAATAAGTCAGGCCGTCTTAGCCAAAACGGCTAGACTATTCAGTTACGTCCAATAAATGCACATTAAGCCGAACCAGACTCCGAGTTTTCATTACAATATGCAAGTCAAATTAACAGTAATTTGTCAAAGCAACAGTGAAATAGCAAAACAGAAAACCGAGGAGAATGTGGTAAGACAACCCAATTACCTCCCCTGTTTTATGATTTGTATAAATAAGTCAGGCCGTCTTAGCTAAAACATCTAGACTCTTCATTTACGTCCAATAAATGCACATTAAGCCGAACTAGATTCCGAGTTTTCATTACAATATGCAAGTCAGATTAACAGTAATTAGTCAAAGCAACAGTAAAATAGCAAAAACGAAAACCGAGGAGAATGTGGTAAGACAACCCGATTACCTCCTCTGTTTTATGATTTGTATAAATTTTGGGTTGCCAAAACGGCTAGACTCTTCAGTTACGTCCAATAAATGCACATTCAGCCGAACTAGACTCCGAGTTTTCTTTACAATACACAAAAGCATATACAGTTTTAATAGGCTACTCTTCCGGGTCAAGTTGGTGCATAACATTTTCCAGCAAGTAATGGATACGATGTTGGCTGGCTTAGATTTTGCCGTTGCATATTTGGACGATGTATTCATAAAAGGCGAAATTAGACGGTAACATTCTAAACGCATACAACAGTCATTTCTGAGAATAGAAGAATACAGCTTTAAACACAGTGAGGAGAAATTCCAAATTAACAGGCGCAATATACAATACTTGGCATAACTAATTGATGCTTAGACCATGCCCATCAAGGACGAGCACTATTAAAAATTTGCCTGCCCCTACGATCTTTACAACATTACAATCATTTCTAGGGCTCACAAGTTATTACCATATTTATGTGCCAACCATGCATAAATTGAGAGCCCCCTTAAATAAATTATTGCAAAAAGTTGCGGTGTCAAACTGGTTTGGTTTGGTTTGGTTTACGGCATACCAACCTCAATATATTATTTAATGTCAACTAGATTTTTATTGCTGGTAATATTTCTTATCTATCTATCTATCTATCTATCTATCTATCTATCTATCTATCTATCTATCTATCTCTCTATCTATCTTGGTCTCTTCATGTCTGTCTGTCTCTCTTGGTCTCTTCATATCTATCTATCTATCTATCTATCTATCTATCTATCTATCTATCTATCTATCTATCTTAGCATATATTGGTTTGGTTTGTTTTGTTTTACGGCATACCGACCTCAATGTGTTATTTAATGCCGACAATATTTTTATTGCTGGTAATATTTCTTTTCAAAAATGTTTTGCTATTAATATTTTTCTTTTTCAATAATGTACTACTGGTAATAATTTTTCCAAATAATATTGCTATTATTAAAAGCTATTATTATACTTTCATAGTGTTTTGAGCCCTTTGGGGGGGGGGCGAGGGGTAAATATTTTCCCATAGCTGAGACCCTGACAGGTGCTACGTGGGAATACCTGCAATTAAGAGGTGGTTCAATGTTCCTCAAAACCTCCTGATCAAGACCTTGCTATTGGATATAGTCTCTCGTCTTACACGGGACGCGGTGGCAGTTTATCGTCATAAATCTCGGGGGGGTGGAACTGGTGTGTGATGAATGCGAAGACATAAAGAACATGTTAACATTTGAATTATTGCTAATCCATCCCAATTCGGATTCAGAACTAATCGTAGCATCAGATGTTAATGAACATTCCTATTAGAGCAGTTATATGTCATACATTCAATGTTGGTAAAATAAATGAAGTTGACCATGCATCTAGAACGCTAATAACGGCGGGAAAAAAAATTATAGTAAAATCGAAAAAGAAGCGCTAGCTATTATTGTTGCAGTGAAAACATTTCACAAAATGTTACGCGTTAGTAAGTATATTCCGAAAACTGGCCACCACCTTTTATTGACGATTTTTGGTTCTAAAAAAGGTATCCGACACGTACTGCGAACAGGTTGCAACGTTGGGGAACGGTTATAATAAACTATGATTTCAAGATGGGGTATTTCCATCAAAGAAATTGGAACATGCAGATGATTTCTCCAGATTAATCCCTAAATTTAAGGACCCTTTAGAGGAAACGGTGATTGTGTTTTTTATAAAAATAGTTACTGATACTATTACTGATACTATTTTTTACTTAAAAATAGTTACTGATAAAAATGACAATAATTAATAAAAAAAAGATTTGTAGTGGTAAAATGATATTAAAAGTAAAATTAATAGTATAAATATAATAGTATTAAAAATAATACTGATAATAGTAAAACTAAAGATAAGATAATAATAATAATAATGAAAATAATAATAATGCTCATATAGTAAAAGTAGTAAAAATAAAAAGATAACAATACTACTACTAAGAATAATAATAATATCAAAACTAATATCTGTGGCGTCCGAGACTAGGAAAACAATATTAATCTGGGTCAACGTGATTGAATACGAATTTACCTCTGTGTATGCAAGTGATTATTAACTAGCTTCTTTTATTTAACAGATTGGGGTTGCTCATATCTTTTAGGATCATTAACTTCTCCTAAAGACATAAGCTACATTCATTGCCTTTTCCATTATTGGGTTTAGCTTTCGTTACATTGTCCCATATGATAGTTGGATTTCTATTCTCGCTTTTTATTTTTCTGAAAAATTGAGAGTGGACAATATTGTTACTATATTCATTATTGCTTAATGTCATTTGGTGATGGTAGAAGCGAAATTTCTAATGGTTTTGAGTAGAACTCACGTAAAACCTGACCTCGTCATTATATTTCATGTTAGCTTTATAAACGAACGCTTTCTTCATACATCTGCCAATTAATGGAAAGGGTTTGTTTATTTGGCAGTTGGACTCTTTAGTTGTGTTTTTGTATTGTAGGTTGATAAAATGTGTGTTGTTGGGAGAAGGGATGAACCAAACCCCAGCTATGGGTTAAAGAGCTCCACTGCCTTGTGGAAATCTTCGGGAGAAGAAAAGGCTAAGGAGTAAACCCTACACAAATCCGGAGTTTTGTAGGTTGATAAAGTGTGTGTTTAGAATAACACTGTTGTGCTGTGATATACAGTGCTGTTCTATAAAAGTGACTCAACTGTTTTTTTTTTTTACTAAACATATTTTTTGTCAATTGTTTTGGGGTTAAAATAATTTTTAATCTTACTAATATAATCCCGACTACATAGGAAAAAAGTTTATTCACCCTAAGGTATTCTATTGATAATTATAAATTTGGATATAAATGAGAGTCAGGAAAAAAAACACTGTGCAAAGAAAGTGACTCATGTATCGCATTCTAATAATTAAACTAGTAAATCTAAAGAGCTTTTGACAAAATATTGAAAACTATTTTACAATACACTCAGAACAATATTCTAGCGAGTTCGAGAACAGCTTAAATTAAATCTAGAGTATTCCAGAATATTCCAGAAAGCCTCATACAGTATAAAAACAGCTTGAAATAGCCACTCAAGTCACTAACCAGATGAAAGGGTGCAAACACGCCTCAGAACTACTTAAGGCATCTATTATTGCCCTCTCAAAAGCAGGCAAGTCTACGAGAGAAATTGCAGAAATAACCTCGCAATCAAGTGTCTCTCGAGAGCTTAGTGCGCATAATGATGCCACTCCTGCTCCAAGGAAGGGAACGAAAGAAATAGATTGATGATAGAACTGGCAGGGTAATCAAGAGAATAGTTGCGAAGAATAGAACTATAACTAGCCAAGAAATTGCAGCCAGTCTAAACGAAGAGCAAGGTGTTAGTCTTGCCTCTTCAACTGTCCGTCGGTGGCTGTTAGAACAAGGCTACAAATCTTGTACACGAAGGTTTAAGCCGCTAATAAGTAAAGCCAACGAAGCCAAGAGACTTGAATGGGCTCACTATTACAAAAAATTAACCGTAGAAGACTGGAAGAATGTTCTCTTATCCGGTGAAACGAAAGTTGAGCTAAATTCAACGGATAAGGTGAGTCACTTTTATCGAACACCGGTCAATCCTTTTAGCACAACTGTAACTAAATTTGACGTTATTTTTATTGAAAATCTTTTTAAGCGCTGGGGAAATGATTGAAGTCCTTCCTGATTAAATTCAGAAACATTCTTCCGATATTAGTTTTAACATTGTTGCTGAAGGGTGCGTTAAACCATACAATATTGCATTTACAACGTTTAGATTTTTTGACATCATTATTGTTATTGATACTTCATTCTAGAGCATCTATATATTTGGCTCTATGCGTGTCAAAAATATCCATATTACTAGAGTTGGTAGACAGCCTAAATTAGAACGATATATGTAAATTGTTTCGTATTATAATATGGTGGTTAGATTGTTTCCTGATATATCTATGGTTGTATAAATATTTAGTATATGGTTTATACACACTGTTTACATTATTCGGACTATTGTCCTCATCTTTTCCGCCATATTCATAACAACGTTTCGGCCGTTGTACGCTCCGGTCTTCTTCAGGTGGTTGGAATGTCGAACTGAACCATTTATTTCGTTCACTGCGTTAGGATGTTCTAGTTCCACGTGCCATGTTTAATTGATGTCAGTTATCAGTTATCTCCTGTTAATTTTCCCTCTGAAAGTTCTGCATTGCCTTAACTGAGAATTAAACTCACACTCTTTGGGTCCTGTCACTGGATCTAACCGACGCCTTTATTCATTGTGCCATGTGTCCTTCCAACCACCTGAAGTAGGCCGGAATGCCGAAAGGCCGAAATGTTGTAAGAAGTATGACGACAAAGATGAGTACAATAGTCCGAATAATGTAAATAGTGTACAAAATACCTCATCACAGAAATATAGACAGATACTGAAATGCCGAAACGTTGTAAGAAATATGGCGACAACAATGAGGACAATAGTCCGAATAAGGTAAATAGTGTACATAATACCTCATCTCAGAAATATAGACAGATTCTGAAAGGCCGAAATGTTGTAATAAATATGGACAAAGATGAGGACAAGAGTCCGAATAATATAAATAGTGTACATAATACCTCATTTCAGAAATATAGACAGATACTGAAAGGTCGAAATGTTGTAATAAATATGGCGACAAAGATGAGGACAATAGTCCGAATAATGTAAATAGTGTACATAATACCTCATCTCAGAAATATAGACAGATAATGGTTTATAAAGTCCTTTAGATAGGATGAAGTTTACTTCCAGGAAGGTGATCATTTTAGCATTGGTGGTGATTGTAATAAACTATAGAATTTAATTAACTTTTTTTAAGTAGGTCATTTGGGGGGGGGGCACTTCTATTAAGGAAGTGTATTATCCCGTCATCCCTCTTGGGATCGGTGTTATCCAAATCGAAGACGAACCTTAGTCGCTAAAATACTAGGATACCAAATAATTCACAAGTCTCCACTGAGTCAAACGCACATATGGCGATACTAAGGTCAGGGTTGCTAAGTAGGTCCACAGGGAGACGTCATGGAAGAGGATGGGTTTCTAGTCCTGTTTAATGATATTAATATCCTCTTTACTTATGGGACAGTAATTTTTAGCCAGATTTATGACAGCCATTTGTAGCTCCTCGGTGATAGATGGCTGGAAGTTAAAAATATCGAATTGAATAAAAGGGTATTCGTTTTTCTTATTCATTTTAGGGAACCAAACAATGGCATCAGCCGTATTATGCTACTTGTTGATTCATAAAGCATACATAATAGCTTTGTTATTTAGAATTGAGTAATGTTTTTCTTATACCAAAGTTTATATATATATATATATATATATATATATATATATATATATATATATATATATATATGTACACACACACACAGACACACACACACACATATACATATATATATATATATATATATATATATATATATATATATATATATATATATATATGTACACACACACACAGACACACACACACACACACACACATATATATATATATATATATATATATATATATATATATATGTATATGTATGTATGTATTAGACACTTTCACGTACATTTATTTATATTTATCTATTTGCGTATATCTATCTATATACATTATATATAATATATATATATATATATATATATTATAATTATTTAAAAAAAATATGATTCCTTCGCTACTTAAGAGTTCTTATGTTTCAAAAACGAGAGCCGAAACCCTCAGTATAATTAGGAAAAATTAAATTGTTTTAAAGTATCAAGCCCTGTTTCACCCTCAAGCGAAAATTTAAATTTAATAATTATATTGAGGGTTTCGGCTCTCGTTTTTGAAACATGAGAACTCTTATATAGCGCAGGAATCATATTTAAAAAAAAAAAACAATTATAATTTAAGCTCTGCTTCTGTATGGAGCACTGTTTTTTTTTTTAAATAAAAACAAAAATACTAAAGAATTCAGGATTATTTACCTAACGTGTTCGTTACTATTTTTCTACATATCTGCGCGCTGACACACACACACACACACACACATATATATACATACATATACATATATATATATATATATATATATATATATGTTGCAACCTAGGGAAGGTTACTGAATAGATTAAACAAACGAAAGTTGGTAATGAGCGAAAGTTGGTAATGAACGATAATACTTAGGACAAGAACAACACATATAAGATTCGCCAGCGGCGCGTAGAAGAAGTATTTAACTGCTAGAAATGAGTCAAGTGAATTACACAAGGAATCGCCAACTACATACCAATATACAGTATTTGCTACTGTATTTATGGGAATAGGGTCATACCATTACTCTACAACAAAATAATGCATAATACATATAATATATATGCACTATATATATAATACATAATACATATAATAAATATATTTACATATATATCTATATATATATATATATATGTATATATAGATTACTATCAGTAAACTGTTATATTTAAAAAAATTGTTTTAATGTACTTTCTATGAATGTGTTTTTAAATATACTATTTAACTCATATTAAATCCCTAAATTATTTGTAAAACAGTTAAATATTTAAAGTGCTAGCAAAATTCAAATTAATTTCTTCGGTGATTTTAAAAAATTAAATTACTATCAAACATTAAAATCTGTTTTTTTACATAAATTGCTAAAAATTACCTCTCCTCCTCTCTCTTCGTAAAGCCTAATGACAGCTTCTTTCTCTTTACTTCCCCCTTCTTTCTCTTTTTCTTTTTCTTTTTTCTCTCTTTTTCCCCTTCCCTTTCAATATATCACTTCCGCTAAAATAGGTCAATGTCTGGTCCCTCCTCCCCTAATACTAAGTATGATAGAAATATTAAAATAAACCCTCTCTAAGCTCGATCACATCTATTACATCACTCGTCACTGCCCTCTCTGTTAAATTACATAAACTTAATACTACCCGTCAAAAGTGTAAATGTTCATTTCATTTTTCGTTTCACCTTTTGGTGATCCAGCGTCCTTTAAAAGGGCTATGGTGAAATAAATTATTACATGGAGCCTTAAAGTGGTTTGTTTTTTCTTTAATATATATATATATATATATATATATATATATATACCCAAGTTTAGGATTGGTATATACGGAGTGAGATCCAATAACCAACAATTAATATTCTTTAAAGAGTGCTCAATACAGAGTAGAGCAGATATAATTATTTATTTGAATATTACAACATAAATATGTTATAAAATCACGACAAAAGTAGCCATTTTCTTTCAACACTTCTAGTGTCTTTTCAAGTGACGATGTAGAATATAAGACACTAGAAGTGTTGAAACAAAATGGCTACTTTTGTCGTGATTTTATAACATATTTATGTTGTAATATTCAAATAAATAATTATATATATATATATATATATAACTTTTTTCATAAAATATTTCACGCAGCAAGGAATTAGACAGAGACAGGGTTTGTGCTAATAATATGATTTCCACCAGAAAATACACCGTCTACAAAAACATCTGTCGGTGAGTAATTCTCGTTTCTCTGTTTATTTCTAGCTCCGTTGATGAATGGCAAAGGTGTGTCTGAATATCCGCACTAAAAATCTTTTTTCCGTGATTTATTCCTCTCATATAGTTAATAATGAAAATTTAGTAAATGTTTTTCGTACTGATTATACTGGTACCCCTTCGTTTGTCCGTGTATCTCTCAAATTCATAGCCATCTGCGCCACCAGGAGAGAGGGAGAGAGGATGTTGATCTCGGTGTTCGAATGCGAGCGGGTGCTGACAGTAACAACGTTTGTGCCTGATGAGTTAATAAAACCACGAAAATTAACGTTGCACTGCTAACGTAGCTATCTGTTTATTCATTAATATATACTTCTTAGCTCTAAGTACATTGTTTTCTTTACACCTTATATTAATTAAGTAAATATTTATTCGCTCACCTGTCTATGCTCGCTGACACACGTATACACACACACACATACACACACACACACACACACTCAAACAGACACACACACACACATATATATATGGTCGTATTTACTGCTTTTAAACATAAAAATGTTAAACATAAAAATGTCTTTAAATAATTGTCGGACTTTGTCCATTTCATAATATGTGACGTCATTTGTTTACATTTGATACGTCATCAGCAGATATGAATATACGTGAAAGATTCATGGAAGATTGAAGTTTATAAGCAGTAAATTCGACCTTCCCAACCGAACGATCCTCTGTGGTCTAATCGGTTAAAAGGCACGTCAGGCTATATGACGGTTCCGTATAGGATACAGGTTCGAATTCTGTCGGAGGACGAATATTTTCTATGAAAATTTCTCCGACATTCAGACCGGTAAATGTCATTCAATACTGTTTATTATAAAGAGACCATTTACTTAAATATTTGTATCTATAAAAAGAATGTTAAACATAAAAATGTCTTAATATATATATATATATATATATATATATATATATATATATATATATATATATATATATATATATATATATATATATATGACAGTAGAATATCAACGAAAATATACAGTTGTGAGAATGGTCTCTGTTATTGGTAATGGTAGTATAAATCGTTCCCTATAAGGAAAAATTAGACACATTTTCTCGCATCAGCCAGCACTAATTTCACTGGAAGATTTTAAGATCTTTTTCTTAAAACAATTTATCAGGAAAATATCCTATTCATGTACAATACCTGTTATTGTTCTTTTCAGTGTTGGTGTAGGTTTCCTTCCTAACTTTTTGCCCGAGGTAGTGTAGAACGTCAACATCTTGATTATGTCATTATTTTCTTTTCGAGTTACAGGTGTTATCCATTTTAGTTGTTGCTTCTGCTGGGAGTCCTCCAATGATGTTCTTTCTGTTGTTTGATACAGTTCTCTGTTTGCGATTCTGTAGCGCCAGTTCACAATATTCAAAGCAGGATTATCTTTACCAACACCCGCAGTCTTTACTCACTCAAATCGTTTTTATCCATAGAGCTTAGAATGCGGAGGGTTTGGCGCCATGCATGTGACCATATGAAAGCCTCGATCTGTTCAGGTTATATAAAAACATGACTAGAGTTTACAGGTTGATGTTTTAGTTTTGTAATAATTTGCAGTGTTAGATTGGTTTGATTTGGTTTGGTTTGTTTTACGGCATAATTCAATGGGTGATTTAATGCCAACAACATTTTTTTTGCTGGTAATATTTTGTTTTTCAAAAAGGTATTGCTGGTAATATTTTTTCCTTTAAAAATCAATTTCTGGTAATATTTTCCCTTCAAAAATCAATTTCTGGTAATATTTTTTCCTTCAAAAAATCTATTTCTGGTAATTTTTATTTCTTCCAAAATGTATCGTTGGTAATATTTTTTTCAAAAATGTATTGCTGGCAATACTTGTATAGCTGGTAATAATTTTTTCTTCAAAAATTTATTCCTGGTAATAATTTTGACAAATTATTTCTGGCAGTGTTTTGAACCCAGTTTAGGGGTTAACAATTTGCCCATCATCAGCTAGCACCCCAATTCAGGATGGATCTGGGAACACCAGCAATTAACAGGTGGTTCCACGCTCCTGAAAACCTCCTGATCAGACGTCTTGCTGCTGGACGTAGTTTATCGTCATACCCAGGACGGTGCGGTGTTGGGCGAAACTACATTTGGTGCAGCCTCTTCTATGTTAAATATCTTTTTTCCCATAGTAAAGCTGTTATAACTAATCCATACGCCGAGGTATCTTAAGTATTTACTAAATCCAAATCCTGAATTTTGATGATGGATTCTGGGGAGGTGCCATCACTGCTTTCATTCCAATTCCAGATTTATAGTTTCCGTTTTGGAACGGTTGAGCTGGAGTCGTGCTTCTTGGAACACTTGGGGGGAGATATTGATTATCTCTCATTCCAACACTGACTACCTATATCCTCGGCAAAGAAAATCTCGCCTAATGGGCCGAAAACGAGATATAAAGCTTGCATACAAAATAACATGCGGGTATACAGGGTGGTCCGAAAGACTTGTCAGCCCCTACCAAAATGTAATGAGAAAAAGAGAAGAACGAGTAATACAGTAATAGAAAGAACATACACTTTTAAGCAGTAAGAAACGAAGAAAAGAACAGGGAGAAATAATATTAAGCAAACATCTAAGAAGTTAAAACTAGACAAAGCAACAGTAAACTACAGTGTCGACCGAAAGTCTTGTCATCCCCCAAACCATAATGAGAACAAAAGAACAACAAGTAATACAGTGAAACAAAGCACATGTACTGGATTTAGTTTATACACGTTTCATTGATGCTGTCACACATCGAGAAGGTCTGTATGAACGCCATTATTAGCACAGGACGATTCGTCGCCATGTTCTGTGTGATATTTAACAGTGTGGTCCGAAAGTCTTGTCACCCACTACCAAACCATAATGAGAACAAAAGAACAACAAGTAATACAGTGAAACAAAGCCCATGTACTGGATTCCGTTTATTCACGTTTCATTGATGCTGTCACACATCCAGAAGGTCTGTATGAAGTCTATCATTGGCAGAAAATGTCGCGGCGCCATGACCAGTGTGATCTTTCACGAAGCTGTGCTTTGTTGATTGTTGGAAAGGCTCTCCGAAGGGCGTCCTTCAACTGAGTGATATTCATGTGAAATGCTTTGCTTGATAATACCACCACACAGAGCGTTCAAATAGAAAATTACATTATGTAGGGGTGACAAGATTTTTGGACCACCCTGTAGATTTCAGTTATCCCAGCAATAGGAACAGCCCAAGATTTGAACTCTCAGTTGGAGGCAGTAAGTTAAAAAAAAAATCGATATCTTTAACAGGGGACGGATCAATTCGACACCGAAATCTGAAGATGCGTTGAATTAGCGAAAGATGCCTTCCGAATAATTTCGTTAGACACAAAGGACATAGTACTTTACTGTTATGCAATATTGTCCTTCCTATATAAGAGTGGATGGTAGAAAACCTCATTACAGATGAAGAAGAAACTCCATTCGATAGAAATGTGGTTATACATAAGCATACTGCGGACACTCTGAGAGCGACGACGACATTTTAGAAAAAAAACGAAACGAAAAGGATACAGTTGAAATTACCACGGCACATGAAGAGGACTTGGAGAGTTTGACGCTCACAGGACATTATGAAGGTAAGAAATAGAGAGGCAGCAAAAACACCTGCCTAACGAACTTGTGAAAATGGCTGGCAGAATAGGGATTAGCAGAGACTGCGAGACCTTGATAAGAGCTATCAAGGACGTGGTTTTGTGGAGAACCACGACCTGAAGAGACAGGGCATAGAAGAAGAAGAAGAAGAAGAAGAAGAAGAAGAAGAAGAAGAAGAAGAAGAAGAAGAAGAAGAAGAAGAAGACTGTGTGTTCGACTTGTTTACGAGGGAACTGAAAACTTTCAGGTCTCTTGGACGAAGTCACCAAAGATCAGAAGGGAAACCAGCAAAACGAAGAATTTACTTAATCTCTCCAACGTTTCTCTCCAGAGTAGATTCTGTTAAACATATCTAGTGCCATAGACAAAATGGACAATTGAGAATAGCCTGAAGTTAACCGGCAGCTTTCACTAGCATATTTAATATTACAGCATAAGCTAATTCGAAAACTCACCTTCGTAACCGTATAGTGTCTAACAAGTTTGGGTCTCCTGAGTACGGACGGCTCTATAACAGTGTTAAATAAAAGTAAGTCTGTTTTCCCTCTACTCTTTAATCAAATCATAGTGTTACCATCTTATGCTGATAAAATAGAATTGGTTGCTTTGGTGTAACTTGGTTTGCTTTACGGCATATCAACCTCAATGGGATAATTAATGCCTACAAAATTTTTATTGCTGGTAATATTTATTTCAAAATGTATTGCTGGTAATATTATTTCAAAAAATGTATTGCTGGTAATTTTTTCCAAACATATATTACTGATAATTTTTTCAAAAAATGTATTGCTGGTAATAATGTATTGTTGGTAATAATTTTTCTTCAAAAGTTCATTGCTGCTAATATTTTTTTACAAAAATTTACTGCTGGTAATACAAACTATTTTTACAGTACAGGCTTCCTGCAAATTGGTATATTACAAAATAAATTATTATAGCTTAATCTAATTGAAGGTAAGCAACTTCAGTCAGTACTTATTTGGGAGATCCTTTGGAGAAAACAGGTACTGTAATCACTAACGTGCATTAACCGCAATATATATATATATATATATATATATATATATATATATATATATATATATATATATATATATATATATATATATATATATATATTAAAAATTATACGTTAAACTTATTAAGCGCGGACTGGATTAAGCTGTTTCATTTGTGGAGATTGTCCGAATATTCTGGTTTGGTTTGCTATGCTTTGATTTACGGCATATCAATCTCGATGGTTAATTTAATACCGACAAGATTTTTATTGCTGATAATATTTTTATCTATCTATCTATCTATCTATCTATCTATCTATCTATCTATCTATCTATCTCAGTATATATTGGTTTGGTCTCGTTTGTTTTACGGCATATCAACTTCAATGGGTTATTTAATGCTGATAAGATTTTTATTGTTGGTAACATTTTTTTATCTATCTATCTATCTATCTATCTATCTATCTATCTATCTATCTATCTATCTATGTATCTCAGTATATATTGGTTTGGTTTGTTTTACGACATATCAACCTCAATGGGTTATTTAATGCCGATAAGATTTTTACTGCTGGTAATATTTTTGTTTTCAAAAATGTATTGCTGGTAATAATTTTTTCTTCAAAAATTCTTTGCTGTTAATAATTTTAAAAAAATGTATTGCTGGTATTAAAACCTAATTTTTACACTTTCATAATGCTTTTTACCTCAGTTTCGGGGTTAACTATTTGCCCATAGCTGGAACCCTAACAGGTGATACCACCTCGAGTCAGGGTGGACATGGCAACACCAGCAATTAAGAGGTGGTTCCACGATCCTCAAAACCTGATCAGAGAACTTGCTGTTGGACGTAGTTTATCGTCTTACCCAGGGCGCGGATGTAGTTTATCGTCATACCCAGGACGAAGAATTGATTGGTTGATTTTGTTGAGCGGCATATCAACCTCTATGGGTCATTTTTTGTCACATTCTAAATATTTTAAACGCAATTGTATACCTTTAACTATAAATAATATTTATTGTTGGTCATTCTATGATAATTAAGTAGTGTTGGTATATTTTGTAGAAAAATATAGTTCTTGTATCTTTGGTATAAAATGTATTTTTATTCTTTCATAGGGTTTTGTTTTTTGGGGGGATCACTATTTGCTTATAGCTGGAACCATAACATACGCTAACACCATAGGCCAGGAAAGCATTAAGTAGAATGTTTTGCTCGTAAGTTCTCTTCCATTTCTACTCTTGACTCATCTGGGGTATTTCCGCTAACCCCTACGTCTCTGTTTAAATGACTATAGCTCCATCTATTATTTCTGGTAACCTACAACAGTTCCTAAGAAATGTGCTCCTGAACTGGCTCTTGTTCTCTTGTAAACTCTACAATAAATACCTTTTCTATAGTTCGAATCAGTAATTTCTGTTTATTCTATTTACATTATTTGAACTGTTGTCCGTATCTTTATTGCCATATTCACGACGTTTGTACGCTCCGAATATCTTTAGGTGATATACGCTGGAATTTCGAAACGAACCTTTTATTTCGTCCACATTTGCCTTTGCAAAAACAAAACCCTGAAGATGACATTGTGCTAATGTCGAAAGTACTCGGTAATAAAATGGATATACATCAAAATGTTAATTTTCTTCCTTCTTTAACAAGGATACTAAGAATCTCGTCAGTAAATATGCGAGGATAGTGTTAAGAATAAGTAGGCAAAACTTGTCTAAATTCTTCAATGAGATATGCCTTATGGATAACGACAAAAGGAAAACTCATCTTAGCCGACGCGTTTCGTGTTTTAGTGGACTTCATCAACGCAAATGTGAGGATTTTGTTTTGCAACAGGTATTTATAAACAAAAGTAAATATATTGTTAGTTTGTCAAAATTTTTAAATTTTAGAGACGCTTCTTTATATTCATCAATTTAACTGAAATGTCTTAAGGAAAATTAATGAGATTGCTAAGTAACGTAATTTCATCTCTATCTATAAAAGGCAGAATGTGTGTGTGTGTGTGTGTGTGTGTGTGTGTGTGTGTGTAACGAATGCACGGCCGTAATTTTCGACGGATTTGCACCAAAATCTAGATGCACATGCTCCAAGTTAGCGAAAAAGGCCAAGACCGACTTTGCATTTCCCAACTCCCATCGATAGTGGAAATAATCGATTTTTGCATGCTTCTACGGCAGTTTTCATATAGTTTGCGGCCATTTTCTACTGGCCAGAGTGAGAGCCTATAGCTGGCTGCCACGAATAGGCAGGAATATTCTTTTGGCCAGCGTGAGAGCCAACAGCTGACTGACACGAATGTTAACTAGCATACTAGCATGCAAAAAGATCGATAGCTGCATTCGTCACAAGTATGAAAATCTTAAATCTGCATGGCACTTTACTCCAATTGGCTCATTCGCTTGCTTAAACTCAACGTTGATTCTGATTCCGCAGAACTGTGTTGGGTGTGAAAATGTATTTGTTAACATTCTTTTTTCATTCGGTTTTTCCAGTTACGAGTCCTTTTTTTAAAGCTGATCGTTTTGTGTTCATTTTGTTTAGTTCTTTTTTCGTAACAGATTTAATGTTTAGTATAGAGCTTAGAAAAAATTCGCAGTGTGAGATAAGCAAGAAGTAAGGCATGTAGCAACATCAGCACGGCAAAGGGAACTCCTTTAAAGGAAAGGAAGGGCAAACATATTTTAAGTCAAGTGATAGCGATTACTGTAAGTGTCGTACGATTTTTGAATCAAACACGGGCCATGCTGCTAGTATATAAATAAACGAAAGTGAGTAAATGATGTTGTTGAATTTTTTATGCAATTAATATTTGACTCATTTCAGTATGGGATAAATATATGTATTATATAACTTAACATTTTTATAGTCATGTGTGTTGGATTTTACTTTTATTTATAAATAATTGTTGCAAACACAATCCTTACATATGCCTTGATAAAGTCAAGCCTTGATAAAGAAGACGATACCCGTCGGCTAAAATATATTTTCCTTTTGTCTTTATTCATATATATATATATATATATATATATATATATATATATATATATATATATATATATATATATATATATATATATAGTAGAGTAATACATTTCAGATGCAACAATGAAGGTCTTCAGTGATGCACTGTCTTCATTGCCGATTTCGGGTTTTGCATCATATCGGCTCCAACAGCAACCCCGACCTAATTCCACAAGATTCAGGCCGCCTCCTTGATAGCGTTTTTCTACGCACTTCGACATTGCAAAAAAAAAAGAAAGATAAATCAAGATATGGCTCGGATTCCGACCGTTCTTATTGACATACGTCAGTCAACATCAGCCAATGAAATAAAGACTTTCCCCTCTTCCCTCATAAATAGTCTTGTCTTTCGCTTCATCCGGTTTTGATTTGCGCTCTTTCCTTGGAATTCGTAACGAGGTAAGATGGACTCGTTCTTGCAAGGTTCACGCCAATGCTTTACATTTAATTAGATACTAATTCAATAACTAAACCCTACCACTTACATTACCACCACCCCCAAAAAAGTCAATAATTCTTACTATTCTATAACAATCTTTAAGTCTAACCCTATACACTTAATCAAACTAAATTAGAAAAATGCGATGCTCGTTCAAGCCTCTACATATAAATGTGCTCTCTCATACACTCCTACGCGCACAGACGCTCACATAAAACCTATCTTCCATTTACTATATTTATGAAACCGTTCATTCATCTTGTACTATTTATTTTGAAATTTCTAGTTTTGTAATCTATCAATTAAAACAGTACGATGGCCTAATCTAAGCAAGGAAAAATAATAATTAAAAATATTTAACTACTGTAAAAAAACAACCTAAATAGCTAAAGTAATGTAGACTAATTTACGAAACCGTTCATTGCAAACTTGTTTCGTCGTACTATCTATTTGAGATGTCTTACTAGTTTTGTAATCTATGAATTAAAATAATACGATGGCCTAATCTAAGCAAGGAAAAATAATAATTAAATATATTTAAATTAGTAAAAGGATCTAAGAAAAGCTAAACTACTCAAATAAGTAACATATTCGCATTTATATTATTCGACATGAATCTAGTAAATTAATACTAGTATTACCACTAACTTTTAAACTATGAACACTACGATCTAATTTTCCATACATAAGAATTAGATTGAAATTGATAAAAAAAAAACTAAAAAAAACTCCTTTGACCCTCCCCCAACGTGCGCTATCACTTATCAGCCCCCATCCATGCTGGATTAACTACCTTAAATTAAAATTCCTCAATATTACCTTATAGATTGAAACCCTCCTCCATTTCCCTATATATATATATATATCTAAGTAGAGAGAAGTGGACAGTAAGAGATGCATGAAGATAAAGTAGAAGACAAAGCCCTGTACTATATAGTGCCTTTCACTTACCTTGGTGGCAAAGTCAGCTACAGTGGATCTTTAGATGATGAAATCGGATTGCTTGGGCTACCAGCAACTTTTGGCAAAATTAGCCATCGCTTGTGGAATGAGCGGGGTATTCGACTGGATAAGAAAATTCGGGTTTACAGAACTGTTGTCCTTGCCATCCTTTTGTACGGCTCAGAGTCTTGGATTCCATAGAGGTTCCATATACGCCAGCTGAATATTTTCCGTAAGAGCTGTTTGCATGCCATCTCTGAAGTTAGCCTTCAAGACAGGACATCCAATGTATACCTGTTTTAAAAGATGTAATATTGGCGGAATGGAGACTTTCTTCATACAGTCTCAATTGTAGTGGACTGTTCATGTCTTGAGAATGTCTGATGACAGGATAACCAAGATCCTAATGTACAGCCAGTTAGATCAGGGCTACAGGAATGTAGGACGCCCATAGCTAAGATACAAAGACAAGCTGAAGAGCAACTTGCCACCTGTCGATATAACTCATAACCCCCTCGAGCGCTTAGCCTTGGAGCGGGTAGAATGGCGATCAACGTGTTTTAGTGGACTCAGCAGTTTTCAGTCTGCTAGTCTGGATCGTCTTCAAGAAGCGAGAGCACGATCTAAAAGGTCAGCCAATCTAACAATGACCTCATCCCACAATTCTCACTCTTGCTCCATATGCGGCCCCCTTGGCGAATCTCTTGCGGGTTTTAAGTGCCACTTAAGTTTATTGCACAAAACTTCATAACTGAAGCTATTGGTTAAGTTGTCAGATCGTCCAAGATTGAAACTGACGGCCGAGTTCATTATATAGGGAAGTAGAGAGAAGCGGATAGAGAGACAGAATAAGAGAAAGAAAAACGAAATTGAAAGATAGGAATGTTCGTCGAAATTA
>OZ038485.1:22567447-22582447 GCA_964036315.1 Acanthosepion esculentum | reverse complement strand
TCATTCTAGACGCTATCGTCAGGCCACGAGTGCTGTTATTTTTCCGCCTATATATATATATATATATATATATATATATATATATATATATATATATATATAAAGTGAACATTGAAGTCAACACTTAGAGGCGACAGTCTGTTCCATGCTAGATGCAATCGTCAGGCCACGAGTGCTGCTATTTTTCTCGGCTATTTATATATACAGGTCTGTGGTGCATTGTGGGCAGTCTATTTTGGCGGTTATTTTACCGGAAGTCGTTTATTTGTTTATTTATTTATTTGTGCTAAATTATTTTGCTTGTTTTTATTTATTTTCCAATATAGCACCTCTGAAGACTATATTTCTTCATATATATATATATATATATATATATATATATATATATATATATATATATATATTGAGAGTGAGAATAGTGAGTGTCATACATAGATCTGTCTATCTATATTTCTATGTCACTCACGTTTTCTCTTTCATATATAGATATGTATATATATATATAGAAAGAGAGAAAGACTGAGAGTAATGAGTGTCATAGATCTATTTATCTCACTTTTCTCATTCTCAATCTATCTATCTATATATATATATATATATATATATATATATATATATATATATATATATATATATATATTGATATATTGAGAGTGAGAAAAAGTGAGTGGCACAGATATATTGACTGATTATTATATAACGTAGTAAAAATTTGTTTTCACAAACAAATTATTACTACGTTACTTAATAATCGAAAACTGAAAAATAAAATAAAATAAATAAAGAAAATGACAATAAAATAAGTTAAATACATTAACCCAAACAGATTACCAAATCACACCCGTTAGAATAGACGAAATAGAATAAAAAACTAAAAACTAAAAACAAAATCAATGAAATCAAATAAATAAAGTAAACAAATTAACAAACCATTATGACCAAAATATTAGTTAGACTATAAAAGTCAAACCAAGAACCGGACGAAAAACATAGCTGTAACTGTTATATAACATTAAAAAAGTACTACGTTACATAAAATCGAAAAGCGACAAGAGTAAATAAAAATATGCAATATAATAAATAAATAATGAATAACAAGTAAAATAAATTAGTCTAAATTAATCCAAATAAAGAAATAAATGAAGAAACAAACTAACAAAACGATCCCGATAAATTAACCGTAGTAAAAACAAGTAAAAATAATCAATCCAAATAAATAAATGAAGTAATAATCAAACTAAAACTGTTCCCGCCAAAATAATAGTTAGAATAAACCACAGGAATCAACCCCAGAATTAAACAGAATGAAACAGCCTGTCGTCTCTAAGTGTTGACTTCAATGTTCACTTTTATATTTACACACCCTCTATCTCTGATATTGAGCACTTTATCCCATAAATATAGCACACCTTAAGAGTAAATGTCTTCTTATATATATATATATATATATATATATATATATATATATATATATATATATATATATATTGATAAATGACAATAGTAAAACACTATTAATTGCTGACGTGTTTCGTTCAATGTGAACTTTGAGAAAGTACACATTGGACGAAACGCGTCAGCAATTAATAGTGTTTTACTATTGTCATTTTCATTTATATTTATAAAGATTGTCTTATCTACAGGTTAACTCTGAGAAATTTTCATATATATATATATATATATATATATATATATATATATATATATATAGATAGATAGATAGATAGATAGATTATTTAATAGAATTTGTAAGGAAGGACTCAAGACTTCGGATTTCTCGTTCAAAAGATGAACGTACAGCTAAAGATTTTTCGAGCGCACGACAATTGTTTATTAGTCATGGAGCAAACCATAATGCGAGAATTCAAAATATCGCATTTGCTAAAAAAACCTTCCTATTCCAAGTAAGAAAGAATATATCCTAATTTTATTACAAATGTTTTAAGAATTCCTCACCAGGGTGAAATGGAAGTCTCCGTTTTCATTGAATAAATATTTAAAGAACAATGAAAACACGAAAAAAAAAATTCAATTTCAAAATTAAAAAATACACACATATTATTGAGGAACTCGCTAACTTCGAAAGGGATATGCTTGGCATTATTGAGGACATCAAATTCACAAAAGTTAATAGCAATTTCCAAAACCTATTAACTGCTGAAGTATGAAAACAAATATTCTAATTAAAGGCCACAAAACAAATAACATTTATACTTTGAACCGGGAGGCTTACCGAAAAAAAAAAGACTCGAACATTAACAGTATAAACGAGGAGGTGGAAAATATCACAGCGAAACTAGGGTCCACATATTATACGGCAGGAACGCATTTCCAACCACCAGTCAGTTATGTGTCATGCGTGATACACGCTTAGGTGATGAGCTGAAAAGGCAGTTTTTTTCCCTGAGTAGGTTGTCATTTATTTCTGCGGTAGACCAGTTGTCATCGAAGTCTATAGAACTCGGTTGGTCCTATTATTTACCCATAGCTAGTGAGAGAAGAAGAGGATTTATATTTTTCCCAGGGGTATTAGCACGTAAGTGAATGTAATGGATCCGACTGGAATTCGAACTCGGCTCTCCGAATTCTCAGTCCGAGCCGTTATCCATTACTCCACCGTGCCTCTATCTATACACGCGCGGTAGAACACGGTCTGTCCTTCTATTTACCCATAGCTGGGGAGAGAAGAAGAGGATTCATACCTTTCCCAAGGGTATTAGCACGTAAGTGAATGTAATGGATTCGACTGGGATTCGAACTCGGCTTTCTGATTCCTCAATCCGAGACGCTATCCATTACTCCACTGTGCTTCTATCTATACACGCATGGTAGAAAACGGTCTGTCCTTCTATTTACCCATAGCCGGGGAGAGAAGAAGAGGATTCATACCTTTCTCAAAGGTATTAGCACGTAAGTGAATTTAATGGATTATACTGGAATTCGAACATGGCTCTTTGATTCCTCAATGCGAGCCGCTATTCATTAATCCAACTTAAAGGACCATAAAAATGAATTCCCAAATAATACTTCCTTTCATTTAATAAACCTAACTATATCTGAACTGGGTAAAATAAGCCAAGAACTATTGAAAAAAATATGTGCCCCATTAAGAATTGCCACGCAGGCCAATCAATGGAAGGACACAAGTGAGAGCATCTCTTGGTTCCACAAAATCACAAATAAAAACAAATATGTAACAATAAAATACGACGTTAAAAACTTTTATCAATCTATATCTGAAAATGTTTGGCTGGGGGCGTTGCACTTCGCCGAAGTCTTTGTAAACATAACAGCTGATCAAATGGAAATAATTTTACATTGCCGTAAATCAATTTTATTCCACAATGAAGTAACCTGGGTTAAGAAATAAAAAAAGACGAATTCGATGTACCACAGGGTTCGTTTGATGGCGCTGAGGTTTCAGATTTAATAGGCCTACATATATTATATGGAATTAACAAAACTGTACATATAAACAACCGCGGTCTGTATAGCGATGACGGTGTGATGATAGCGACAAACAACAGAAGAACAAATGACACTATAAAAAAGCGCTTTTCAAACTCTTCAAAAGCCTTGGCTTTGGAATAAAGGTAAAAATGAATTTAAAAAAAGTTCTCAATTATCTCGACGTAGTATTAAATCTTCAAGCTGGCAGTGTTTCTCTATTCATGAAGCCCAACGCAAAATTAAAATACGTGAATATTAGATTCAACCACCCTGAGAACATAATGAAGCACATCACTAAAGGAATAGAGTCTAGGTTATCCAGAAAATCTTTTAGTGATATAATTTTTGAGAATAAAGAGAAAGAATATGAGAAGAACTTAAACGTAGTGGGTGTTGTGGATTCCGGGATGAAATCCGGTATCAAAAAATAACAAACCCCAAGAATGAATATAGGAAAATAAATGTATTAACGTAATAATACAAACTGGTAATACAGGTTAGTAGTTCCAGGAATGCGGGTTAGAAGGAATATATATATATATATATATATATATATATATATATATATATATATATATATATATATATATATATATATATATAGTCTTTGGTATCGACGTATCGCTGTATGACTTCTGACTGAGTCTACGTACTGTGTTGTGTGTGACTCTTCTACCGACCGACTATTACTATATACTACTACTTGACTGTCCGGGTATTCACTGGTAGTAGTATATGCATACCTTGGGTGAGTCCATTTGTGTAAAAAATGGAGGGTCACAAAACCAAACGAGAATTTAAACCTCAAATTAAACAACATGTGAAGAACTATTCAAGAAAAAAAAATATAATTTGGTTTAACCCACCTTTTAACTGAGGTAAAATGTAAAATAGGGAAATTATTTTTACAGGTAAAATACCATATAAGGAAATTATTTTTCAAGTTATTAAACACTTACCAAAAAATTCAGAATTACATAAGATAGTCAATAAAACCACAGTTAAATTAAACTACAGCTGCATTAGTATTTTAGAAACAATAATAAATAGACAAAAGGCCATACATTTTAAAAATAACGCGCAGCAAAATATAGTTAACACTAGTTTTATGCAACTGTAGAAATAAGAATAGATGTCCATTGATGGAGCTTGTAAAACAGAAGCAATATTCAATAAAGCAGAAGTAACAGATATTAATGGACAAAAACAAATGTACATAGTGTGTACGGAAAATACTTTCAAACGTAGATGGTACAATCATCGGTAAGCTAGTAAATCTTAGGTACCCTAGCAAACTAGCTGACCATTTGTGGAATTTAAAAGGAAAAAAAAACATAAAAACAAAAAATAAAATGGATCCGGTCGAAATTTGGAAAATTGTAAAAAAGGCGAAACCTTATAACAACCGCAACAATATTTGCAACCTCTGTCAACAGGAAAAAATAGCAATAAAAACATTTCCGGATCCAAAGAACTTTTTGAACCAGAAATCTAGAGTCCTTGGTTACATATTAGGCAATTCCTCTTAAGCCCATATGAGGCTGGATAAAAAAAATGTACATTTCAATTACCCCCATCGATACATTTATAATATCCTTGCTTTTTTCTCTTCTTCATGTTCTTTCATCAGGTTCTCCCCCTCCCTCTCTATTACACCCGAATTCGTGCGTTTGTTCATTTATTTAAAAAAATAATATAGCATCCATTAGTTTTTTTAATACAATAAAGCGTTAGGAGGCCATTTCATAAAGATCGCTTGAGGTCACAGTAAGGTTGACACCAAAGTAACGGATTCAAGTGACCTCCGGATTTTAGAAAGCTCTACATGTTGTATTTATTTTATTTTATTTTTCCACACTTTTTAGACCAGTTTCCTGGTCTGATTCAACACTGACCATTAACATTTTTTGAATTATTTATATATATATATATATATATATATATATATATATATATATATATATATGTATTATATATATATACATTTATGCATTATATATATACATATTTATGGTTTATATATATATTTATGGTTTATATATATATATATATATATTGTTGTGGTAGGATCCACCTAATTTGCATAACGGTGTACCGACGATATAAATATGGTTGGTACCGGAAGACAGGGAGGAAAATCAAGAGATCCAACTAGAGACTCTGCCCGACTGCGACTTAGTCAACACATTCTCCAGGAACGGTCTTCCCAGGAATATACAAAAGACTATATGTAAATATTGTGTACACTTTCTTGTTTCAATACATTTTATTCTAACTACATTTTGTGTGTGCATTATTATTCCATGCATTAGTCAAATTTCAACATATATATATATATATATATATATATATATATATATATGAAGAAATATAGTCTTAAGATGTGCTATATTTATGGGATAAAGTGCTCAATATCAGAAATAGAGCGTATGTAAATATAAAAGTGAACATAGAAGACAACACATAGAGGCGACAGTCTGTTTCAGGCTAGATGCAATTGTCAGGTCTGACGATTGCATCTAGCATGAAACAGACTGTCGCCTCTAATTGTCGCCTCTCTCTCTCTCTCTCTCTCTCTCTCTCTCTCTCTCTATATATATATATATATATATATATATATATATATATATGCAAATATGTAAAAAAAAAAAAGGAAAGAACACGTTAGGTAAATAATCCGGAGTACTTTAGTATTTTTGTTTTTATTTCTAAAAAACTGTGGTCCATACAGAAGATGTGCTTATATTATAATTATTTAAAAAAAATATGATTCCTTTTCAAAAATAAGAGCCAAAAACGTCAATATGATTAAAAAAAATTAAATTGAATTAAAGTATCAAGCCCTGATTCATACTCAAGCAAAAATTTAGGAATAAATTATATATATATACATATATGTATATATATATATATATATGTATATATAGATATATATATAATTAGAGAGAGAGAGAATTTAGGAATAATTATATACATATATATATATATATATATATATATGTATATATATATATATATATATATATATATATAGCGAGAGAGAGAGAGAGAGAGTGAGAGAGAGAGTGAGAGAGAGAGAGAATTTTATTGATTCCAGTGAGTGTAGATTTCTAATTTAAATACAGAAAACGTATTGGCATTTACATAATTACCCATTGTCATACCTTTATGCTAAATTCTTTTTGCAAATAACTGGTTAGTAGGCAATATATATATATATATATATATATATATATATATATATATATATATATAGAGAGAGAGAGAGAGAGAGAGAGAGAGGGTGAGATGGTGAGAGAGAGAGACAGAGAGACAGAAAGACAGGGGGAGGGAGACACTCAGACAGAAATAGAGATAAATAGATAGATAAGGAGAGAAAAGATGATTAAATACTCTATTCCATCAATCTATATAATGCTCTATGTCTGGTCACGTTCCTTTATAAATGTGATTCGAAATGTGGCAATATATAATCGGTTCATGTTTGTTTTCCAATAACCGGACTGGGGACGTGCAAGCAGACTCACAGCAGGGGAGATTTGGGCGTCGGCAAGCCGGTTCTTGATGAAAGACTATCTCCGTCTGTTCAGTATTTTCTTTTAACCTATCTTTTATTTCCAATTTCTCTCTACCGCCCGCCAAATCCCAATGCATTGTCGCTTCTCTGATCGGTGGTCGCTTTTCAGATGAACAAACATAGTAGATATTGTGAAACGGCGGGTGGCCGGATAGCAAGGCCAATGTCTTGCAAGGCGGACTGCTACCCGCAAGCGTCCACCATTGTTGATGGATATGAAATGAGGGCGAAAAACAAAAAAGAAGGAAGAGGGTGGAGTGGAAACGCTTCATCATCTCACAGTGAAGAAGGAAAACATCTTAAAGAATTGAGGAATGAAAAAAGGGAGATACGATAAACTTGGAACTGATAAAATATATCAATCAGTACAAGAAGAATTAAAGATTCAGATAGCAAATAAAATAATTAAATAGCAATAAAACGAAGGCAAGAAAAAGAAGGTGACAAAATTGAATAAATAAGAAAAGAAAGATTTATTTCGTCCACGGAGGTATATTTTCTAGTTCCACGTGCCATGCCTCTTCTGGGTCAGTTATCTACTTTTAACACAACTCTCGATGTTTTTGTTTATCTCAGCTGTAGCCAAGTATTGAGTATATAAATAGAGGGTTCAGTTCGAAATTCCAATCACCTAACGAAGGCCGGAGCGTATAACGGCCGAAATGTCGTGAATATGGCAGCAAAGATGAGGACGATACTACGAATAATTCAAATAGTGTAAGTGATTACAAAATATTTCTCAGAAATATAGACAGATATTGAAGGAAGGAAGGAAGGAAGGAAGGAAGGAAGGAAGGAAAGAAAGAAAGAAAGAAAGAAACAAAAATGGAATGAAAACAAAGAAACAGAAAAGAAATTAAAAGAAACGAAGACACAAATTGCCTTGATTAAACGAAAAGAAAAAAGAAAGCAAGAAAGACATAAAACGAAGAAGAATGAAGAAGCGTGTGAAAAGCGAGAAGAAAGAGGAATATCTGAGAAGAAAAATAGAAAGAAGACAAACAAAGAAAAGAAGAGGAAATGAGAATGAAAAAAATGAACGCGTATAGTAGGGGGGGCGGGATGAAAGTAAAGTAGAATGTTTCATATCCTTCATATCCGGCATCCCTCATATCCAGAATCCCGCATATACGGACATGATTTTGATGTGTATATTTGAACTATTTGAGTGATATGTAACTGATTTGAAATTTCTGTTTTGCAGGAAATATACTTTGGACAATTGCTTATTTCACCCTAATGGCTTGTATTTGTGCAAAAGATGATGGGAATAAGAGGAAAAGAACAACTTTGGAGTTATCGCCAAAAGTGGAAATTTTAAACAGAATAAACTCTGGTGAAAGTTCATTGTAACTAATGGCTATGTTTAACATAAGAAAGT
The DNA here is from genome assembly GCA_964036315.1 of Acanthosepion esculentum. Classification (NCBI taxonomy): domain Eukaryota; kingdom Metazoa; phylum Mollusca; class Cephalopoda; order Sepiida; family Sepiidae; genus Acanthosepion; species Acanthosepion esculentum. The sequence goes on along the minus strand of OZ038485.1, from coordinate 22,574,039 downwards.
CAACATTGAATGAAGTAACATCCTCCAAAATAACGATTCTTTGTGTTCACACTGTCAAAACGAACAAGGAAATAATAAAAAAAATGACTGTGATAAAACGTGGCCTGAAATTGAAAAACTATTGAAAAGGTTGTCAGTTTTATGGAAAGAAAGCCAGCATTTAGTTATGACGATTGCAAAAGACACTGCGTGTCTTTCCTTTAAAAATTTCAAGAAAAAAACGAAATGCGGAAAAGTTGCGAATGACATTAGAAGAGAAAGAATCCTCATGCAACAGCGATTAAAAAATCCTCGTTACATTATTTGTTTTGCATACGTGGCATACTTAATTTAATGAATTTTCATTAACATTACATAATTTATTACAACAGATACTGAAATGCCGAAATGTTGTAATAAATATGGCGACAAAGATGAGAACAATAGCCCGAATAAAATAAATAATGTACATAATACCTCATCCCAGAAATATAGACAGATACTGAAAGGCTGAAACGTTGTAATAAATATGGCGACAAAGATGAGAACCATAGCCCGAATAATGTAAATAGTGTACATAATATCTCATCTCAGAAATATAGACAGATACTGAAAGGCCGAAACGTTGTAATAAATATGTCGACAAAGTTGAGGACAATAGTCCGAATAATGTAAATAGTGTACATAATACCTCATCTCAGAAAAATAAACAGATACTGAAAGGCCGAAACGTTGTAAGAAATATGGCGACAAAGATGAGGACTATAGCCCGAATAACGTAAATAGTGTACATAATATCTCATCTCAGAAATATAGACAGATACTGAAAGGCCGAAACGTTGTAATAAATATATCGACAAAGGTGAGGACAATAATCCGAATAATGTAAATAATGTACATAATACCTCATCACACAAATATAGACAGATACTTAATTGACAATGTTCTCAACAAACGGAATTGACAATGTTCTCAATAAACAATTAGAAAAAGAAAAAAGAACAGGAGATAATTATACTCCGGAAACAATATATATGCAATTCAAAAGTAGCCAAAGCAAGAATAATTTAGCAAAATATTCGCAAAGTAAGAATTGTGGTCACACGTAAAAGGGATGCAGTCAAGTGATTATAGCGTTCTAACTTCAAGACAAAAAAAAAAGAAACAAAAATATGTCTGATAAGACCGCGAATTGGTCCATTTTTATTACTTAGCAATAAATCCGAGAATGTATATATTTTATTGTCTATAAGTTGGAAGCAGGGATGCTTTTAGCAGGCATTCCTTTGTGATTTGGAAGAAGTACGTCGAGAATCCAATCGATACATTCGGTAGGTCGACAACCCGGATGGGCGTATCCTAGGGTCGACCAACGACATATGCGCGGCGTCTCGATAGCATTTCAAGAACCGTTATACAATGGTGTCTGGTCTCTGTGACAAAGAGTTTCGCAACAATTTAACCGATTTTCTTTACGTCGACTAAAGCGGCTGGCTGCGAGCGTGTGATTATAGAGGACTAAGTCCACAAGCCATTGAAATGAGTCTCCAGCACGTGATGGTCTGCCCTACAAATTGTGCTTGATTTTGACAGTGGTGTTCAACAACTGGATCCTGCAGATGTCCCTCTTCAATCGTATCTCTAGAGGTGTGATCATGCTCTTGAAAAAGGACAAGCATGCCAAGCGAGATTTAAACGGATAACTCTGATAAACACTGAGTTAAATCTTTTGACCAAGATCGACGGATCGTTTGCAGTCAGTTGCCGACATTCTGTTGGGGCTGAAGAGTCGAATAATTCAGAGCAACATGCATCTGATCCACACGATCCTAGATGAAGTAGAAGTAGACGATGAAACCGTGCTGATCCATTTGGATCAGTCCAACAGGATCGACCATCAATACTTGGTAACTGTCCTGCAGGAACTGGGTTCAAATTCTGCTCGCTGTATCGCCACCCCCCAGTGCGGCGATACAAGTGAACTGGCAGCAGTCTAACGCTTTTGCAGTTTCATGATCAGTTTCTCAGGGTTGTCCGCTGTCGAACAAGAGTTTCCGCGGCGTAGGCTGATGTTATATTCATTTTTGTTTCGTGCCGCAGCGAAATTGAAGCTTGAACGGTACGAGATCACGGTGGCTAAGATTAACCATGACAAATCTTCCTCTCTGCTGGTGCCGTTGGAAGGCGATCAAGCGCTTGCTCTTCTCCCTCTTGGCGAGGTGGTGAGGGAAGCCACAGGTCCGCAGAGTCATCAGTATTCGTCGCATGGGGGCTTCGAATGCCACAATTGATGAGTCACCGACACACCTCGAGGTGGGTTTTCCTACGGTGTGCATTGACAAACGATTCACTGGGATCGGGGTGTGTTAAGGAAGTCTACCCTAGCCTTACAGTCACTTCTTTCTGTTTGGGGGTTGAGCACCATGATAAAACTCGAAATCTGTAGGAATTCTTCACCAATGACCATATATCAGGAACTAGTGGAGACGGGCATTGCACCAACATCGTGTGCGGTTCGGCTTGTCGGCGAGCGAATTGCGCTCTTTCTGGTCTTGGGCACCAGCGTCGACTTATCTCAGGAATACTGAGTTTGCGCTTACCTGGGGATTGATTCGGAATGCGCTATCTCTTAATGACATAGCTTTTCGAGCTGGCTTGGCAGATATGCTCAATTGTCACCGGTGTGATAGTAGCTTAGAACAAACGGCTACGCATGTGTTCTTCAATTGCCCGGAGTTGCATCCGTTTGGTTTAAGATGGCCGAAGTGGTCTTGTATCTAGTCATGATTTCGTTTGGGTGTTTCATGATAAGTTCAAATTTCATTGTCAGATGAAACTTTGTGTATTAAGGTTTTGTTATTCTACTGGTGGGCTGGGAGCGATTTGCTCACGCCAAAACAAGTACAAAAGTCCATATGAACTCATGTCCACAAGTCCTTCCTTTTTGAGTTATTAAGTTTAAAGTTTTACGGTAGACGATTTTAAATGTACAATCCAAGATACAATCTAAGAAGACTATAGCTTGTGGTGCCACGGTTCCTTTCTTAGCGATGCCCCATAAAACAGTAGCAACGGTTGGATGACACAGCTGCCTTCGGTCTGGAAACGCAATCTGATACAGTCGTGCAGCCTTGCGTCCAATACCATTTGCGCAGCTGTATGTAAAAATCATACCGGCCTGCGCCTGATATGAATATTCTGCTATTGTTAAACGGAACACTTGTCAGTTAATACACTACTACACACGTTACACGTTGAAGACAGAATAACCACGAATGTACACGAATGAGAAATGTAACCTAGTCTACCAGGCAAGACAGCGCCGTCTACCGTAAACTTTCTTTAAAATTAATAATTCAAAAACGAAGGATTTCCGAACATATGTTTATATGGACTTTTATCTTTGTTTTGGTGTGAGAAACCCACTCCCAAAATTTGTAAAATTATTTTTGTTACACCCTGCATATATATCCGCTGCGATATATATATATATATATATATATATATATATATATATATATATATACTTCAGAAAATCACAAACTTCTCTAACGAGTTAAATCCTTGTGAATTTATTCAAGGTAAATTTAGTTCCCTTGGCCATCGCGGCAGACACCAGGAATGCCGCAGCCAGAATTCTTCGTGCAATATGAAATTACAGCCCAAGGCGCAAATGTCCTGTCACCAACTTTAATTCATTTGGGCTTTTTTTTTCCAGACACAAAACGCCTGAAGTGTAAAGATATTTGGAATGAATTCTTGCAGTTTTCATTTTAAGCACACCCAGTCAATTTTGTTTGTTTTATGTGTACGTCAGTGGGTCCTTGCATGTATTTGTATGTGTCTGTTTGTCTATGCCTCTGAGTGTGTGCAAATGCATGTCTTAGAATTTATCTCTTTCCTTTTATTCCCGCCTTTTTCTATTTGTTCTTCCAATATTTATTTATTTTTCCTCTGACACTGTTTCGTTGTTTTTCATTCTCCTTTGACTATTTCATTTTTTTCTCAATATTCTTTGTTTAATGCTTCTTCTTCTTCTTCTTCTTCTTCTTCTTCTTCTTCTTCTTCTTCTTCTTCTTCTTCTTCTCCTTCTTCTTCTTCTTCTTCTTCTTCTTCTTCTATTTGTTCTTCTTCTCCTTCTTCTTGTTCTTCTTCTCCTCCTCCTCCTTCTTTTTCTCCTCCTCCTCCTTCTTTTTCTTCTTCTTCTTCTTCCTCTCCTCCTTCTTCTTCTTCTTCTTCTTCTTCTCCTCCTCCTCCTTCTTCTTCTTCTTCTTCTTCTTCTCCTCCTTATTCTTCTTCTTCTTTTTCTTCTTCTTCTCATTCTTCTTGTTCTATTTGTTGTTCTTCTCCTTCTTCTTCTTCTTCTCCTCCTCCTCCTTCTTTTTCTCCTCTTCCTCCTTCTTCTTCTTCCTCTCCTCCTTATTCTTCTTCTTCTTCTGCTCCTCCTCCTCCTTCTTCTTCTTCTTCTTCTTCTTCTTCTTCTTCTTCTTCTTCTTCTTCTTCTTCTTCTTCTTCTTCTAAATTCTATTATTTTTCTTCTCCTTTCTTTTCTCTTTCTGATTGTTCCTTTTCTTTTTTCATGTCTTTTCTATTGACGTCCTTCAAATTTCCTTATTGTGCCCCCCTCCATTATTATAGAAGTTAGCACGTTCACTTTTCGAACATAGGACCTGGGTTCGAATCTCACCATTATCGATTTCGCAGAAATGTAAAATCTTGAAATTATCGGTCCAGCGTGTGGCGCTATTGGTACGTTCCTGAAAACTATACCACGGCACATCACAAGGCTTTTGAGGGAAGACGGGCTGAGCGGAACTGTTTGGAAACCATAGACGGTTTTATTAAACCCAAGTCAGATTCATCTTGTTCGAGGGTTTGACCCTGCTGTCCTTGTTCAAACTTCTGATTATGACAGATTACGCTCCGTCCCCTAGAAGCTGTAACTCATGTCTGCTAAGTCGAGTTGTAGTATAAACCTTAGGGGTTCACTGTGAGTGTTGAACAAACAAAAGTGCATCTAAGAAAGCCACTATTGCAGAAGGGTGTGCACGAAAAACGAGAATCATTATATATATATATATATATATATATATATATATATATAGCGAAACAGTCTGTTTGTGGATGACAATATATATCCTCCTGAAAAATTTATTTCCGTTGAGCTCTCTGGGGAAGGAAATGTGAGATTGTAAACAGTGACTATTAAGGCTGATAATGCAAGACTCTTCGGTAAAAGCGAATCGTGTCCTCTGCTTCACTGTGTGTTTATCTAAAACTAAATACGCTGAAAATTACCTTCTTCTCTGCCGTGCGCCGACGGCTTAGGGGTAAAAATCCTCGATTGACGCCAATTCAGCCGGCTTTCGTTCCTAGCCAGCGGCAACCGGACATCTTGCCACACTGATGAGCTGTGATACAGCGAAACAGTCTGTCTGTGGATGACAATACACACACACACACACACACACACACACACACACACACACACACACACATATATATATATATATATATATATATATATATATATATATATATATATATATATATATATATGTAAGGAATTTATGTTAATGGTAGTCGACTTGGGGTAGTAGACAAATTTGTATACCTTGGGAGCACCCTAAACCGCCACTGCTCTCTTGATGCATTTCGGATTAAGAAGTTCTTCGATGCATTTGCAGCACTGCAGGTTCGCGTCTGGAGTCAGAAGGGCATAAAAAGCAGAAAAAAATTAAAATATATAATACCTGCGTTGTTTTACAAAGGGCAAGTTCAATCCCTGTGCAAGCATTTGTACACAAGCGCAGATTGCGGTGGACGGGCCATGTTATCCGTATGGCGGATGACAGAATTCAAAAACAATTAATGTATGGAGAATTGGAAATGGGAAAAAGTCCGCAGCACAAGCCGAAAATTCGTTACAAAACTTGTCTTGAAGAGTCACACTATACAAGTGCAATATTGGCCTGGATAACTGGGAGACTCTAGCTGAAGACCGGTTTACTTGGAGATCTTTCTCATGATCTTCCATGAGGCATCACAAAAATATGCAGTACTGAAGAGAGGGATTCGCAAGGGGTCCTCGAATTGCCATGAGGTGCCAACCTGGCCATGTGCCCAATGCAATCGGATATGTCTGTCCAGGGCAGGTCTTCTCAGTCACTAGAAATCACACCAACACCAACAGCATATTTGTATATGACGATTTCGTAATGGCATGCTTTAAATGTCCCTCCTGCATTAGGGTGTGCAAGTCCAAGTCGGGCCTGATAAGGTATATGAAAAGACACATTAGAAGTATTGATGATCAAAGTCATCAAACTTCCACCACCCAGAGATGCTTTATTGCAGTATTGTGGGGTGGGGAGTTTAACTGAAGGGATGGATATGTCAGTGATGGTCATACTTACTTTGTGAGTCGACAGAGACAATGTATATACACACACAAACACTTATATCAAAGTATATCAATAGATGGATTTTCCAAATTTTTTTAATATTTTTAATATTCCGTCAGATTCTTATCCATTAGTTTTCCATTACACCCATAAATACACAAAAACTTTTGTGTCATTAACCCTAAAACACTAAACACGGGTTTATAATA
>OZ038485.1:22492447-22562447 GCA_964036315.1 Acanthosepion esculentum | reverse complement strand
AACATGATAGGCCCTGATCTGGCATCTCGTCTACATTCACTTTCTCAAAGATATGCCGTGGCTACCCTCTGTCATTTCTACAAATATTTTCATGGCAACTGCACTGACGAGCTATTTTCATTGGTGCCCCAACTGCATGAATTTAAGCGTGATACTAGGTTGGCATCTCGGTCCCAACCTTTCACTGTCGAAACAGTTAATTATTTTCTACTTCAACAGCCTTTTATCTTGCCCTTCCCATCAGTGGAACCCCCTTCCTCTTACTTGCTTCCCTGATAGCTATGATCTTCAAATATTCAAATATAATGTCAATTGACGTCTTCTGATGCCTTGATCCTGATCCCCGTCATTCTCTTTATCATCTCCCCAGAAACCCATCTTTACTCTTGCTCTCACTCTCTGTAACCCCTTGCGCGCTAGTGGCACTCCCGCCTTCATTGATTGAGATAGCTACAAGTGTTTTGTCAAAAAATCTGGTAATATCATATGCTTCAGACTTTCAAATACACTAGTCATTGGGAAAAACAAGTTCCTTTAACTGTGATTCATAAGTTTTCATTTTCTTTCAATGAGATTCACAAAGCTGCATTTGACTGGAAATTTTTGGTTTCTCATCTAATTAATAATCCTTATTATTACGTACTTACTTGCTTCCCTGATAGCTATAATCCTCGAATATTCAAATGTAATATCAATCGACATCTTCTGATGCCTTGATCCTGATCCCTGTCCTTCTCAATATCCTTTCCTCAAACACCCCTCTTTACTCTTGCTCTCACTCTCTGTAACCCCTTGCGTGCTAGTGGCACTCCCGCCTTGTTTGGGACGATATACTTAAAAAACATTTCTGTTGTTTTAAGTCTCTTCTTCATCTGTGAGGAAATTTTCTTGCATTCACTGCCATATAAGAGGATTGATAACAGTTCAACACTCTGTTTCTTCTTTTCATCCTTCTGTAGACTCACCAGTGCAATTCCCTTCATCTTACTTGCTTCCCTGGTAGCTATAATCTTCGAATATTCAAATGTAATGTCAATCGACATCTTATGACGCCTTGAACTTGATCCCGCTCCTTCCCTTTATCCCTTCCTCAAACACCCCTCTTTACTCCTGCTCTCACTCTCTGTAATCCCTTGCAAGCTAGTGGCACTCTCGCCTTGCTTGGGGTGAAATACATAAACAAATGTCAGGAAAGAAGTTGCCATTAATACTGGACAGAGCGATAAATGTTAGTGGTATTGTGAAGCCAATTTTCCTGGAAAAGTTTTCTAAGAGAATGATTTTGAAAATTTCAAGAGACGGTTCTACTGATCAATTGATGTCGAATGATTTCCTTATTGGGAAACGCCTATTATTACCCTTGGCATCATCAAATCAAATCGTTTGAATGTTGTTCTTCGGCTGATGATGATGACGTGAGCAAATATCACTATTTTGAGAAACAATTTCCTTCCTTATTATATATTGATCACCCCAAATCCTCTTTTGAGAAAAGTGAATTCATATCTGTTCGCGTCTTGGAAACATAATGACGTAATGAGAGGATCGAACTCTTACGATATCTTTTCACTGTTGTTGCAGACGCTTCATCGTCAGTTCACGCCAATATGAAGAACAAACAGTCCAGAGGCTTGAGTAAGTGAAGTTTTATTGTAATAGATTTCTTCATTTTTATGCTCTTTTTTCTAATGTAATAGATTTCGTCATTTTTATGCGCATTTTCTAATGTAATAAAATACTTCATTTTTATGCTCTTTTGCTAATGTAATAGATTTCTTCATTTATCTGCTCTTTTTCGAATGTAATAAATTTCTTCATTCTTATGCTCTTTTGGTAATACAATAGATTTCTTCATTTTTATGCTCTTGTTCTAATGTAATAGATTTCTTCATTTTTATGCGCTTTTTCTAATGTAATAAAATTCTTCATTTTTATGCTCTTTTGGTAATACAATAGATTTCTTCATTTTTATGCTCTTGTTCTAATGTAATAGATTTCTTCATTTTTATGCTCTTTTTCTAATGTAATAAATTTCTTCATTTTTATGCTCTTTTGGTAATACAATAGATTTCTTCATTTTTATGCTCTTGTTCTAATGTAATACATTTCTTCATTCTTATGCTCTTTTGGTAATGCAATAGATTTCTTCATTTTTATGCTCTTGTTCTAATGTAATAGATTTCTTCATTTTTATGCGCTTTTTCTAATGTAATAAAATTCTTTATTTTTATGCGCTTTTTCTAATGTAATAAAATTCTTCATTTTTATGCTCTTTTGGTAATACAATAGATTTCTTCATTTTTATGCTCTTGTTCCAATGTAATAGATTTCTTCATTTTTATGCGCTTTTTCTAATGTAATAAAATTCTTTATTTTTATGCGCTTTTTCTAATATAATAAAATTCTTCATTTTTATGCTCTTTTGGTAATACAATAGATTTCTTCATTTGTATGCTCTTTTTCTAATGTAATAGATTTAATCATTTTTATGCGCTTTTTCTAATGTAATAAAATTCTTTATTTTTATGCGCTTTTTCTAATATAATAAAATTCTTCATTTTTATGCTCTTTTGGTAATACAATAGATTTCTTCATTTTTATGCTCTTTTTCTAATGTAATAGATTTCATCATTTTTATGCGCTTTTTCTAATGTAATAAAATTCTTTATTTTTATGCGCTTTTTCTAATATAATAAAATTCTTCATTTTTATGCTCTTTTGGTAATACAATAGATTTCTTCCTTTTTATGCTCTTTTTCTAATGTAAAAGATTTCATCATTTTTATGCGCTTTTTCTAATGTAATAAAATTCTTTATTTTTATGCGCTTTTTCTAATATAATAAAATTCTTCATTTTTATGCTCTTTTGGTAATACAATAGATTTCTTGCTTTTTATGCTCTTTTTCTAATGTAATAGATTTCATCATTTTTATGCGCTTTTTCTAATGTAATAAAATTCTTTATTTTTATGCGCTTTTTCTAATATAATAAAATTCTTCATTTTTATGCTCTTTTGGTAATACAATAGATTTCTTCATTTTTATGCTCTTTTTCTAATGTAATAGATTTCATCATTTTTATGCGCTTTTTCTAATGTAATAAAATTCTTTATTTTTATGCGCTTTTTCTAATGTAATAAGATTCTTCATTTTTATGCTCTTTTGGTAATACAATAGATTTCTTCCTTTTTATGCTCTTTTTCTAATGTAATAGATTTCTTCATTTTTATGCGCTTTTTCTAATGTAATAAAATTCTTTATTTTTATGCGCTTTTTCTAATGTAATAAGATTCTTCATTTTTATGCTCTTTTGGTAATACAATAGATTTCTTCCTTTTTATGCTCTTTTTCTAATGTAATAGATTTCTTCATTTTTATGCGCTTTTTCTAATGTAATAAAATTCTTTATTTTTATGCGCTTTTTCTAATATAATAAAATTCTTCATTTTTATGCTCTTTTGGTAATACAATAGATTTCTTCATTTTATGCTCTTTTTCTAATGTAATAGATTTCATCATTTTTATGCGCTTTTTCTAATGTAATAAAATTCTTTATTTTTATGCGCTTTTTCTAATATAATAAAATTCTTCATTTTTATGCTCTTTTGGTAATACAATAGATTTCTTCATTTTTATGCTCTTTTTCTAATGTAATAGATTTCATCATTTTTATGCGCTTTTTCTAATGTAATAACATTCTTTATTTTTATGCGCTTTTTCTAATGTAATAAGATTCGTCATTTTTATGCTCTTTTGGTAATACAATAGATTTCTTCCTTTTTATGCTCTTTTTCTAATGTAATAGATTTCTTCATTTTTATGCTCTTTTTCTAATGTAATAGATTTCTTCATTTTTATGCGCTTTTTCTAATGTAATAAAATTCTTTATTTTTATGCGCTTTTTCTAATGTAATAAAATTCTCCATTTTTATGCTCTTTTGGTAATACAATAGATTTCTTCATTTTTATGCTCTTGTTCTAATGTAATAGATTTCTTCATTTTTATGCTCTTTTTCTAATGTAATAAAATTCTTCATTTTCATGCGCTTTTTCTAATGTAATAAAATTCTTCATTTTTATGCTCTTTTGGTAATACAATAGATTTTTTCATTTTTATGCTCTTTTTCTAATGTAATAGATTTCAAAATTTTTATGCGCTTTTTCTAATGTAATAAAATTCTTTATTCTTATGCGCTTTTTCTAATATAATAAAATTCTTCATTTTTATGCTCTTTTGGTAATACAATAGATTTCTTCCTTTTTATGCTCTTTTTCTAATGTAATAGATTTCATCATTTTTATGCGCTTTTTCTAATGTAATAAAATTCTTTATTTTTATGCGCTTTTTCTAATGTAATAAGATTCTTCATTTTTATGCTCTTTTGGTAATACAATAGATTTCTTCCTTTTTATGCTCTTTTTCTAATGTAATAGATTTCTTCATTTTTATGCTCTTTTTCTAATGTAATAAAATTCTTTATTTTTATGCGCTTTTTCTAATATAATAAAATTCTTCATTTTTATGCTCTTTTGGTAATACAATAGATTTCTTCCTTTTTATGCTCTTTTTCTAATGTAATAGATTTCATCATTTTTATGCGCTTTTTCTAATGTAATAAAATTCTTTATTTTTATGCGCTTTTTCTAATGTAATAAGATTCGTCATTTTTATGCTCTTTTGGTAATACAATAGATTTCTTCATTTTTATGCTCTTTTTCTAATGTAATAGATTTCTTCATTTTTATGCTCTTTTTCTAATGTAATAGATTTCTTCATTTTAATGCGCTTTTTCTAATGTAAAAAAATTCTTTATTTTTATGCGCTTTTTCTAATGTAATAAAATTCTCCATTTTTATGCTCTTTTGGTAATACAATAGATTTCTTCATTTTTATGCTCTTGTTCTAATGTAATAGATTTCTTCATTTTTATGCTCTTTTTCTAATGTAATAAAATTCTTTATTTTTATGCGCTTTTTCTAATGTAATAAAATTCTTCATTTTTATGCTCTTTTGGTAATACAATAGATTTTTTCATTTTTATGCTCTTTTTCTAATGTAATAGATTTCATCATTTTTATGCGCTTTTTCTAATGTATTAAAATTCTTTATTTTTATGCGCTTTTTCTAATGTAATAAGATTCGTCATTTTTATGCTCTTTTGGTAATACAATAGATTTCTTCCTTTTTATGCTCTTTTTCTAATGTAATAGATTTCGTCATTTTTATGCTCTTTTTCAAATGTAATAGATTTCTTCATTTTTATGCGCTTTTTCTAATGTAATAAAATTCTTTATTTTTATGCGCTTTTTCTAATGTAATAAGATTCTTCATTTTTATGCTCTTTTGGTAATACAATAGATTTCTTCCTTTTTATGCTCTTTTTCTAATGTAATAGATTTCTTCATTTTTATGCGCTTTTTCTAATGTAATAAAATTCTTTATTTTTATGCGCTTTTTCTAATATAATAAAATTCTTCATTTTTATGCTCTTTTGGTAATACAATAGATTTCTTCATTTTTATGCTCTTTTTCTAATGTAATAGATTTCTTCATTTTTATGCTCTTTTTCTAATGTAATAAAATTCTTTATTTTTATGCGCTTTTTCTAATGTAATAAGATTCGTCATTTTTATGCTCTTTTGGTAATACAATAGATTTCTTCCTTTTTATGCTCTTTTTCTAATGTAATAGATTTCTTCATTTTTATGCTCTTGTTCTAATGTAATAGATTTCTTCATTTTTATGCGCTTTTTCTAATGTAATAATATTCTTTATTTTTATGCGCTTTTTCTAATGTAATAAAATTCTCCATTTTTATGCTCTTTTGGTAATACAATAGATTTCTTCATTTTTATGCTCTTGTTCTAATGTAATAGATTTCTTCATTTTTATGCTCTTTTTCTAATGTAATAAAATTCTTTATTTTTATGCGCTTTTTCTAATGTAATAAAATTCTTCATTTTTATGCTCTTTTGGTAATACAATAGATTTTTTCATTTTTATGCTCTTTTTCTAATGTAATAGATTTCATCATTTTTATGCGCTTTTTCTAATGTAATAAAATTCTTCATTTTTATGCGCTTTTTCTAATGTAATAAGATTCGTCATTTTTATGCTCTTTTGGTAATACAATAGATTTCTTCCTTTTTATGCTCTTTTTCTAATGTAATAGATTTCTTCATTTTTATGCTCTTTTTCTAATGTAATAGATTTCTTCATTTTTATGCGCTTTTTCTAATGTAATAAAATTCTTTATTTTTATGCGCTTTTTCTAATGTAATAAAATTCTCCATTTTTATGCTCTTTTGGTAATACAATAGATTTCTTCATTTTTATGCTCTTGTTCTAATGTAATAGATTTCTTCATTTTTATGCTCTTTTTCTAATGTAATAAAATTCTTTATTTTTATGCGCTTTTTCTAATGTAATAAAATTCTTCATTTTTATGCTCTTTTGGTAATACAATAGATTTTTTCATTTTTATGCTGTTTTTCTAATGTAATAGATTTCATCATTTTTATGCGCTTTTTCTAATGTAATAAAATTCTTTATTTTTATGCGCTTTTTCTAATATAATAAAATTCTTCATTTTTATGCTCTTTTGGTAATACAATAGATTTCTTCCTTTTTAAGCTCTTTTTCTAATGTAATAGATTTCATCATTTTTATGCGCTTTTTCTAATGTAATAAAATTCTTTATTTTTATGCGCTTTTTCTAATGTAATAAGATTCTTCATTTTTATGCTCTTTTGGTAATACAATAGATTTCTTCCTTTTTATGCTCTTTTTCTAATGTAATAGATTTCTTCATTTTTATGCTCTTTTTCTAATGTAATAAAATTCTTTATTTTTATGCGCTTTTTCTAATATAATAAAATTCTTCATTTTTATGCTCTTTTGGTAATACAATAGATTTCTTCATTTTTATGCTCTTTTTCTAATGTAATAGATTTCTTCATTTTTATGCTCTTTTTCTAATGTAATAAAATTCTTTATTTTTATGCGCTTTTTCTAATATAATAAAATTCTTCATTTTTATGCTCTTTTGGTAATACAATAGATTTCTTCCTTTTTATGCTCTTTTTCTAATGTAATAGATTTCATCATATTTATGCGCTTTTTCTAATGTAATAAAATTCTTTATTTTTATGCGCTTTTTCTAATGTAATAAGATTCTTCATTTTTATGCTCTTTTGGTAATACAATAGATTTCTTCCTTTTTATGCTCTTTTTCTAATGTAATAGATTTCTTCATTTTTATGCTCTTTTTCTAATGTAATAGATTTCTTCATTTTTATGCGCTTTTTCTAATGTAATAAAATTCTTTATTTTTATGCGCTTTTTCTAATGTAATAAAATTCTCCATTTTTATGCTCTTTTGGTAATACAATAGATTTCTTCATTTTTATGCTCTTGTTCTAATGTAATAGATTTCTTCATTTTTATGCTCTTTTTCTAATGTAATAAAATTCTTTATTTTTATGCGCTTTTTCTAATGTAATAAAATTCTTCATTTTTATGCTCTTTTGGTAATACAATAGATTTTTTCATTTTTATGCTCTTTTTCTAATGTAATAGATTTCATCATTTTTATGCGCTTTTTCTAATGTAATAAAATTCTTTATTTTTATGCGCTTTTTCTAATGTAATAAGATTCTTCATTTTTATGCTCTTTTGGTAATACAATAGATTTCTTCCTATTTATGCTCTTTTTTTAATGTAATAGATTTCTTCATTTTTATGCTCTTTTTCTAATGTAATAAAATTCTTTATTTTTATGCGCTTTTTCTAATATAATAAAATTCTTCATTTTTATGCTCTTTTGGTAATACAATAGATTTCTTCCTTTTTATGCTCTTTTTCTAATGTAATAGATTTCATCATATTTATGCGCTTTTTCTAATGTAATAAAATTCTTTATTTTTATGCGCTTTTTCTAATGTAATAAGATTCTTCATTTTTATGCTCTTTTGGTAATACAATAGATTTCTTCCTTTTTATGCTCTTTTTCTAATGTAATAGATTTCTTCATTTTTATGCTCTTTTTCTAATGTAATAGATTTCTTCATTTTTATGCGCTTTTTCTAATGTAATAAAATTCTTTATTTTTATGCGCTTTTTCTAATGTAATAAAATTCTCCATTTTTATGCTCTTTTGGTAATACAATAGATTTCTTCATTTTTATGCTCTTGTTCTAATGTAATAGATTTCTTCATTTTTATGCTCTTTTTCTAATGTAATAAAATTCTTTATTTTTATGCGCTTTTTCTAATGTAATAAAATTCTTCATTTTTATGCTCTTTTGGTAATACAATAGATTTTTTCATTTTTATGCTCTTTTTCTAATGTAATAGATTTCATCATTTTTATGCGCTTTTTCTAATGTAATAAAATTCTTTATTTTTATGCGCTTTTTCTAATGTAATAAGATTCTTCATTTTTATGCTCTTTTGGTAATACAATAGATTTCTTCCTATTTATGCTCTTTTTTTAATGTAATAGATTTCTTCATTTTTATGCTCTTTTTCTAATGTAATAGATTTCTTCATTTTTATGCTCTTTTTCTAATGTAATAGATTTCTTCATTTTTATGCGCTTTTTCTAATGTAATAAAATTCTTTATTTTTATGCGCTTTTTCTAATGTAATAAAATTCTTCATTTTTATGCTCTTTTGGTAATACAATAGATTTCTTCATTTTTATGCTCTTGTTCTAATGTAATAGATTTCTTCATTTTTATGCTCTTTTTCTAATGTAATAAATTTCTTTATTTTTATTCGCTCTTTCTAATATAATAAAATTGTACATTTTTATGCTCTTTTGGTAATACAATAGATTTATTCATTTTTTGCTCTTTTTCTAATGTAATAGATTTCTTCATTTTTATGCGCTTTTTCTAATGTAATAAAATTCTTCATTTTTATGCTCTTTTGGTAATACAATAGATTTCTTCATTTTTATGCTCTTGTTCTAATGTAATAGATTTCTTCATTTTTATGCTCTTTTTCTAATGTAATAAAATTCTTTATTTTTATGCGCTTTTTCTAATGTAATAAAATTCTTCATTTTTATGCTCTTTTGGTAATACAATAGATTTTTTCATTTTTATGCTCTTTTTCTAATGTAATAGATTTCATCATTTTTATGCGCTTTTTCTAATGTAATAAAATTCTTTATTTTTATGCGCTTTTTCTAATATAATAAAATTCTTCATTTTTATGCTCTTTTGGTAATACAATAGATTTCTTCCTTTTTATGCTCTTTTTCTAATGTAATAGATTTCATCATTTTTAGGCGCTTTTTCTAATGTAATAAAATTCTTTATTTTTATGCGCTTTTTCTAATGTAATAAGATTCTTCATTTTTATGCTCTTTTGGTAATACAATAGATTTCTTCCTTTTTATGCTCTTTTTCTAATGTAATAGATTTCTTCATTTTTATGCTCTTTTTCTAATGTAATAAAATTCTTTATTTTTATGCGCTTTTTCTAATATAATAAAATTCTTCATTTTTATGCTCTTTTGGTAATACAATAGATTTCTTCATTTTTATGCTCTTTTTCTAATGTAATAGATTTCTTCATTTTTATGCTCTTTTTCTAATGTAATAAAATTCTTTATTTTTATGCGCTTTTTCTAATGTAATAAAATTCTTCATTTTTATGCTCTTTTGGTAATACAATAGATTTCTTCATTTTTATGCTCTTTTTCTAATGTAATAGATTTCATCATTTTTATGCGCTTTTTCTAATGTAATAAAATTCTTTATTTTTATGCGCTTTTTCTAATATAATAAAATTCTTCATTTTTATGCTCTTTTGGTAATACAATAGATTTCTTCCTTTTTATGCTCTTTTTCTAATGTAATAGATTTCATCATTTTTATGCGCTTTTTCTAATGTAATAAAATTCTTTATTTTTATGCGCTTTTTCTAATGTAATAAGATTCTTCATTTTTATGCTCTTTTGGTAATACAATAGATTTCTTCCTTTTTATGCTCTTTTTCTAATGTAATAGATTTCTTCATTTTTATGCTCTTTTTCTAATGTAATAGATTTCTTCATTTATATGCGCTTTTTCTAATGTAATAAAATTCTTTATTTTTATGCGCTTTTTCTAATGTAATAAAATTCTCCATTTTTATGCTCTTTTGGTAATACAATAGATTTCTTCATTTTCATGCTCTTGTTCTAATGTAATAGATTTCTTCATTTTTATGCTCTTTTTCTAATGTAATAAATTTCTTTATTTTTATTCGCTTTTTCTAATATAATAAAATTCTACATTTTTATGCTCTTTTGGTAATACAATAGATTTATTCATTTTTTGCTCTTTTTCTAATGTAATAGATTTCTTCATTTTTATGCGCTTTTTCTAATGTAATAAAATTCTTCATTTTTATGCTCTTTTGGTAATACAATAGATTTCTTCATTTTTATGCTCTTGTTCTAATGTAATAGATTTCTTCATTTTTATGCTCTTTTTCTAATGTAATAAAATTCTTTATTTTTATGCGCTTTTTCTAATGTAATAAAATTCTTCATTTTTATGCTCTTTTGGTAATACAATAGATTTTTTCATTTTTATGCTCTTTTTCTAATGTAATAGATTTCATCATTT
Organism: Acanthosepion esculentum; assembly: GCA_964036315.1. NCBI lineage: Eukaryota > Metazoa > Mollusca > Cephalopoda > Sepiida > Sepiidae > Acanthosepion > Acanthosepion esculentum. The sequence continues at coordinate 22,551,824 of OZ038485.1, read as the reverse complement.
TTATGCGCTTTTTCTAATGTAATAAAATTCTTTATTTTTATGCGCTTTTTCTAATATAATAAAATTCTTCATTTTTATGCTCTTTTGGTAATACAATAGATTTCTTCCTTTTTATGCTCTTTTTCTAATGTAATAGATTTCATCATTTTTATGCGCTTTTTCTAATGTAATAAAATTCTTTATTTTTATGCGCTTTTTCTAATGTAATAAGATTCTTCATTTTTATGCTCTTTTGGTAATACAATAGATTTCTTCCTTTTTATGCTCTTTTTCTAATGTAATAGATTTCTTCATTTTTATGCTCTTTTTCTAATGTAATAGATTTCTTCATTTTTATGCGCTTTTTCTAATGTAATAAAATTCTTTATTTTTATGCGCTTTTTCTAATGTAATAAAATTCTCCATTTTTATGCTCTTTTGGTAATACAATAGATTTCTTCATTTTTATGCTCTTGTTCTAATGTAATAGATTTCTTCATTTTTATGCTCTTTTTCTAATGTAATAAAATTCTTTATTTTTATGCGCTTTTTCTAATGTAATAAAATTCTTCATTTTTATGCTCTTTTGGTAATACAATAGATTTTTTCATTTTTATGCTCTTTTTCTAATGTAATAGATTTCATCATTTTTATGCGCTTTTTCTAATGCAATAAAATTCTTTATTTTTATGCGCTTTTTCTAATGTAATAAGATTCTTCATTTTTATGCTCTTTTGGTAATACAATAGATTTCTTCCTTTTTATGCTCTTTTTCTAATGTAATAGATTTCTTCATTTTTATGTTCTTTTTCTAATGTAATAGATTTCTTCATTTTTATGCTCTTTTTCTAATGTAATAGATTTCGTCATTTTTATGCGCTTTTTCTAATGTAATAAAATTCTTCATTTTTATGCTCTTTTGGTAATACAACAGATTTCTTCATTTTTATGCTCTTTTTCTAATGTAATAGATTTCTTCATTTTTATGCGCTTTTTCTAATGTAATGAAACTCTTCATTTTTATGCTCTTTTGCTAATGTAATAAAATTCTTCATTTGTACGCTCTTTTGGTAATACAATAGATTTCTTCATTTTTATGCTCTTTTTCTAATGAAATAGTTTTCTTCATTTTTATGCGCTTTTTCTAATGTAATAAAATTCTTCATTTTTATGCTCTTTTGGTAATACAATAGATTTCTTCATTTTTATGCTCTTGTTCTAATGTAATAGATTTCTTCATTTTTATGCTCTTGTTCTAATGTAATAGATTTCTTCATTTTTATACTCTTTTTCTAATGTAATAAAATTCTTTATTTTTATGCGCTTTTGGTAATACAATAGATTTCTTCATTTTTATGCTCTTTTTCTAATGTAATAGATTTCTTCATTTTTATGCGCTTTTTCTAATGTAATAAAATTCTTTATTTTTATGCGCTTTTTCTAATGTAATAAAATTCTTCATTTTTGCTATTTTTTCTAATGTAGTAAATTTCTTCATTTTCATGCTCTTTTGGTAATGCAATAGAGTTCTTCATTTTTATGCTCTTTTTCTAATGTAATAGATTTCTTCATTTTTACGCCTTTTTCTAATGTAATAAAATTCTTCATTTTTATTCCTCTTTTCTAATATAATAGATTTCTTTATTTCTATGCTCTTTTGATAATGTAATAAAATTCTTCATTTTTGTGCTCTTCTTCTATGTGCCGTGTCCCTTAAGGAGGTGGGCGTTCATAGATCTCACCTAACTTTTTCTCCTTTGTAGAACCTTTTCTATTTTAGCTACCTCTCCTCATCCCTGTTCTGTCAAACATATACAATATATGTAACTTTTAGGTAGGTTACTCAGTGCATTCTACTGTCATTCTTGCCGTCAAAATATCCAGTATCAAGCCCTCGTTTCGCAGTATGTACCCTAGATATTTTAATTATTTTTCCCTTATTTTTTCCATTTTTTCCAAAACTTCCTTTTTACTCACATGTCCAGTCCATGGTATTCTCAGTATCCTTCTACAAAACTATATTTCCGTTGCTTCAAATCTTAAACTTTCCAGCGATTGTCTAGCATTTACTGCTATATAGAAGGACTAATATTACATAACAGCTTTTGGGGGCTTTTTTCTTGTTTCTTCATACTTTGTTTACCTTTTGGAAGTCATCATTCGCTATGCAGAAGTGTCTTCGAATTTCGGTGTCGCACTGTTAAAATCATTCTTTGGTATTAAATTGTTTTTACTTACTTGATTTTGCTGTCTCTCATTCTTAGCTCGCTTCTTAGGCGGTTCCTTTTGCTGACAACCATAGATTGTATTTTCTTGCAATTGATGTTTAGTCCTTTCTTCTCGCTTTCCTTTACCTTTTTCTCTAAGGATTACTCTAGTGTTCTTTATGTGTCTACTATCAACACTATGTTATCTGCATATCTTAAGTTGTTAAGATTGTGGCCACCAATAATGAATATTAGTTGGACTCATTCTCTCAGGAGCCCCTCTTTGTATTAAGTGCAGTGACAAAATGTATTTTGTTTTATACTGCTTTCTTGTTTTGTGCATTTAATGAATTTATCCTTTTATCTTAATTTTCAGTTGAAATCGTTCGTTTCAGAAGTCTAAATGAAAATAAGACTTTTGCACTTCCTAACACACACATATATATATATATATATATATATATATATATATATATATATATATATATATATATATATATATAAATTATGGGGGATTTGAATAATTATAATCAATTCATCGAGTCTAGAAGAATCCTCAAAAAAATGCAGAAAGCACTGGACGGCCTTTTCTTCTTATTTTTGGGACTTATCAGCAATGTGCATCCACTACCGAGAATCGAACCCGAACAGTTACGATAGGACTGTTTGTGAAGACCTGGCGGTATATCGAATCTGGTTTGTTACCCTTCCGTCACTGAAACCCGTTGGTCCAGTGGATATGACGCGGTCCGGGTTCGATTCTCTTTACTGGATGCGCACTGCTGATAAGTCCCCAACATAGGACGAAACGGCCGTCCTGTGCTTTTGGCATTCTGTTGAGGATTCTTCTAGACTCGTTGAATTATATATATATATATATATATATATATATATATATATATATATATATATATGTGCCTGCGTGTGTGTGCGCGCACGCGCGTGTGTGGCTACAATAACGATATAATTGTCGCTGACATAATCTCCACAATCGTCTATGTGCCGTTTATCGTGACATGAAAAATAACTCGCCCACCTCTGAACTTGTACTTTTGTTTAGCGTAGGTCTGATATTTAATTGGTTAATTGAGACATATCCACAAGTATATTTTTAATTGTGACGTTATGCACCCGCCTTTATCCTTCGGAAAAAGGATTTGTTTTTGCATTTCCCTAAAAAATCATTTTATAACCAGTTACCTACCATCTCCTGAGGAGGTACAATCATAGTATTGAAACACAAAAGATTTTTTGTAGAGATTAAATATATTATTATAATATCTTATAATAATAATGATATATATATATATATATATATATATATATATATATGTGTGTGTGTGTGTGTGTGTGTATGAAAGTGAGACAGTGCTTATATATGAGCGTCCATCTTTGCGTCTTTATTTGTATATGTGTGTGTGTATATGTTTGTGTATACATGTATGAGTATCTTTGTGTATGCGTGTGAGTGTTTGTTTGTGTGTGTGTGTGTGTGCGTGTGTATATAAGTGTGTAGGTAGTTATACATGTGTGGGAAATTTTGCGTGTTTATGCGTACATGTTTGTGTACTTGCGTGCGTTTTTATATATGTGTATGTGTGAGAGTTTGTGTTCATATGTTCGTCTTTATGTGTGTATGTGTATATTTATGCGTCTGTGTACCTATTTACGTGTGTATATACGTCTATCTATGTGTAGGCGTGTATCTATCTGCATATGTCTGCGTTTGTATGCACGTGTACACGTGTATTAGCGTGCGCTTATATGTAAGTGTTATGGGACGTACCTTTATGGACTAAATGGACCAGTTCTATTACTATATATACGGGGAGATTATGCCTCAGAAGAGAGCTGTGCACCGTTGACAGCCTTGCTGCGATTTGTTCCAGCAAGACGGTCGAACTCGCTGCCTCTGATTTTACAGTTTCTACGGGCTTTTTTTGGCCGAGCTTACGGGCTCGGGATTATCCACGTTAAACTCGGACTTGTGCCACATCTTTCCCTCGTGGGGGTAACAGTAAATATTGCTGTCCACCGTTGACAGCAAGACGGTCGAACTCTCTGCCTCTGAGCAGAGAGGAACCCGGACGAGGCTCCGCCGAAGGGCAGAGTCTCGTTCGGGGAGGTTGACCAACCCGATTTTGTTTTTACAGTTTCGACCGGCATTTTTTTGGCTGAGCCTACGGGCTCGCAATACCCACATAAAACTCGGCCTTGAGCCACATCTTTCCCTCGTGAGGTGGGGGGAGTAAATATCGCTGTCTACACTTGACGAGTTGGCTACTGTACTTTGCCGTCAGTCGGACGTGCAACACTTTTGTATTCGTTTTTTTGTTTAATAATATCTTTTCACTAAATTGCTGAGTTCGAGATTTCTTTTGGACCTATTCTGGGTCCAAAACAGGATGTATGTGTCTGTGTGGTTGTGTAGATGTGTGTATGTGTGGATATGATTAAAGTTATATGTCTGTGAGTAGATTTCTCTGCACTTGTCTGTGCATGTGTGTGTACATGTGCGTCATTTTGTATATTCAAGCATTTTTATGTATATGTGTGTATGCGCGTGCTCGTATGTTTATGTGAATGTTCGTGTGTTTAAGTAACTGTGATTGTATGCGTTTTATCTATATGAGTGTTTGCGCGTGTATATATGTGTGTGTGTGCATGTGAGTGTTTGTGTGTCTGTGCATGCGTATATGTGTGTATATGTGTGAGAACATAAGATACGCAGATGACACAGTACTGATATTAGACACGGAAAAGAAATTACAAAACCTCCTATAGGAAGGAGAGAGAGAAGGACTAAGCATAAACCACAAGAAGATAAAATGCATGGTCATCAGTAAAAGGATGAGCTTGAAATCCAATATTTATGGGTCCTTACCTATAACTTCAGAATGAACTCTTCCTAACACTATGTATACTACGCCTTTCAAGAGAGAGAGAGAGCGAGAGAGAGAGAAAGACGAATCGAGTCGAGAAGATAGCAGTTCATTCCAAACCAGACTGACAGTCATATTAACACCTTCCACATCTTGTATTATTATTCCGTGTAATATATATTCTTTATTTCTACTCTTGTGTTCGTGTTGTTCTTCCTTGGTCCTAACCTGGACCATAACAGCGATTTTCAGGTCGGGAACATTAGAATCAAGCAGACGCGGAAGTTTGAATATCTGAAACGCGTTTTGACAGAGGAAGGCAAGTGCGACGCTGAGATCCGTAGACGTATTGGGGTGGCCAAAGACGCATTCCAAAAGCTGGGCAGAGTATTGCGAAACAGGAGGATTTCTTTGGTAACAAAGAAAAGAGTACTGAGCTGTTACGTGACATCTGTCTTCCTTTACGGCAGCGAATGTTGGACTGTCTCCTCAAAGATGAAGAGGAGACTGGAGGCGGCGGAGGCATGGTTCTACAGAATGATGCTAAGGATATCATGGACCGAGCGTGTGAGCAACGATGAGGTTTTGCAGAGGTTACAAACATGGAGGAATGTTTATATTTAAAACCTGGAAGAGGCCGCTGATTTTTTCCGGGACACGTAATGAGAAAGGAAGTCTCGGAGAATACAGGTAAAAAAGGGACTATGGAAAGTAACGCATGACATATCTAGCGGGCTTAAGCAAGTGGATGACAGATCATAACTGGGGGGGGGTAGCAAAGGGACAAAACTTATTGAGATCTACAAGGGATAGTGGGGAAGTGGAGAGCCATGATCGCCTACGTCCTGAAGCGAAACGACACACATAATGAAAGATACATATGTTCACGTGTATGTGTTTGGGTAGGTGTGCATACGTGCTTACCTGTGTGTGTTTGTGAAAGTCTGTGTAAAATAGTAAGTAGAAGCTTTATTCGGCTAATTCAGGTTTAGCGACGAAAACTTTTTATTTTATAGTAATGGATGGTTATAAGTGAGATGGGAGTTGGGATGTGCTTATTTTATTATCCTAGTGTGCTTATGTGTTTACATGTGTGTGTTTCTGTATGTGTGTGTGTGTATGTGAAGGGTTTGTGTATGTTTGTCTGTGCGTTTCTTGGATAGGATGAATATACTATTGTTTTTAACCTGAAAATATGAGAGGATCGTGATATCTTTCGTGATTTCATAGACGGAGAGATAATAGAAAAAAAAAAGTTCTGACGAATTCAGATCATGTATTTGTTGAATAAGGATAGCCAAGAAATATATCTAAGAAAATTACATTAAGAGTTTTTTGGCAGCTTTTACCAAGATAAGGAGTAGACTTTTTGACACCATTCTCCTGGTTTTCTGTTTACTTTTTTTTTCGCCATGTTTAAAAACAAAATCAGTCTCTTTGTATGAGTCACTTAAAGAGCGCGTTGCGTGACGTCATGTCGCAATTGTGGCACATGCGCATGCAGTCACTTATCTACAAAGCCCCACAAAATCGTAAAATCAATCAGGCAAACACTTCAATCTAAAAGCGAATCGATCAATCGGAAATACTAGAGAGTTTCAAATATGCTTACAAAAATTTATATTTTTTTTTCTTCATTTTTTTTGTTTGTTTCTTTTTCCTTCCTTCCCTCTTTGGTGTGACCGAAATTCCCGACTTGAAGCCAAGTGAACATATTTGTGCAGAACGTCGTTGGCTTGACGTTTCAGTCGTTCAAGAAAAACGAAGATCATAGAAAAACGACAAGGTGGGTTTCAAACAGCAGCATGAACGCATGAGAGATCATTTAAAAAACAAAAAACAAACAAAAAAAAACTTGGAAACGCTCCAAAACGGATCGTTTAAAGAGATATCCACTTCAATGACAGACTCATACGTATATGTAGATCCCGCAGTGTGTAATTCCACTGTAGATCCAACTGTATACATAATCCTTAGTACATATGGAATGTTTGTATAGAAATAATTTATAATTGCCTTGTCGAAATTCTTTTATATGTTTGAAAATCTACAGCGTTCATAATAAGCATTGTTGTCGTGTGATATTTAATATTACTACAAATTAGTTGAACGGAGCAAAAAATACATTTGGGAAATATCTAATTTAATCAAAATAATCTGTTTAATTAGATTTCCTTAAAACTCTACCGAATTATTTAAACAAGTGAAAGAATAGTATGTTTACTGAATTACGTTTTACTATTGTGATTATACGTACAAGCAATAGATTAATTTCTCAAATGTTTCTCGCATAGTCATCACTATGTCGCTATATTCACAGTAAGAAAATCAAGTATACATCATACGAAGGTGGACTGAAAAATTCATAGGCTGACTATGAAGGAATGACGCTAGAGCTGTGAAATCTGCATGCATTAATTTAAACTCTTCTTATTAATAACGGCATTGTTTATTTGCAGGTAAACTGGTATCTGACCGTTAATCTACCATGTATTCTATTGTGAAAGCAGAATAACATATATTATATTTTTATTACTTCAAAACTCCCAAGGAAGTTACATTTCGACATTGAATCACCCGTAAGGTGTTGATATTCTGTTAAACAAACACATTAATTAATCTCCCAGTGTTACTTGTTCGTTATCATAGACGATCCTAACCATATTTTCCTAGTCGTAATTATAAAAGATTCGTGGTCGGCCACTTCTCTGTCCGCGGTAGACGGTAACGTCTCCCAAGAGGTATTCCTATTATGGTGCTTTTCCAAGTGTAGCTTAGGTGTGGCACTAGTCCGAAAGTATGGTGCGCCCAGTGACGACCAAACTCGATAATCAGTCATACTTTTTTTTAGCGAGTCAAGATCGCTAACTATTACAATACGCCGAAATGAATCCAGGTATTCCTAGTATGAAACCTTTAAGATCAATAATCGTGGTCAATTTTCTTTTTTCAGTTCTACCATCTTTCATCTTATATTACTGATCTACCCAGGAACATTCTCAGATGGTTAAATATCTCAGCAGATGATAGAAATTATTATGGGAGCATCACCCCAAAATATAAATGATCAGGGATCATCGCCTGATCTCTTCTCTGATCTTGCTTTAACGGCTCAATGGCAACAAAATGACTTGTAGCATTAAATACTCCCAGAAGTCACGTTAGTCACGTTAGTCACGTTTCATCTTCACTAATGAGATTCCATATGTTCTCCGGTGATTATGAAAAATTGAATTCCTAATGAGACATCTTTTCTTGAACGTGTAATGGGATTCAATTTAATCACAGATCTCAAGTCTTCTTCAGGGCGTGGGGGGGTCATAGCCCTCCACATCTTCCTGTCTCTTGTAGCTCTTAATAATTTTTTTTGCTATTTATCGTAAACTCTGTTCTAACATTCATTTACACAATCCAATCAAGTATGTTACGAGCTGTTTTCCTCTGTTCCTCTTTCCCTCAATCTGTCCTGTGAGTATCAGATTTTCCAAGCCCTCCTTTCTCATTACAAGCACAAGATATTTTCATTGTCTCTTCATGAGGTTAAGTATAAGTTTCCTTTTTGTTTCCATTTGCTCTAAAACCTCGGCGTTGCTCGCATGTTTGGTCTATGGTATATTCAGCATATTTCTGTAGAATCAAATTTCTGTTACTTCAAGTTTCATCTCCATCATCGAAGAGATTGTCTAGCATTCACTGTCATACAGGAGGGCAGATATCACGTACCATTTCAGTGCTGTTTTCTTTGTTTCTAACGAAGTATTACTGTCTCTTAATACCCTGCCGACGTTTCGTTACGCGTCTTTGGCCATGCCAATGCATCTTAGGATCTCAGTGTCGCATAATCTGTCCACCATGAGAACACTGACCGGATATGTAAATTTCAGTACTTGTTTGATTCACCGATTTGTAATTTGCATTTTGGGCTCATCCTTTTGCTGAAAACCGTGTATTCTGTTTTCTTGTACTTTATACAGAGTCCTTTCTTCTCGCTTTCCTAAATTCTATATACGATTCATCGTTAAAGACACAGGACAAAAATGGTCGCTTCATTGTGCCGTTCGAAAAAGAATCTGGCTCCGGCAGCGCTCTATTTTAACAAGGGTCAGATCAGACTAAAGATGGAGTATCGCTGCCCAATGTTTACTTTCTAGTCTTGAAAGAGTCGAAAAACGTTTACCCGGCCTTATGGGTGATTAATTATTTTCAACCCCACCACTTTGCAATACATGAATCTTTGCAAGCCTAATGCTTCATTATCGCTATTTCTAGGCGAGATACAATTTTCAGGGTTCCACCAGTGCTGACATTTATAGCGAAGAAACTCCGTGCCACTTACGCAAGTTCAAATCGTCTTCATGCCTTCGAATTCCATTGCGAAGAAGGAAGTTCAACCCAGACAGCATGGGAATTGTGGTACAAATTCGCGAGCAGATATTTTACTACAATCTTAATCTCTTCAGGGGTATGTTTCGAACATATCATCCTGTTCTGCACTTCAATATCTGTCTATATTTCTGAGATGAGGTATTATGTACACTATTTACATTATTCGAACTATTGTCCTCATTTTGTCGCCATATTTATTACAACGTTTCGGCCCTTCAGTATCTGTCTATATTTCTGAGATGAGGTATTATGTACACTATTTACATTATTCGGACTATTGTCCTCATCTTTGTCGCCATATTTATTACAACGTTTCGGCCCTTCAGTATCTGTCTATATTTCTGAGATTAGTTAACTTTTCTATTGGTGAACTATAAAATGAGTCAGCTCATTTTGGCTGGCTCACTAGTACACCAGGGTACCCAAAATCTCCAACAAAACCTGTCTCGAATTCGAAAATTGGCAGAATTTACTTTCATCTGACCAAATTACATACTGCCAAAATTCATGATCTTTGTTAAGGAATTCTCTCGCCCAATACATACGCCTGTTCCTGTTAATATCTGAAATTATTATAAACAGAGCATTTACTTAAATACTAGTATCAATAAAAGGAATGTTAAACATAAAAATGTCTTTAAATAATTGTTGGACTTTGTCCATTTGATAATGTGTGACGTCATTTGTTTACATTTGATACGCCATGAGCAGTTATTAATGTACGTGAGAGATTCATGGAAGATTGAAGTTTATAAGCAGTAAATTCGACCCTGCCAACCGAACGATCCTCAGTGGCCGAATCGGTTAAGTCACGTCAGGCTATATGATTGTTCCGTATAGGATACAGGTTCGAATCCTGTCGGAGGACGAATATTTTCTATGAAAATTTCTCCGACATTCAGGCCGGTAAATGTTATTTAATACTGTTTATTATAAACAGAGCATTTACTTAAATACTTATATTCTATAAAAAGAATGTTAAACATAAAAATGTCTTTATATATATAGTATGTTTTTTCCAGTAAATTCTTTTTTTTCAGACTTTGCAAATATGTATTTCGAAAAGGTTTCTATTTAAGTTTTCTTGTTTTCTTACAATTGTTTTTACTGATGATTAAAGGTTTTTTATTTCCCAACATTATTTCTTCAAGGACATTCGGCCATTTTTGCTATCTTGCATCGACCAAATTTACTTACGTCGGGGTTAGTTCGTCCGAATATAAATTTCGAATACATCGGTTTTAACGGATCTATTCTAAGAGCAATTCGAATGCCAAGAAATTATGTATTCTGATCTTCTCTTCATGCTGTAAAAAAGAAACGCTTTTTAACGTGTTTATCTTTGAAAGCTGACCTTGCAGATATAAATATTCTATTTAAGATTACAAATCTAGAATCTCTCCTTTTGACATAGGCGATGTTTAACTGATTTCCGGGGCTGGCAATGTTGTTCTGAAACATGCATTTCGGTTGCATTTTCTCTTCATGTTAGAATTCGCCTTCTTTCTTCGTTCCTTAGTTATTTAGCAACGCGCGTTTCACCGTTTCCAGAATGGAAAACACATCCAGAGATGTTTTTGGAATATTTCAGTAATAATCCAGTAGGTGTAGAAAAAAAACAACAAATGTTTTGCATTGAAGGAGACCACGAATTCATTGATCAAAACAAAGCAGAAAGAGTAATGCAACGAAGATGTGTTTTCTCATTGGTTTCATTTCCTTTATAAATGGAGATAACTGGAGAAATTAGACTCGGACAGGAGTCGCTTGGAATGAGATTTTCTTTTTTAAATCATTTCACCCAAGCAAGGCAATAACGCCACTAAAACGCAAGTGATAAAATGTGAGTGAAAGAGAATGAGAGGATTTTAGGAGAATGAACCGGAAATCCAATCGTAAACAGGGAACAACGGATAAACCTCTATTCCTGTTCAAAAGCCAGAGGAGAAGTGTGAACCAGGCGATTAGCAAACCTATGTAATAATTTCTTTTTAGGGTGGCACCTAACGCTGTATATATTAAAGAAAAACGTTAACGTGTTTTAGCTTCTTAAATACATAATATATATGAATGTTTATATACGTACATCATGTTTCAAAGTTTGTCATAATCGGGTGTCATGTCCAAAACACGGAAAAGGCTATGGAAGTAAATCCAGACAAAAAAACCCGGAGCGGAGAATCAAAGGCGTTTGAATGTCAATACTTTCAACTTTCCGGCAGCTCCAGCAGCCAAGCCGGCCCCAAATGTAATGATTTAGTATTCCATCGACAGCCGAGGAAGGCAATCCATCTACGAGAAGGGAAACCCTCATTTTAAAACTCTACTTCCTTTCAGTCACACCCAAATAAGGAAAAGGCTATGGAAGTAAACCCAGACAGACCCGGAGGGAAGCCCCGAAGATGGTTGGTTGTCAACACTAAAAATATTCCGGCAACTCCTTCAGAGAAGACGTCCCCAAATGTAATGCTTTGTATTCCACTGGATCTTGTCGGTACGACCGAGAGTCGGGTCGCGCACGGCCTCCGTATAGCATCAACAATCTAGGAGAAGGAAGACTCTGAATTTAACTCACCCGCTGCCTCTTTAAACTCTTGAGAAGAGAGATGGGGTAACATCAACATCCTCTGTTCAAAAGGAACCGGCAAAGCCTTACTATGTTTTGTCATTAATGTCACTAAGTACCACAATTGTGAGATGGACGGTGGTGGTGACAACAGCGGCACAAATACTCTAACTGAATAAATGAAAGAATTAAATGTTTACCTAATACAAGGCTCAAGAGCTACTCAAGGTAGAATATTGTATGGATGTAAAAGGTGAAAGTAAATGCAGAATACATTATTTACATTATTGGGAGTATTGTCCTCATCTTTGTCGCCATATTTATTACAACGTGTTTATAAGTATGGTCTCTTGCAACATTAGTTACTATGGAAACGGCTAGGGTCGGCCATATTGGTTAGGTGGTCGAAGAGTTAAGAGTTAATTTTTATCTACAGACCAGTCCCCTTCGGAAAGTTTATGTCAGGTTATGTTGGGGTCCCTATTTCAAATCTGATAGTAGCGGTTGCCGTGTAGTTGGTCAAAAAAGCCATTTTATGGCCTTGCGGCAGGTCGTTAAGTGTCGAGAGGATTCTGTTTCATTATTATCTATCTATTAATCTCTTTAATTTTTTTATTCAAATGGCTATTACTTATACAAACGTGTTGGACTGGATTACAATTTGTTTTTTTGACCACTTCACAATCCCTAAGGGGACTGGTCTGTAGATAAAAATTAACGCTTAACTCTTCGACCACCTAACCAATATGGCCGCCCCCAGCCGTTTCAATAGTAACTAATGTTGCAAGAGACCATGCTTATAAACACGCGCAAACCACAAGATAGTTTATTCTTAAATTTTCCTAAATATATATATATATATATATATATATATATATACATAAATGGTGGTCAAAAAGTAGGTGGGGCGTAAATAATTACATTTATTTTCAGATTACATAAACATACAATTATATTTACTATTATTATTACTACATTGACAATTAAATTCTATTTTGAACACTAATACAAAAGCCCTTAAATTTTATTGTCAACACTAATACAAAAGCCCTTAAATTTTATTGTCAACACTAATACAAAAGCCCTTAAATTTTATTGTCAACACTAATACAAAAACCCTTAGATTTTATTGTGAACACTAATACAAAAGCCCTTAAATTTTATTGTCAACAATAATACAACAAGCCTTAAATTTTATCAACGCATTTACACAGCTTTGAAGTCTACCTCTAACGCTTCGATAAACTTTTTTGCACAAGTCTTTTTGGGTATTAATTTCTTGAAATGCATCTCTTATGTAATTTTTCAAATCACCGACACTTCTTGGTTTTCGACTATAAACTTTGTCATTGAGTACTCCTCCAAAAGAAGAAATCCATTGGGGTCAAGTCTGGTGAACGTGTCGGCCACTCAATTGGACTCCTTCGGCCAATCCATTTCTCAGGAAATGTTTCATCAAGATACTCAGTTGTAATAATATAACCGATACATAAACCTACTCCACATACAGTCCACCTAATTTAGGACAACCCTATATATATATCTATCTATCTATCTATCTATCTATCTCTCTCTCTCTCTCTCTCTATATATATATATATATACATACATATATATATATATATATATATATATATATATATATATATATATATATATATGCGTGTGTGTGTGTGTGCATTTGACTTCAAGAGCCATTGTCGACCTCATGAGAACTAAAACGATAGATCAAACTTGTCAGTGATGGTCATATTTGTGCATAATTTCGTTTTGGTGAGTGAAAGTATTATTTTCGGATGTTATTTTTTTTACTCTATTCCTTTTGAATATAAATCACAAGAGGTAAATATGTCTAAAATGGCATCACTATAATCGTATATATATATATATATGTGTGTGTGTGTGTGTGTGTGTGTGTGTGTGTAAAATGTAAGCCGAATATAAATGACATCAATATAGGAAATCATGCCTTAGGAAAAAATATGAGAATCACAACGTACAATAAAAAGATAGAAGTGAAAAACGAATAAATGAAGGAGTTGGCGATTTTTCTCCCCTTCAAAAAGCAATTGTGATCTAAATTTCCTTCCGTAGCCATTTTATTTTTGCCTCTGATTGAATCGAGCAGAAACTGGGAAATAAAGGACGGCCAACGGACATATGTTTTTGTAAGTCTTTTCATTTTAATGTATCTTTATACTTGACAAAGAGGCGTAGATAAAATAAAGAGGAATGACTTACCACATTTTGGCATATATAATATTTACTGACATTTTTTGTTTTGTAATTACGTTTGCTTTTTTTTTTTACTTTTTTTATTTTTTGTTTGTGATTAGAAATATTTTATTTTGTTTGCTTTTAATTTTTTTTATTGGTTTTATTTTAGTTATTTGTTTTATTCCCTCCTTCTTTGATTTGTTTCGTCTTAATTTTATTTGAATCCCTTTTCTCATTTATTTAGGATACTACCTATCAAAAATGGCAGGATCATTTATCTGTGGATCGGTACTACAACCATTTATCAAATGACGCACTGTCGTGGATCCAAAAGTCGTTCATCAGGATTTAGCCTAGGATGTGTGTATACTATTGATAATCTTACGAGCATACGTACATACACGCAGACACGCGCATGCGCGCATACACACTCATATATATGTATATATATATCGTCGTCGTCGCCGTCTGTCCGTTTCGGGAGACGATGTAGTAGCGCTGTAGGTGCTAGGCGATGGAGTTACATCGCCTCTGGTGACTGTATAGCCCCACTCTGGAGCGGCACTTCCCGTGCGCCACGAGCCTGGGCGGGATGTATGGAGAACCAGGGCTGCCCGGACGTCTAGTTATCCATCTCGGCCTTGCTAGTAGAGTCCAAAGGAAAGGATGAGCCAATACAGTTTGGTACCAGCGCAGCTGCAAGGAGTTACCGGAAAGTAGCACAAAGTGCCGTCCATCCGCCTAAGGGGGTCCACTTCGGATTTGTGTAGGGTTTACTCCTTAGCCTTTTCTTCTCCCGAAGATTTCCACAAGGCAGCGGAGCTATTTAACCCATAGGTTTGGTTCATGGGCACCAAGGCGTGTCCGCACACCAGTGGGCCTGCATGCCGCATGTTAAGGGGGCGAAACTTCTCCCCCGTCCCCTGTAGTTTAGCCCGTCCGCAAGGTGCTCGGTTGCCTTGTGTCGCCATGAGGAGGCACTAAATAGGGCTTGCTGATGGAGAGGTTATATACTGGTAGGGGAAGACTTACGCACTCGGCTCCCCTTTTCGCATTGCTGCTAGCCAGCGGCAGTAAGTGAAAGCGAGAAGCGACAAATATATATAAATATATATATATATATATATATATATATATATATATATATATATGCACATTTCATTAAAAACGACTGACAAGGTGCTTTTATTTAGTTTTTTTGTCAGTCGTTTTTAATGAAATGTGCATGAAAGAAGGATTGCTGCCTAAATACACAAATATATATATATATATATATATATATATATATATATATATATATATATATATGTATGTATATATATATATATATATATATATATATATATATATATAAATAATAGCTGGTCTCTTGTATTCGAGGATACTCGTCTACTAAGGCGGCTAGGCATTCCCTATTGCAGACGCTCGTTCAGACACATTTGTATTTGCTCAACACCCACAGCGCCCACCTGTGGTTTACACTGCAACTATGCTCAGCAGACTTTAGTTACAGTTTCTGGGAGAGAGCGTGTAATCTAGCGTGATCAACAATCTGAACAAGGCCAGCACGCTCAGGCCCTCGGTCACGATGATATGTGGCTTTATGCTAGTACAGCTATCGACTGCCCTCAAATGAGTTTCGTCTACGTAATTTCACTCACAAGGCTTGGGTCAACCCGCGGTACGTTTTTCCAGGCACTTTCCAAAGGAGCCACAAGCGCTGGGAACGACCTCGATCCAGTTCGCTAACATCAGGATATGGTGACCACGGCGAGATTCTAACACTACATATATATATATATATATATATATATATATATATATATATATATATATATATGTATTCGTCCCTCCAAAAAGTGTGGATGGCCCTGCACAAGGCCTTCACCACTATAATCAAATCCTGTGTGGCTGTCGGGCTTTCAGTTTCTGAGAACTGATCTGTCTGACCCTCATACGTCGAGTTCGACGCGAGAGCGATACTATATATATATATATATATATATATATATATATATATATATGTATATATATATATATATATATATATATATATATTCGTACGTTTCATTAAATAATATAGACAAGTGTTGTCTATTTATTTTAAGTAAATTCTTTCCATATCGTCTGATAAGCTTAATATCATTATCATTAAACGAAGAAAGAAAATCACAATATTGATACATATTTTTCAATCCAATCTAAGCTTTCAGCTTGCATAAGCCATTATCAAAAATGGCAATTACAGTACAATATATTAAGCAATACACAGACGAGAAAGTGATGATAGTCAGTTTCTGTTTACATGGATGATTTCCTTGCAACGATAAACACATGCATATAAGACGGTGGAAGCGAAAATCGCACCGCAGCTCATGACGTCACACATATATATAGTTATTTATGTGGATAAATCAAATAACTAGATATTAGTAACCGTATATACATGCGTTAGCTTGCATACACATGTACTATTAACTGAATTTAGTATAGGCTGTAAAGAAAACAGTGCTCAATGTGGTTAGACATTGCGAAGCAGTATATATTGATAAATATATATATAGTATTTACATTATTCAGACTATTGTCCTCATCTTTGTCGCCATATTTGTCACAACGTTTCGGCCGTTGTACGCTCCGGCCTTCTTCAGGTGGTTGGAATTTCGAACCGAACCCTTTATTTCGATCACTGGGGTAGACTGTTCTAGTTCCACGAGCCATGTTTGATGGATGTCAGTTATCAGTTATCTCCTGGTAATTTTTCCCTCTGAAAGTTCTCCACTGCCTGAACCGGGTATTGAACTCACACTCTTTGGGTCTGTTACTGGATCTAACCAACGCCTTTATCCACCGTACCATGTGTCCTTGAGGACATCTGGGTATGAATTTCTGAGTATTATAAACCTAATTTTTCAGCAACCATTTTTTTACCAGTACTCATATTGCAATTTTGCTGTTATCATTGCATGTTTTTACCAGATCTCGTATTGCAACTTTTTTTATCATTGCTGTTCTCTGGCACTCCTTATTACTGGTTCCCATATTGTATTTATTTCTATGCTTGGCCGACTCAGGAGATTTTTGTGGCCTAGCATATGTGCTGATTCCTTACGTTTACGAATTTTCCAATGGTGTTCCCTGTCTATGATCTCAACCTGATACCACAGGGGACGGTGATCTCCCTTCTCTCTCCATATGTGGTCAGCCACGCCTGATTTTTCTACTTCCCCTCGGATTACAGCTTTCTGGTGTTCTTGAAACCTTACCTTGAGGGGGCGGCCTGTTTCTCCTTTATATTCCTTTCCGCAGCTGCACGGGATAGCGTACACACAGTGATCGAAATAAAGGGTTCGGTTCGAAATTCCAACCACCTGAAGAAGGCCGGAGCGTACAACGGCCGAAACGTTGTGACAAATATGGCGACAAAGATGAGGACAATAGTCCGAATAATGTAAATACTGTACATAATACCTCATCTCAGAAATATAGACAAATATATATATATATATATATACCTACGTTCAAAGTGCAACGTTTCGTTGTTCTACCAGCTCCATATATATATATATATATAAATGATAGAAATTGTTAGGAGTATTTGATAATTATAATTAAGTAATTCATTGAGTCTGAAAGAAACCTCAACAGAATGCAAAAAGCACTGGACGGTCGTTTCGTCCTATATTTGGTATTCATCAGCAGTGCGCATCCACTACCGAGAATTGAAACCCTGACAGTTGAGTTATCAAGCAAACGTCATACCAACTGTTTGAACGAAGAGGTAGCAAATCATATATATATATATATATATATATATATATATATATATATATATATATATATATATATATATATATATATATATATATATATATATATATATATATATATATATATATATATATATATATATATATATATATATATATATATATATATATATATATATATATATATATATATATATATATATATATATATATATATATATATATATATTTGAATTGGACATAGTCCGACAATTTATTTAAAGTTTAAAGATAGTAAAATCGACTTTGCTAACCAGACGCTCCTCTGTGGCCGAACGGTTAAGGCACATCACGCGAAATGATGGTTCCGTATAGGTTACAGGTTCAATTCCTGTCGGTGAGCGAAAATTTTCTATTAAAATTTATCGGACATTCAGGCCGGTAAATTTTATTTAATACTGTTTATTATAAAACAGAGCATTTGCTTAAATACTTTTATCTATAAAAAAGAACGTTAAACATAATATATATATATATATATATATATATATATATATATATATATATATATATATATATATATATATATATATATGCATCCTCTGGTCCACTTTTCCTTAAAGAATTCAATAATGTGAAACCGATGCTAGTTAACAATAGTTTTCTGAACTACTAATCACCAAATTTCTTTAGAAAGAGTGATTAATAGAGAGACAGATCTCTATCGATCTAAGCAATGGCAAGATAATCAAGGCTAAATTTAAAGAAATGCATAACTCACGTTGTGACTTTTTAAAGTCACTACCTGTAAGATTTAAACCAAACACGCTTTAGGGTGGTGAAAGAAGTCTTCCAAAAGCTAAACAAAATATTGGCAAGCAGAAAAATTTCGTTCGAGAAAATATAATGAACTTTTACTTGATATTTCTCCCGCTATCTGACAGTGAATGCAGGGCAATCTCCTCACAGATTAAGAAATAAACTTGAAGTAAGAGAAATGTGGCTCTACAGAAGCATGCTGAGAATACCAAATATGTGAGCAATGACGAAGTTTTAGAGAAAATAGAAATAAAAAAGGAGGCTTATTCTTAACATCAGAAAGTGAGAGTTGAGATGTCTAGGGCACATGAAGCGGTAAGAGGGCTTGGGAAATTTGATACTCACAGTACAAATTGAAGTCAACAGAGACAAGTTAAGAACCCATGAGCGTGAATAAATAGATGGTGGATCAAGGTTTAGAAGAGATAACTAAAAGACAACATTTATTAAGAGCTACGAAGAACAGGAAATTGTGGAGTGCCATGATCGGTAACGTCCTTAAAGAACACTGCATATAGAAAAAGAAAGATCTCTTAAAATAGATAGAATAATATTAATACGAAAGTTTTTATCTACTGAAGATACGCCCGAAACAGGCAGCAAAACACCCCCGGTGGCTAGTGTAGGCTTTCAGTTATTTATTTTTAAAAATGTTCCCTTCATCGTCATCACCGGCTATATCAAACGCTTTAAAATCTAAAACAGCGTCGCGGTCGCCATTGTTGAGACTGGCACTGCTTCCTGCCTAACTGTCCACACATCCACTGTTTGCTCCTCGTAAACGCGCATACTTTTATGTCAGACGCCAATTTGCCATTTTTCAATCGGCAACAAAGGTAAACGTTATGAGTCATTGGCAGGAAAGCTCTCCCTATGCCACCAACATAATAAAACAGCAGGAATTAAATTTGGAGAAACAATCATCTCTCTCCTCTCTCTGTCTGTCTCATATATATATATATATATATATATATATATATATATATATATATATATATATATATATATATATATATATTTAAAGATAATTTTGAAGGTACAAAATTTTATCACACAAATAAAAGTGTGAAGCTTGATATTATCAGACATATTAAAAACGGGCGAAGCAACCGGTTTCATCTCCCGCTCTTCAGGCTTTTTAACAGCAAGGTATGATTCCTGATTTTGCTAGGAACGTGCTGTTTAATTCTCATATCCAGGCGTTGTCTCGTCCTCCCTATGTAGTCAGTCCCGCGTTGTCTCGTCCTCCCTATGTAGTCAGCCCCGCAACTACAACCGTATTTATAAATTACAGTATTAATTTGATGAGGAGGGAGAACGTCTTTACACACTGAACGAATCATAGGTCGGGTTTGAAAAAAGCAGAGGGTGTGTGCAGCTAATTTTAGTGTTGACCGGTTCACTGTGCTGTCCCGGTCACACTCTTTATTTCACCTTAAGGTGCTGGAGGCACTTTACATCGGGTCCCGCAAGCCTTCTTTGTGAAAACAGCGTGTTTGTTGGAACTCGCTGTCATTTGTCTCTAGCTCGCTTTGCTCATAATTCTTTTTTCCTCCTCCACATTTCTTTTTCATTGTACATTTTCTGTATTTTTTAAATTAAATTAAATCTCCCGTTTTTAATATGTCTGGTAATATCAAGCTTTACACTTTTATTTCTGTGATATATATATATATATATATATATATATATATATATATATATATATATATATATATAGTTTTGAACAAGAAAAAATATAAAATTTTCATACACTGGGTTGTATATTATTACTTTTTTCTTTTATTATTTTTATCAAGTTCCTCGACTAGTTTCGGCCAGCATGGCCATCATCAGGAGAAAAAAAATCCCTGCTTGTAGCAATAAACTACAGGAGTGAACGATTGTTTCTGAAGAAACTGAACTTAATCTGTAGTTTTCGTTTGTTTTGTTTTTTTATCCTTAATTTTGGTTAGTCCTTGTGTTGGTCAAACGGCCTCTTTCAAGTTGTTTTGAAGATAGAAGACCGGGGATTCCTGACTAAGAATTCCCTCCTTAGTAATTTTGACAGTTTTATTAGCTAGTGGGAATGGAATGTGTGTGTGTTAAGTGTATGTTATCTTTGAGAGTGTGTATGATGTGTGTATGTGTATATATTTGTGTGAGTGGGTGTATAAATATTAGACCACAACACCTCTGCAAGCGTGTCTGTCATATGCGGGTGAAACATGTGGGTAGCGCTTGATTTATGGGCTTATGAATTAATTCTAACTATGTTGTTAAATTTGCAGTTAAGCCCGTCTGGACAAAGTGTTTTGAGGCGCAAAATCCATTTGTCTTCATGTTCCTCTATTATTTTTCTAACGTTATCTTTTCTGTCTATTTCTATTTTTCCAATTATAATGCATTTTGCATGACTTTTAAAAACATGTTTTTCTAGGCGGAAATGTTCGACAGGTAATAATCTTTCGTGGGGAGCTGACTTGATCCGATTCCAATAATTATTAATTCTGGAGTGAAAAGGCCATTCAAATTTTCCCACATATTGTTTCTGGCATAGTACGCATTCCAATAGGTAAATTATATTATGACAGAGTTTTGGTAGATATAGTGACTGAGCTAGTGAATGAATGGGTCAGTCTAACGTGGTTACAACAAAGGCCGCTTTTGTTGTTACATGGTTGGGAAAATACTGTTTTTTTTTTGTTTTTTGGGGGGTCTATTCCGGGTTAGTTTATGATCTGAATTTTGGTTACTAACTATAATTTCCATAAGGTTCTTAGAAAGCCGGGTTCATGAAACAAAGAGTTTAGGCCTGGTTTGAGATGTAGTATATATATATATATATATAAAAGTGAACATTGAAGTCAACACTCAGAGGAGACAGGCTGTTTCATGCTGGACACAATCGTCAGGCGGCTTAAAGATTGCGTCCAGCATGAAACAGCCTGTCGCCTCTGAGTATTGACTTCAACGTTCACTTTTATATATATATTTACATCCGCTCTATCTCTGATATTGAGCACTTTATTCCATAAATATAGCAAATTTTAAAACTGTATTTCTGCATATATATGTGTGTGTGTGTGTAGTGTATATATATATGTATGTGTGTGTAGAATGTATATATATGTGTGTATGTGTATGTTTGTAGTATATATATATATATATATATATATATATATATATATATATATATATATATATATATATATATAACACTCGACTAGGAAATTTCTTGAAGATATCGTTTAGAGTGGAAACAATGAGAACTTGAAGGGCGAATGCAAGAAGTTATAACATCCATACCACTAGGATTCCTGGTGAAATCAGTTGACGAGATTCCTGGCGGACCGAGAAGGTGGTAACGAAATCTGGTCCCCATATTGAGTGTTAAATAAAACGTCACGTTAAACGCTTTCCTCTCATAAACCATTGCTTCCAAAAATTATAGTTAATAAATAAATTATAATTATATGATGTACTGTCCACCACTTTAATCCTGCAGTCTTGCAACCAGGATACTGACGACAGAAAATCCCAGATGAGAAAAATCACCCCTAACAATAACGTATGTAAATATAATTTTGCCAGCTCAGTCCACAGATATTGATATTGTATTATCAAAGGTAGAGCGCGTCAAACAGGAAATAAAACAATCATTGCTGCTTTCAAACGAGGTTTTCATTGTTCCACGCAATACAAAGGCAAAAGAAAGGCTTAAAGCAAAAGATAATATATATTTCCTGTAGTAGTCCTATAGGGAACCTGTTGCACAAACAGTAAATAATAATATGTTTTGTACATAATCAATGTTAGCAAACTGGGATTTTTTAATGTTTCATGCAGTATAAAAGGGCCAACGAAATAATGGTGGCTGATTCTAAAAAGTACCGAACGACCGGAGTTGCTGGGACACAGGTCGGTCTTTCTCTCTCTCTCTCTCTCTCTCTCTCTCTCTATATATATATATATATATATATATATATATATTTTACATATATATATATATATATATATTTTACATATATATATATATATATATATATATATATATATTTTACATATATATATATATTTTACATATATATATATATATATATTTTACATATATATATATATATATTTTACATATATATATATATATATATATATATATTTTACATATATATATATTTTACATATATATATATATATTTTACATATATATATATATATTTTACACATATATATATATATATATTTTACATATATATATATATATTTTACATATATATATATATATATTTTACATATATATATATATATATATTTTACATATATATATATTTTACATATATATATATATATATTTTACATATATATATATATATATATATATTTTACATATATATATATATATATAATTTACATATATATATATATATATATTTTACATATATATATATATATATATTACATATATATATATATATTTTACATATATATTTATATATATATATATATATTTTACATATATATATATATATTTTACATATATATATATATATATATATATATTTTTTACATATATATATATATATATATTTTACATATATATATATATATTTTACATATATATATATATATATTACATATATATATATATATATTTTACATATATATATATATATATATATTTTACATACATATATATATGTATATATATATATATGTATATATATTTATATATTTCATTAAAAACGACTGAGAAGGTGCTTTTATTTAGTTTTTTATATAATTTCTCGTGCGATCTAATAAAGTTTTTGTTTTCAGA
This sequence comes from Acanthosepion esculentum, assembly GCA_964036315.1. Classification (NCBI taxonomy): domain Eukaryota; kingdom Metazoa; phylum Mollusca; class Cephalopoda; order Sepiida; family Sepiidae; genus Acanthosepion; species Acanthosepion esculentum. The sequence continues at coordinate 22,528,224 of OZ038485.1, read as the reverse complement.
GGATAAATTATATAAAAATTGTCCGAATGTTCTTTTCCGAGCGCTTTCGGCTATACATTTAGCCATTTTCAAGGATTAAATTGCAACTGTTAGAATTAGAAATAGTTTGTTATGTGTATGTTTTATAAAGTGATTCATTTTTTTTATTCAAAACACGGTCAAGATATTATGTCCATGTTCAAAGTTAATATTATTAAGTGTTGGTTTGTTTATTTTTATAAGTAAGGCTTCCATTATTTTTAGCCTTTTTTTGCAAGTGGATGATGCTATTATACTTGTCGACAACACTAATATAATGTTATAGATTTTATGGATTAGTAAAAAACTTGCTGAACAAATGAATATAATTATATTCGATTACAAACAAGTAAACATGAAATTTAGCTAAGTATTATTTAATTTTATTCAATAAAACCACCATTAGCATCAATAATTGTCTCTACACAAGGTCGAAATCGGCTGCAAGTTCTGATTAATTGGTCCTTATTTATGTCAGACATTACTCGAACTATTGCAGCTTTAAGAGAGTCTATGGTGTTATGAGGCTGTTTATTAATCTCCTTCTCAACAACGCTCCACACATAATAGTCTAGTGGATTGAGATCTGGAGAGTTAGGAGGCCAAATGTTGGGTGTGAGGTTGCCGTACAAATAGTCAAAGATCCATTCTTGCAACTCTGAAGAAACGTGTAATATCCAAATCGCTATGATGAGCCTTTAATGCCACAATCACAGCGTGCCTTTTCATTTCGTTTGTTATCATAGGATTTGCCATTCTTGATTTCAGCAAAATAAAACCTTTAGAAGTTAGTAGGAAGTAGTATTAATCTTAAATATGTATGTACTCAAATACCAGTCGCACCCCGCATATTATAGTGTGCACTTTTTATAATATATCATAAAGAAGTAATTTATATATATATATATATATATATATATATATATATATATAATTCTTTGTATAAATTACTTCTTAATGATATATATATATATATATATATATATATATATATATATATATATATATATATATATATATATATATATATATATATTATGTATATATTATTACTTAAACGTTATTTTGTGTAATAATATATATATTATTACTTAACAGTTTTTTTATAATAAGAATAATAATATATATATATATATATAATTATTTATTTAAATATTATAACATACATATGTTATAAAATCATTAAAAAATAGCCATTTTGTTTCAACACTTCTGGTGTCTTATCAAGTGATGGTGTTGAATGTAGAATAAAATGCCTATTTTTGGAATGATTTCATAACATATTTAAATAATAATATCTGCTCTACTCTGTATTGAGCACTCTTTTAACTATAATAATTGTTGGTTATTGGAATTTATTCCGTATATACCAATCCTATACTTGGGTATATATATATATATATATATATATATATATATATATATATATATATATATATATATATATATATATATATATATATTACTTAAACGTTATTTTTAGTGTATGCCCTTGTCAAACAGACACTACGTTTATTTATTAGGCTGTATATTTGTTTACATTCGTCTAACTGAATATTTGAGAAATCTTATTTGAGCGAAATATGCGATCTCCAGTAAGATTCAAACATGCCTCTCCTGGGTAACGGAAGCCGTCGTTAGATACGACGTGCATTCTCTCGGTCACGAAGTGCGACGATGATAACTCAAAGTTAAATACTACCTTTAGACGCAAATCTTTCCTTCACTTTCGAAGTACGCATATCTACTCAGTTTTGTATCCTAACGTAAACAAGTATTTTTTAAAGAAGTCATATATATATATATATATATATATATATATATGAAGAAATATAGTCTTATGGTGTGCAATATTTATGGGATAAAGTGCTCAATATCAGAGATAGAGCCTGTGTAAATATAAAAGTGAACATTGAAGTAAACACTTAGAGTTGACAGGCTGTTTCATGCTAGACGCAATCGTCAGGCCTGACGATTGCGTCTAGCATGAAACAGACTGTCGCCTGTAAGTGTTGACATCAATGTTCACTTGTATATATATATATATATATATATATATATATATATATATATATATACTGATGATCTGTGTTACAGCGAAACAGTCTGCCTGTGGGTGTCTGTGGAAAAGCTCTTTGCAAGTCCGGTTGAGCTCTCTTGAGAAGAGGATAATTAAAAAACAAAAACAAAAAGAAAATCAGTGGCTCCTGCCGCTATTAACGCATTGGTCTTTAACCGAATTGCACTGAGCTCTCCGGGTCACGGTCTTTAAAATTTCAAATTCTCTCTGGCTTACGACGGTAGCCTAGTGGGTAGAACTCTGACTGATGCAAAATGAGCCAGGTTTCGATCCTGGTTTGAAGCAATCGGACATTTAGCCACACTGAAGAGTCCGTCTTAGGAAGTCTTCCTCTCTCTCTCTCTATATATATATATATACACACACAAGTTTCAGTACCTCCTTTACTTTTAGCCCTTTTGTAAATAAAAAAGAAAAACCAGCACTCAATAATATCAACTACAAAGATAAATAAAAACCCCACTCGCGTCACTAAATATATATATATATACACACACACACAGTAAACATATATCTATATATATATAGATATCTATCTATCTATCTATCTATATATATATATATTAATTTTTTTAAAAACAAACAAAAAATCATTCTTGTTAATGTGTAATAGAATATCCGAAAGAGCTCGGATAGGGTCAGAATATTTAAACAGATCTTGCACACTTAATGTCCAGAAAAGAAAACACTTGTATGTATGAAAGAAAAGTTAAATTAAAAAAATCACTCGCACTATCTTGTCAGTCATCATTAATAAAATTGTATAAAAGAGTGTTTGCTGCCTGAATTACAATTATATATATATATATATATATATATATATATATATATATATATATATATATATATATATATATGTCCAAATGTAAAAGAACGAAGAGTAAGTATACAGCGTTCAGAACATTAATTTAAAACAGAGCTCAATACAAAAGTAGACCCGTAAATATTTATTTATTATGCAGTGTTACATTAGAACATGCACCTACCCACTACGGAACTGTACATCTTGTTTCAACGTTAAAAAAACACAAACGTTTTATCGTTTGATCAGGTGGGGTATCACGGTGCTACTAAAATCTTTTATTCACAAATACAGTTATCGAAGCATCATTTCCATTTCCGTCATTAGGAAGTTTCCCATAAAAAGTATATAAGAATTTACATGTGAAGAAAGAAAGGAATCGAAGTGGTTAGTAACTGCGAGGCGTAGGGGTAGGGGTGGGAAGGGATGGTAGGAGGTGAATAAACCAAGCAGGGATAAATCCATCCAATGGAATTTCTTGGAATAGTTGAATTTGAACTTTAGTTCAAATTCTACGATTCGACAGAACTTTCCAAAGGTGCCGCACGCTGGGATCGACCTCGATCCAGTCCGATAACATCAGGATATGGCTACTACGGCGAGATTTGAACCATATATATATATATATATATATATATATATATATATATATATATATATATATATATATATATATATATATATATATATATATATATATATATATATATTAGGTCATCCCATAAGTTCCGTCCGAATTTTAACTTTTTGTTAAAATGAACGAAATTTAAAGAGTATTTTATAATGTCTAATGGAGCTGAACATTATTTTCATGTTTAGATGCATTTAAACTGATCAAATTTTATTTCAAAGAAAAATAAATTTAAATTATGTTTGATTAAAACCCTGCTAACATGGAAGTATCCAAGAATCATTTGAGGCACATAATGCTTTATGAGTTCAAGAAAGGAAACTCAGCAGCCGAAGCGGCTAGAAACATTCACTCAGTTTATGGAGAGGAATGTGTGAATGAAAGAACTCGCAGAAGATGGTTTGCAAAATTAAGAGGTGGAGATTTGACCCTTGAAGATGAAGATCGACCCGGTCTTCCAGTTGAGTTTGATGAAAAGCTTCTTGAAGCAGCCCTTGAAGAAAATTCTACTTTATCAGTTGAGGAATTGGCACTGGTTCTCCGTTCAAACCATACAACTGTTCATCGTCATCTTCATCAGCTTGGAAAAGTTCCTAAACTTGGAAAATGCGTGCCTCATGAATTGTCTGAAAACAACCTCAAATCTCGAGTTGACATCTGCTCTTCTCTCCATTCTCGCCAACTTATTTCACCTTTTTTGGATAGACTTGTGACTGGCGACGAAAAATGGATCTTTTATCAAAATGTTAAACGTCGTAGACAGTGGCTTGGTAAAGAGGAAGGACCCCAGCCACAGCCTAGAAGGGAACTTCATGGGCAAAAGGTTCTTCTTTCAATCTGGCGGGATTGCCAAGGAATAATCCACTTTGAATTCTTACCACCTAATGCAACAATTAATGCTCAAATATACTGTCAGCAATTAGAGCGTTTGAACCAAGCTTTGAGGAAAAAAAACCTGCTCTAGTGAATCGAAAACGGGTGATGTTTCATCAGGACAATACGCGACCACACACAGCAAGAATCACGTCACAAATGATCGAAGAACTTTGGAAAAAAATCCTCATCAACCTTATTCTCCCGACCTTGCTCCTTCAGACTACCATTTGTTCAGTAGCTTACAGAATCATTTGGAAGAAACAGCTTTTGTAACAGAGAAAGAGGTTAAAACTGACATTTGTGAGTTCTTCGAATCAAAGAATTTTACAGTAATGGAATTAGTAAGCTTGTTAATAGATGGAAGGAAGTCATAGATAATCAAGGAAAATACATTGTTCATTGAATCTGTAATTAAATGTAACATTTGGTCACTTGTTTTCTTTATTCAAAATTCGGACAGAACTTATGGGATGATCTGATATATATATATATATATATATATATATATATATATATATATATATATATGTGTGTGTGTGTGTGTGTGTGTGTATGTGTTTGTGAGTAAATATTAATGATTCGAACCCTAAATCTCTCTCTCTCTCTCTCTCTCTCTCTCTCTCTATATATATATATATATATATATATATATATAAATACAGTTGGGGTAACAAATATTCGTACACACACAATTTTTTTAATTTATTGTATTTCAAAATAATTGTACACAGATGCATAAATTAATATGCATAGAAATCAGATAAAATTTTTATTTAATAGAAATAAATCCAATTTATCAATTTTAATGGGTGAAAAAAGTATTCATACAATGCAAATTTCATATTTTAAAATATTTAAATTGCTTTAATACTCTAGATGATTCAAATGGAATATTCTAGAATGTTCCAGTAATGCTATCAGTAGTTATATTTAGCCTAAAAAAATAACGGATTGAACATTCTGTAATTAATATTCGTCCAAGAAGGTTTTCATCATAGCAAGAGGTAAAGAATTGAAAAATTCGCAAAAAGAATTGATTGCTAAGAACTGGAAAGAATTTAAAATTTACAGGAAAATCTCAGAGAACCGAAATATTCCATTCATTACCATTAGTTCACTCATTGCAAGGTAAAAAAAAATCTTAAAACTGTTGATAACGAAAGAAGAACAATGAAAGATTTTTGAAAGATCTTTCGAGTAAATTAATGCGTCAAATTAAACAAAATCCAATGTCAAGCGTTTCATGATGATTTGTTTTCATTAGGAATCTGTGTCACTGAACGGACAATTAGCAATGAAATTCATAGGAACAATCTAAAGTCACACTCCGTTTGGAAAACTCTACTGCTATTGAAAAGACACAGAGATGCCAGGTTGAAATTCGTTCCTCAACATAAACATGAAAAAAAATCGTATTGGGAAAGAGTATTATAGACAGACGAAACCGAAATTGTGTTGTTTGGACGTAATTCTTAAAAGCGTGTATGGAGGAAAGAACACAGTTCCAACAGTGAAACATGGTGGTGGCATTATCATAGTTTGGGGATGTTTCTCTGCAAAAGGTACTGGCAACATATCAGTACTAGATGGTAGAATGAATGCCAGGACATATCAAAATAATTTGGAAGCAAATTTAATGATTTCGGTTGAAAATCTTGAACTGCCTCCCGATTGGATCTTTCAAAAAGATAATGATCCTAAGCACACTGCAAAATCTACGAAGAAATGTCTTGCTAAATGTAATGTAAATATCTTGAAATGGCCAAATCAGTCCCCAGATTTAAACCCAGTCGAGAATCAGTGGCGTTATTTGAAAGTCTAAATCCAATCGAGAGATTCAACAAACATCCCGGATCTGAAGACCATATGCGAAGAATAATGGAACAAAATAGCAACTAAAATTTGCAAATCTTCCATTGAGAATTACAAGAAGAGGTTGGTTGCTGTAGAAGTGATTAAAAGCGATTCCACACAGTATTAAATGAAGATTATGTATTCCTTTTTTGTAGCATACAAATACATTTTTCACACCTCAAAATGTATAAATGGGATTTATTTCTACTAAGTCAAATATTTTTCTGTTTTCTATGCATCATCTAAAATATGAAAATTATTAGTTGGAAAATACAATAAATAATTTTTTTGTGTCCAAATATTTATTTTCCCCCACTGTATATAAACACACATATATATTATGAAATGGATTAAGTCAAACAATTATTTAACAGATTTCCTGTTTATAAGTTATTTTTTGATAGATTTAATTTAAGTAAATGGTCTGTATTTTATTTAAACAGTATTTGTGTACATTTACAGGCCTGATTATTCGAGAAATTTCGTAGAAAATATGCGCCCTCCGACAGGAGTCGAACCTGTAACCCTAGTGGGAACTGTCATTTGATCTAAAGTGCTGTTAACCATTCAGCTACAGAGAAGCTTTTGAATTACTGTTTATAAAGAGAAACCTTCGACGATTTTTCTCGGTCGGTTATTTCTGTTCATGAAACGTACCTTAACGTAAACAATAACAACATATTATGAAATGGATTAAGACCGACAGTTATTTAATATATTTCCTGTTTATTCTTTATTTTGTATACATATAATTTAATTATGCATATACTGTTCTTAATTAAACAATATCAATAATTATAATCTATAAAATAACCTATAACAGAAAATATATATATGTACATATATATATAAATATATATATATATATATATACACACAAACATATATGCATACATATATCTATGCATACATATATATATGCATACATATATATACATATACATACATATATACACATACATACATATATACACATACATATATATATATATATATATATATATATATATATATATATATATTGTGACATGTTAGGTGCCAGAAAGAAAGACACGAAAACAAGATGGTAGGTTGAACAAGTGTATTGAAATAACAGAACATATATGCAAAATAAGAGTGTTATCAGTCAGCAGATAGAAGTGTCCGTCCGAAGGTTACACTGTGTCCCGACTGCCTGCTTAGGAAGTCTCGCAGGTTAGTATTTATGAAAGAAGAATAGTTCATTCTAACGTAGTTAGGTCAACATATATATATATATATATATATATATATATATATATATATGCATACATACATACACACACACACATATATATATATATATATATATATATATATATATGTTTGTGTGTCTGTGTGCGTGTGTGTACACACACACCTAGTTTGTTTCAAAAGTAACCGATGTTTATTATGTAGTTCAACGATATCAGAGCCTGATGTTGTTAATAAGGTAGTGCAAATTAAACCTCCTCAAAAATATCGTATTGATGTTTGTGAAATGTTACAGAGAGTAGTAGGGCGTTATTTTTCTGGTAAAATGTCATCTGACATGAAATGCTGTCTGAATCAGAAGTGTTCTACAAAATTCCTCCATGAGTAAGAAATTGGACCTATCGGTATTTATCGAAGCTTGATAGGCTCCACCGGTGCAATTCTTTAAGAGTGCGTCATGAAGAGTCTTGTTCGTGACGAGCGTTAATACATAGCAAGTTACGGCAAACCGAAACGTGGCTATTCAGAGAATGGCCGAATTGACTTAGCCTCCTGAATAAACTTCTTAAAAGTGTTCCCTTTTTAACCGTCTTTTGTTTTCTTGGTCGATAATAGTCGAATTTCGTCATTGTCTATATGTCTCTTTCGTCTTTCCCTTTAAAAAAAAATACTTTATCGCCTGGCCGTGAAAGAACTTTTCTAGACTCGTCAATTTATTCCACCAATCTCCCAATTTAGCGACCAGATTATATTTGCGATAAAAGATTCCATTACAGCCGGACGTTGAGTGTTTCACTGTAGAAATGAGCTATAAAAAAAACTCCAGGCGTCTTTTTGTCTGCTTGGCCTTTGAAGCGGTCGAAAAAGCTATTCCATTTAAAACTTACAAAACTTAGGCTGTCAGTCTTGTCCGATCGCTGATAAATAAAAACAAAAAACAACAAACTCCACCCAATAATAACAGGGAAGGTAGTTATATTGATATTTATATGACAGTTTTGTCCCCTGTTTCCTTTGTAGTTTCAGTGGAAATAAAATGGGGGTTCTATATTCGAAGGGTTCTACGTATTTATCAACTCTTAATTTACTCCTTAGCCAACATAAAGAGGAATGCGGAGGACAAAATCCGCCAAATTTTAGTGTTTTCCCATTCTACCAGTGCGACTACAGAACCACTGAACAAAGGCGGCTTAATAAGGAAACATTTTTCAAAAAATTCAAACCCATACTTAATTCATTGCATAAATAGATTCTACCAAATTTCCCTTACCATGAACGACATATATAGTCAGTTTTGCCCCTTGATTTTCATTTTTTTTTCATAGGTACAAAACATAAGCATCAACACGTGGAGATAGAAATAGTTAAAAACTTTTTGAAAAGCTAACCGAAATCGGTTAAAGTAAAAAAGATTTAAAATAGGAAAACAACGAATTATTTTTCTAAGACAAAAACACTGAAAATCCTATTGTAAGTAACAAAGTTTTAATTCTTCTCTGTAAAAATTCATATATTATAAATAAATATCACTTTATTAAATATTAGGTTCCCTTTTTTTCCAGCCCTCATTTTAGTCTCTGCAATAAGTTTTTGTACAGAATCTTTCTAACAATTTTTTTACCAATATATCTCCAGACGGGCTTAATCACAAGTTTAACAACATAGAACTAATATATAACCCCACAAATCAGGGCCTACCCATATTTCTCACCCACACAAGACAGACATGCTTGCGGAGGTGTTGAGGCCTCACACTTATACACACAGCCATACTAATATAAACACTTACACACATCATACTCACTCACTCCCTTATGAGCCAAAGTATAAAACACAGCCATACGAACCAAATAACACACACACACACACACACACACACACACACACACACACACCTAACACAGACACATCCCCTTTCCAGGAAGCAATAAATCTGTCAAACTGACCAAGGGAATTCAGAGCAGAATGAATCTATCCAGTCCTTATCTTAAATAACTTAAAAGAGACTGTTTGACCACCACAAGGACCGACCAAAATTTATGATACAAAATAAATAAATATTAAAAAAACAAATGAAATCTAAGGGAAAAGTTCATTTTCTCCATCTAGTCATTCATTTCTGTAGTTCACTGCTACTAACAAGCAGAATTTTTTTCTCCTGATGATGGCCATGCTGGTCGAAACTAGTCGAGAAATTGGAATAATAAAACGAATATAAATATACTACCCAGTGCGTCCAAAATATTTAAATTTAAATATTTTTTATTGTTCAAAACACACACACACACACACACACACACACACACATATATATATATATATATATATATATATATATATATATATATATATATATATATATATATATATATGATAGATTTAACCGTTTTCTCTTGATTTCTCAACATATTTCTGGTTGTGTATGTTGGCTTGAGAAAGTAGTAATTTTTCAGGAAAGGTAAGATTGGAAAAAAGGAAGGGCGTAGATTTAATATTTTCCCAAGATTCGATGTTGAGTACATACGTCCATCGTAAACAATAACTATCTGATCAAAATCTAAACAATATTCTTTTAAATAAAAATAAAAAAATCTTGAATATTACTTTTTGCCAGGCTTTGAATTATGACACTTTGTGACTTCCATATGCTTTATCTGACCTTTCCACCACTTAATGACCATTCATGAACGTTCTCAAATTCAAAAGGCTTAATAAACCAGAGACACCATCGGATTTGTATATAAGCACGTCCAGTAAAATAAATCCTACATTGCCTTGGTATAGTCTATCAGAGGACGAAACGCGTCGCTTAAAAAGTTTTTCTCCTCGTGTCGTTTTATCCATATATATATATATATATATATATATATATATATATATATATATATATATATATACTAGCAGCATGGCCCGGCGTTGCCCGTGCTTGATTCAAAAATCGTACGACTCATACAGCAATCGCTATCACTTGATTTAAAATATTTTTGCCCTTCCTTGCCTTTAAAGGAGTGCCCTTTGCCGTGCTGATGTTGCTACATGCCTTACTTCTTGCCTATCTCACACTGCGAATTTTTTCTAAGCTCTATACTAAACATTAAATCTGTTACGAAAAAAGAACTAAACAAAATGAACACAAAACGATCAGCTTTAAAAAAGGACTCGTAACTGGAAAAACCGAATGATAAAGAATGTTAACAAAAAATTTTTTTTCACATCCAACCGAGTTCTGCGGAATCAGAATCAACGTTGAGTTTAAGCAAGCAAATGAGCCAATTGGAGTAAAGTGCCATGTAGATTTAAATTTTTCCCACTTGTGACGAATGCAACTATCGAGATTTTTTGCATGCTAGCATGCTAGTTAACATTCGTGTAAGTCAGCTGTTGGCCCTCACGCTGGCCAATAGAATCTTCCTGCCTATTCGTGGCAGCCAGCTATAGGCCCTCACTCTGGCCAGTAGAAAATGGCCGCAAACTACATGAAAACTGTCGTAAAAGCATGAACAAATCTATTATTTCCACTACCGATAGGAGTTGGGAATGCAAAGTCGGTCTTGGCCTTGACACTAACTTGGAGCATGTGCATGTAAATGTTGGTGCAAATCCGTCGAATATTGCGGCCGTGCATTCGTTACACACACAGACACACACACATCCTGCTTTATATATATATATATATATATATATATATATATATATATATATATATATATATATATATATATATATATATATATTGAGACATGCTTTATTGAATAATTAAAGACAAGTTTTATCTACTTAATTTGAATTGGATCCTGTCATATTCACGGGCAAGCTTTTTGATGTCATTATTAATGGGTGAGAGAAAATTGTTGTGTTGATGCATATTATTTTATTCCGAGTACTATCGACATATCACAATGCCATCATCAGGGTGTTGTTTATTTCAATACAAATAATGTAGTGTAGATATTTTCAAAGACAAAATTACTGTGCTCGAATGAAAGTTAATTTTTTTCCTGGCAATTTGAAGAATGCTGAGTAAGTACTGTGAGATTGGCTTGACTAACGCTTCAGGGGAGGCAACTACGTTATGGTGTTGGCAAGAGTTTTTTTTTTAAGAAATAAGTATTAAAACTATTAGGGCAAACCTTGATGTTTTAAACTCCCTACTGTACACCTTTTAAAACATTTGTGTAGTGTGCATAATTAATTTTATTAAGGTTTGGTTTCATTTTTTATAGATAGTTCGGGAATTTTCAGTATATTGTTTTTTAATGAAAAAGTACAGATGTATTATCAACACAGATTTTTCTGAATTAGGAATTTGGACAGGTATGCTGCTGTAAAAGTTTAAAAAAAATTGTACATATCATTTAAATGAAAACTCAGCCGGCAAGACAACGTGGTTGTTGTGTGTCTATCATACATATTATTTTTCCGTTGGAGATACAATCTCCCAGAGGATATTTAAATTTATAAACAATGTTGTTTTTCTGTAACACGCTAGTAGGTAGGGGAGAGTCGTTAGGGATGATTGAATTAGATATATTAGATTTAGTGTAGAATATAATTTATTTTTTATTTTACTAGGATCTATGGCGGAAATATTAGTATTTATTAGTGTTTTAGGATATTTTTGTCTTGTTTATGATTAGAATGCATTTGGTTGCGATATAAAAGGTTAATATGTTTAGGATTATTTAAAGAAGTATTATATTCTATTTGCTTAGTATGAAAATTTCTGATGGAAAAACTTATCAGTTCATCAACAATATAAATTAGGGAAGTTATTATTAATAAGAGTTTGTTTTATATTTATTAATTATTCAATCAAACATGTCTCAATGAAAGAATGCTGTCAAAATATACTCTCTCTCTCTCTCCATATATATATATATATATATATATATATATATATATATATATATATATATATATATATCAAGCTTTTCACCCCAGGCAAGTCTGGAAGCCACTAGCACGCAAGGGGCTACAGAGGATTTGGAGCGAGAGTAAATAGGAGTGTTCGAGGAAAGGATGTGGAGAAGGATAGATCAAGGCAACTGGAGATGTCGATTGACGTTACACTTGAATAGTTGGAGATCATAGTCATCAGGGAAACAGGAATGAGGAAGGGAGTTCCATAGGCGAGAGGTGCGAGATATGAAGCTACTGGAGTAGAAGAGACGTCTACATTTAACAGTTTCAACAGTGAAAGGGTGGGAACGGGATGTCAACCTCGTAGAACGCTTGAATTCATGGAGCCTGGGAACCAGCGATAGCAGCTCATCGGAGCAATTACCATGGAAGTATTTATAAAAGAGACAGAGAAAGCCGACGTTGCGTCTGTGAAAGAAAGACTGCAGACGAGAAGCCAGATCAGGGTCAATTACATTGCATATCCGTCTCTGGCTCTTATCAAGAACCTTGAGGCAAACAGAAGAGGCTCCAGACCATATATGGCATCAATACTCCATGCAAGGGCGGATGGCTGCTTTGTAAATTTGGAGGATCGATTCAGGGGAGAAGAATTTCCTGGCCCGGCACAGGGAGCCAACTTTCCTTGCGGTTGATGAAGCAATCGACTCAATGTATTTGTTTCATCTCAGGTCAGCAGACAGCGTGAGACCGAGCAGCCGCAGAGAGGAGCTCTCGAGAAGTTGAGCTTCAGACATTCTAATGGGATGCATGGAAGGATCCCTGTGGTGATTAATGGAGAGCAGTTTTGTCTTGGAGGCGTTAAAGTTAACCAGCCAATCTCTGTCCCAGTTTACAACCGATTGAAGGTCCTTTTCGAGACGAACAGCCAGCTTAATTTTGTCAGTGGCACTAGATTTGTTTCTGAGGCAGGAGTAAATTGTGGTGTCATCCGCATAGATGCCGACTTGGGAATCAATGGCGTCAGGAAGATCATTTATGAATATAAGGTACAGGGTAGGGCCTAGGATGGAGCCTTGCGGAACAGCTGCGTCTTATATATATATATGTATGATGTACTCCCCCGTCGTTTTCTACATATGAGTGTCTTTCAGTTCAGTTTATGTTTATGTCTCGTGTTGGACAACAAACCTGCACGGTATTTGTAAACAAGTCCACACGAGTGCTGAAGGGTTAACCGTCATATGGGCTGATGTACGAACCCGAAATTTAGTGTTGGTTCTTAATTCTCTCAGATGGTTGAGATGATTCATTTCAAAGTTAGTCAGACCTCCCTGGTATGTGTTTCTCCAGTTTGCTCTGTTTTCAACAGCGAGTTCAAACTCTTCTATAGGGATATTTGCAGCATTTAAATTGTGTTTGAGTTTGTCCTTAAAGTGTAACAAAGAACGGCCTACATCACGCTTACTATGAAAAACCTGGCTATATATGATCTATATATATATATATATATATATATATATATATATTAAAGACAGTTTTGATATGTTTAACGTTCTTTTTATAGATACAAGTATTTAAGTAAATGCTCTGTTTATAAATACTTAATATCTTAAATACTTGTATCTATAAAAAGAACGTTAAACATATAAAAAATGTCTTTAATAAATTGTCGGACTATGTCCAATTCAATATATATATATATATATATATATATATATATATATATATATATATATATATATATATATATATATATGGGTATTTAGGCAGCAAATTCTCTTTTAGGCATATCTGATTAAATAAATTAGAGACATTATGTCTGCTCATTTTTAATAAAATGGGTTCATACTCACGGATAACCTTCCGTGTATTGCAATTAAATCATGTGAGAAATGTGCTATATCTATGAAAATCGATTTTATTTTCCATTTCCAAGTAGTTTCGATTTTCTTCCGAGACCATCTTCAGGGGTGCAAGTAGTGATACAAAACTGTTTTGCTATCCATTACTGTAATTTTTTTTTTGCTTTCAATGCAATGGTTGTCATTCATGCTTAGGGTTCATTAGACCATGAAAAAAATATCGCTATCGAATGTTTTCTTCTATGTTGTAATACCATATGGTCATGCGCACATTAAAGCGGGAAAAAAACTGTTCTTTTTATAGGCATTTCAAGACATTAATACAGTATTCGTAACTGATTCTACTAAATGACGGCTTTAATTTTTTGTGTATATAGCTTCGAGAACCTGTAGTTTGAATTTGTTGTTTTCTTGATGTGGGATAGTTGTGCTGTCGATATATATATATATATATATATATATATATATATATATATATATATATATATATATATATATATGTATTTCAAGACATTTTTATGTTTAACATTCTTTTTATAGATACAAATATTTAAGCAAATTCTCTGTTTTATAATAAACAGTATTAAACAACATTTACCGGCCTGAATGTCCGAGAAAATTTCATAGAAAATATTTATCCTCCAACAGCAATCGAACCTGTATCCTATACGGAACCGCCATATAGCCTGACGTGCCTTTTAGCCGATTGGGACACAGAAGAGCGTTCGTTTAGCAAGGTCGATTTTACTGTCATTAAATTACAATCTTCCATGAATCTCTCACGTACATTCATATCTGCTCGATGCGTATCCAAATGTAAACAAATGACGTCACACATTATGAAATGGACAGAGTCCGACAATTATTTTAAGATATTTTTTATGTTTATACATTCCTTTTATAGATACACATATTTAAGTAAGTACTCTGTTTATAATAAAGAGTATTAAACAACATTTACCGGCCTGAATGTCCGAGAAATATCCAAAGAAAATATTCGTCCTCCGACAGGAATCGAACCTGTATCCTATACAGAAACGTCATATAGCCTGACGTGCCTTTAACCGATTTGGCCACAGAGGAACGTTCGTTTAGCAAGGTCGATTTTACTGTCATTAAATTACAATCTTCCATGAATCTCTCACGTACATTCATATCTGCTCGATGCGTATCCAAATGTAAACAATTTTGTCCATTTCATTATATATATATATATATATATGCAGAAATATAGTCTTAAAGTGTGCTATATTTATGGGATAAAGTGCTCAATATCAGAGATAGAGCGTGTGTAAATATAAAAGTGGACATGGAAGTCAGCACTTAGAGGCGACAGTCTGTTTCATGCTAGTGCAATCGTCAGGCGACTAGTGCTGTTATTTTTCTCGGCTATTTATATAAGGGTCAGTGGTGCATTATGGTTAGTCTATTTTGGCGGTTACTTTTACCGGAAGTCGCTTATTTGTTTATTTATTTATGTCAAATTATTTTGCTTGTTTTTTGTTTGTTTTTTTATTTTTATTTTTATTTTTTATCTTATATATTTATTTATTTATTCTTTTATTTTGATCGGTGTTTTTGGTTAACGTAGTAAAAATTTGTTTATATAGCTTATTGTTCGCTTATTTATTTGGGTCAAATTGTTTTGCTTGTTTTTATTTATTTTCATTTTTATTTTTTATCTTATATATTTGTTTATTTGTCATTGATTAAATCTGTTTGTTGAATTTTGGGGTGTGATGTTGTGGTTTTTTCTGACTATTATTTAGGTGGGAACAGTTTTTTATTTTATCTATTTAGGTTGATTATCTTTATTTGTTTTTTTTTTAAAATAATTTTTCAGTTGTGCTTTTTTATTATTTGTGCCATGTTCTTGGTGCAAATAATAAAAAAGCACAACAGAAAAATTATTAACAAACCACACGAACAAATTAAACCCACGTGCAACTGCAAAATAAAAAACGAATGTCCCTTAAATGGTAATTGTTTACAAAACAACGTAATCTACCAAGCCACGACAAAATCATATATATATATATGAACAAGGATGAATCTTGGTAGCTAAGTTAATTTTCTTGCGTCTGGCTGCAATGCTTCACAAACTTCCTCCAGACAATCCAGTTGACACCAGATATCGATATGATGGACGACTTTTCAACATTCGTAATCTTCAATATGAACCTCTAACGTACACGCAACACATCTTAGAACTTCAATAGGCTGATGACAACGCTGCACTTTGTTGTTCAAAAGAAAAATCAGCCTTATACTTGAATATTTGAGGTTTAGAGTTATCAGAGAAACATGCAAGTGAAAGGGTGTTCCACAGACTGGAAGTGCGAGTGAAGAAGCCGTTTGAGTCGAAAAGACGGTTACATTTAACAGGTTCCACAGTGAAATGGTGGGACCGAGATGCCAGCTTAGTAGTCCGCTTAAATCCATCGAGTCTGGGAACCAGCGAAAGCAGCTATTGGGAACAGTTGCGGTGAAAATATTTGTAGAAGAGGCAGAGGGAAGCCACAGCATGTCTGTGAGAAAGCGACTGTAGACGAGATGCCAGATCAGGACTTATCGCATTGCATATTCGTCTCTGGATTTTGTCAAGGACCTCGAGACACACAGTGTATGAGAATCATTTTTATGTTCATAGATCTAATGAAACATATAACAAAACGTATGCTCCAAATTCGGATGAATAGAGATCGCAGCAGTATCAGACCAGAAATAGGACAGTGACAGCGCGGGTTCGTCAAAGGCACTGGAACAAGGCATGCAATATTCATGTTCAGAATGTTATCAGAAAACTCAATACAAATGCAGTAGGACGTGTACCTGTGTTTTATAGATTATGCAAAATTCGTTCAATCAGTAGGCCACAAAGATCTGCTGTAAATGCTCAGCAACCTTGGCATATTTGGTAAAGATATTAGAATAAGAAGAAACCGCCTACATACGGATAGAAAATGAGTTCAGCAGATATACAACAATAGAAAGCGATATGAGACAAGGACATGTCTTCTCACCGGACTTGTTCAACCTATACGGCGAGGCGATTCTAAGGGAATTAGATGTCCTATGAAGATTCACTATTGGCGGCCACAATCTTAGCAACATAAGATATCAGATGAGAGACTTCTGATTGCAGACACGGGATGAAACCTGTAGACCCCCCCCAGAAGGTAGCGAAAGAAAAGCGACATGAAAAGACTAAACAACAACGGTAAGCAGACAGAATGCATGGCTGTTAGCAAAAGGATGAGCACAATCATTCTATTTGTGTGATTCTATTTGTCGTTGCGGCGGTAAAACGGAAGAGAGTTTTGTTAAAACATGAGAAAGTCTTATGTGCTGAGAGACATTGAAACGAGAAGAGTTACTACCAAAAAAAACCGTTGGAAGAATTGAGGATTTAATTCACACATAAACAACTTGGACTGTATGTCGAGCAGTCGGAACAATGGAAAAGGGACACAGACTTAAGGGGCAATGTTGATTGACACACAACTGCAAATGTAAGATGTAAATCGAAAATTTCATTTTTCGTAAACAACAAATTTGGAGTTGATTCCCTTGTTCGAAAGTTAAGTTGGAATACAAAAGGGTGGGGGAATAAGCCACCCACTCTTACTGAAGTGATTTCGTGAGAGGTAATAATATGAGAGAGTGGAAGAAGGAAATTCCCCAGAATTATTGAAAACTGTTACTCCGACAGTTTGGGCGGATGTCCATAAATACGAATGCGCGGAGCGAATTTGGCAGAAGAGAGATGTGAAGCAGAAAAGACGGTGATGGAGACGAGAACAGAGACAGAAGAGAGGCCGACGAGATTATCTGCCGGCTAAAGCCTCCGTTTTCAGCCTTGTACCAAAATTTACTGATGCAGAAAACCAAATATTGCCAAGTAAACAAAGATAGTATCACTTCCGATTTAGATGCGGGTTGGGCTGATAATTAATTGCTTGAGAACTCTGATATAAACCAATTATTTTACGGAGAACAGATATAAAAACAGTATTTACTTTTGTTCAATTTATTCGCGTTTTATTTTTCCCTGTACGTCATCGCCCTGCTTGTGTCAACCCAACACGAAGATAACTGCGACGATTCGATATTGGCCTCCTTACGATCAAATTTAGACCACAACGTGGGATAAGGCATGTCTTAGATCGAGGCGATCTTCATCGATCAGCCGCTGTGCTGGAAGTCTTAGACGACTGGGGAGGGTGTTGTGCGATTACACCAAAATCTTTTAAGTGCAGAAATTAAATATCTGAGAAGTGTTTTAAGGCTAAGCAGAGTACTATGAAATAGAAAAGCTTTGCTAGAAACAAAGAAAACAGTATTAAGACTTGAAACAAGAGAAATGTGGCTATACAGAAGGATGATGAGAATATCATGGACGATACAACGAAGTTCTAGAGAAAATGGCAAAAAAGGAAACTTATGCTTAACATCAGGAAAAGACTGTTGAAATTTCTATGGCATAATACTGAGGAAAAAGGGTGTGGAAAATCAGATACTCACAGGAGAGATTGAAGGCACGAGGGACAGAGGAAAACAACGGATAACATACATAGTGAGTTTCAGTGAATATATGGTGGAGCAAGGTTTAGGAGGAAGGGGACACAATTTATTAAGAGCTACAAAGACAGGAAGTTGTGGAGAACCATGATCACCTACATCTTGACCGAACACAGCACATAAAGATTTTCTTTTACTTTTTGAAAGTTTCCCCAATGTATTTTAAGGAGCAGTTGTAACTGTTTACAAATATATAGTCTGTATAATATACTATACTGGTGATATATTTCTGAAGAAGAGTCGGTCGAAATGTTTCTTAGGTTATAATTTTATTCGGTGCTATATAATTTATCCTATTTAATTATAAATTATGATCCCTGTTTTAAAAATCATTGTGTGGCTCCGAAAACTTTTTTGTATATATATATATATACATATATATATATATATATATATATATATATATATATATATATATATATATATATATATGCAAATCTACTAAGACGATATATACATATATATATATATATATATAGAGAGAGAGAAAGAGATATATGCAAATCTACTAAGACGAAATATGTGTAGACCAAAAGATACATATTTCGACTTAGTATTTGGCTATATATAAGAAAATTGCGCCCTGAAGATAACAATTTTAAATTGTCGAAAGTACTTGGTATGTGTCTTGCATCTGCCAACAACTCGAATACATATATATATATATATATATATATATATATAATGATGATTATATTATTTGATAATCTATATGGATAATTTAACATAGGACATAGATCCAGAGAGACCTCAATACAAGAACAGAACAAATGATATATATATATATATATATATATATATATATATATATATATATATATATATATATAATTTGCTCTGTTCTTCCATTGAGTTCTCTGTGGATTTATATAGCGATTTCAACATGTTTTAATTATAATCTCTTATAATAAAAAAGTATAATAATAGTATATTGCACTACCTTTTATGGGGCACATGTAAAAAAAAGTAAATGCTACAAATAAGAGAAAGCATTTACTTTTTTTTTTAAAAAGTGCTCAATAAAAGCTAGAAAAATAGATTATAATTAAAACATGTTGAAATCGCTATATAAAAGCTTTTGTGCAGCGATTTCAATATATTTTATAATAATCTCTTGTAATAATAATAATATTAATAACAATAATATATATATATATATATATATATATATATATATATATATATATATATATATATATATATATTTGAAGGTTCGCTATTTCAGCACCTGGTAGAGAACAGTTCGAGTAGACTAATTTTTAACCCTAGAAAACTAACCATCAACTAAAGTTACACCACTACTAATCATGGGTATATAATACCCGATTTTGAAAATATCATAAAGAAATATTAAATATAAATCTTTATTTGAAATATTTTACATGCAGTCACTTCAAAGTTTGTACTTTGAGTTAACATTAATACTAATTGAAAAACATATTATTTAGGAAAGAAAATCATGTACTGCACATTGTAATTAAAAATAGGAAAATTTGCGCTGGGTACTATATATCCATGGTTAGTGTTCTAGGGTTAAAATTATTGCAAACCAACAACAAATATCTCAGCAGAGTAAAACGTGTGCTCGTTCCTGTGTTGTAATAAAATTCAATTTAATAAAACCATCGTGAGTGGTTTCAGTTCAATTTGTTTTTCTCAGAATATCGTTTTGCTTCAATGTCATAATTTGAAATGTGAACTTAAATCAAAATATACATGCATCATTATCATAATTACGTTATATAAAAAAAAACATTGTCAAAATTTATTGTATATAAAATGCAATTGAGGTACCAGGCCTAAAAGGTAGGGGATGGCCCTAGGCTGGTTGTCACTTACTATCTTATATCTAGCTAATCAGATTCACGACTCATCCCCTCGTTACATTTTGCATATCCACCACAAGAACTCATCCATCATCATTCAATCCTTCATATACCATAGTAGCGCATACACTCAGGGAATCTATAAAAAAACGCACGACATGACATAAACATTTATTTTGTATATAAAATCTGTACATGCTACGTAATGCGGGAGGGCAATGAAACCCAAAAACAAAACGAAAATATCGAAACTAATGTACAAAATAAAGATAACTGATGTTAATTGGGCCCGTCAAATCCTCAAAAGAGAGGCCGCCGTATTCTGTCTTTAGACAAAATCAAGTAGCTCTCTCGCTAAGGGAGAAGGAAACGATAAAATAAATACGGCCATGGGTAAGGAAAAAAGCTGACCCGGTCGAGATGAGAAAATGTGACGAACCCCCCCCCCCCCCCAAAAAAATAGGGAGGTTAGGAATCTTGATTTGGATCATAACCAAAGAAGGAGACGGGAACAGGCCGGGAACGACACATACTCACATTAACTAGGTAAACAAAAAAAGGGTTTATCCTAACCAGGGGAGGGCTTCCCAGGAAAGCCACCCCGATGTGACTTAGGGGACCTAAAAAGAAAATTAAGGCTAGCCTCATTCACACGAACCAGGCTCGCCGAAGTCGCCCACCTTGCGCTGAAATATTTCGAAACCATTCGCTTTCTGTCAGTTCTAATCTTCCTCTTGAGCTGATGCACAAAAAATCGGATAAGATCCTGATGAGAAAGACGGTCACCTGACAAGACTTCCGCCGATCGTGTCGGCGAAATCACCAAAGCTAGAATCGGACCAAATTCAATTAGAAACGTTGAAACTAGCAAACAACCTTTTGTTTAGCGTTTCTTTTATAGATTTCTATCTAAACTATCTTATTATAGTTATGCGTGTCTCTTCCTTCAATGTTGATTTTTTTTGTTAAGCATTTCACCCCAAGCTAGTCGGGAAGCCACTAGCACGCAAGGGGTTACAGAATATTTGCAGCGAGAGCAGATAGGAGTGATAGAGGAAAGGATGTGGAGAAGGATAGTGGATAGATCAAGGCAACTGGAGATGTCGATTGACATTACATGTGAATAGTTGGGGATTATAGTTGTCAGGGAAACAGGAATAGGGAAGGGAGTTCCACAGGCGAGAGGTGCGAGATATGAAGCTATTAGAGTAGAAGAGACGGCTACATTTATCAGTTTCAACAGTGAAAGGGTGAGAGCGGGGTGCCAGCCTCGTAGGACGCTTGAATTCATGAAGCCTGGGAACCAGCAAAAGCAGCTCATTGGAGCAATTACCATGAAAATATTTGTAAAAAAAAAACAGAGAGAGCCGACGGCACGTCTGTGAGAGAACGACTGCAGACGAGATGCCAGACCAGAGCCAATTACCCCGAGGCAAACAGAAGGGACTCCAGACCATATATGGCAGCAATACTCCATGCAAGGGCGAATGGTTGATGTGTAGATTTGAAGGATCGATTCCGGAGAGAAAGATTTCCTGGCTCGGCACAGGGAATCAACTTTCCTTGCGGTGGACGAAGCAATTGACTCAATGTATTTGTTCCATCTCAGGTCAGCAGTCAACGTGAGATCGAGCAGAGAGGTACTCTCGAGAAGCTGAGTGTCAGACATTCTAATGGGGGGGGCAGGGAAGGATCTCTGTGGTGATTAATAGAGAGCAGTTTAGTTTTTGAGGCGTTAAAGTTAACCAGCCAATTCCTGCCCCAGTTCACAACCGATTGGAGGTCCTTTTCGAGACGAACGGCCAGGTTAGTTTTGACAACGACACTAGATTTGTTTTTGAGGCAGGAGTAAACTGTAGTGTCGTCCGCGTAGATGCCTACTTGGGAATCTATTAGCACATATGTTACGCCTTGCCAATGCTTTATAAATAATGCTGTGTTCCGTTTTCATCTCGAAGAGCCCTGGAAGAGACAGATCGGCGATGCTCTTTGGTTTCAATGAGAAAAACAAAGAAAGAAAGAAAAGATAGAGGAGGCGAAATGTATTTACCGTCTGCTTCAGTGGAAATTGAAAAAGTGTATATTCTAAATCTTTTTATTTGTAACCTCTTACTTATATATAATAATAACTTAAAAAATCCTAGTCAGGAATTTTATAACAATATTTTCTTAAAGTTGGTAAGTGCAAATATTTAACGATACGCCGGGGAAATGTCTCTGGGTATTGTCGTAGAACTCACAAGGTGCTTATTCAAGCAATAACTTAAGAATTGTTATTCATCAAAGTTACGCCCTCCCATTACTTCAGATAAGCAATGATCAATTCCTTTTTTTTATTTTGTGGAGACATCGGAAAGAAAATATGTATGAAGAATGGCTGTTTAGTTTTAGGAAAAGAAAGGGAATAGAAAAATAAAAATGAATGAATGAAAGAAGGGGAAATAGAGGAGGCGATAACACTCACCTGTGTTTAAAGTCTGCTTCTGCGAAATGGTAAACCATGTCAATTTTAAATCTTTTTCATTTGTACCCCCTTACTTCTTCAAATAATAATCTACATTCATATTTATGATTGTTATATCAATATTTAGTTGAAGTTGTTAAGCTCAAATATGTAACGATTTAAGAGGGACATTTCCATGTGTCTTCCATAGTTTTGGCGCCCACACTGGGCTTATTTATTGATAAAATATTATCATACATCAGAATATTTAAATAGGGAAACCGTGGAATTTTGTTGGGAACTGTTAGTAAATAATAATCATTAAAACATTTTATGGTTTTGTCCACCCGCCGTAATGACTTGAAATTATTGCATAGCTGATGACTGGAACTTGGGTAAAAAAAAAAAAAAATCATTCATTGTATTTATTTATTTATTTAATAATACAGATTTCACATAATAACACAGGCAAAATATTGAAGGATTACTATACTTGTTCCTCAAGGAACTTATCCAAAAGTCCGCGTGGCAGAGTGTTATGATGTTGGTTTGGGGTTTGTAGAGACAAACGACAAATAACACGTAACAATAAAAAGGGTTTTATTGGTTGGTAAAAAGGTACAGAAATCGCCTGAGTAGTCTATAACTAGCTCGGCCAAGAACTTTCTCTCGACGTGCCACTATATAAAGTCTTTGCTAGCAGACAAGTTCATCTTCAAGAGGGGTGGTAGGTTTCCGACACAACACAGAGGGGTCAAAAACCGGCATAAAAGAAAAGGATCCAAATTATTCCTCTACTTTTATGATTTCTTTGCATAAAAGATGGCGTAGTAAAAAGACGTGTTTCATTTCCCCTCAGGGGGGCTTCTTAATTCCCAGCGACCTTCGTGTCGTATTAAACACAATGCGGAAACGCTTTATTCCTCTATGTGACGTGTCTCTTCAGGACGTCGGTGACCGTGGCCCTCTACAACTACCTATTCTCTTAGTAACGTTTATCATTTTAATATCCCTCTCATTCACACAATACAGTCATCCATGTCATATGAGTGTCAGTTCTCCAAGCCCTCTTTCCCCATTATGTGCCGAAGAGAGTTCAGCTGTTTCTTTTTGATTTTGAGTGTGTACGTTCTGTTTCCATTTTCTTTAAAACTTACTCGTTGATTACGCGCACTGTCTATGGTATTCTCAGCATCCTTCTGTAGATCCACATTTCTGTTGTTTCCAGTCTTTTGTCCATCTGTGAGGAAATTGTCCAGCGTTTACTGCCAGATAGGATGACTGATATTACATAGCAGTCCAAACCTATATTCTTCAAACAACTTGTTTCTTCTTCAAAGTGCCGCGTCTCTTCAGGATCTTGGCGATCATGGCTCTCCACAATGTCCCGTCCATTGTACCTCTTAGTAAAGTTTGTCTTTTGTTATCTCTTTTAAATCCTGTTCTGCCAGCCATTTGTCCCTTTTACATCCAGTATGCCCTGTGAGTGTCTTATTTCCAAATCCCGCTTTCCTCATTTTATCCCCTAGAAATTTAAAATGTCTCTTTTCTGATACGAAGTATAAGCAGTCTTTTTGTTTCAATTTTCTCTAAAATCTAATTATGGGAGGTGATTTTCCCCGTGCTAGGCACTGACGATAAACTACATCCATGTCATGGGTAAGACGATAAACTACATCCGAAACGAAGACCTCTTATCAGAAGGTTATTTGCTGTTCCCAGGTCCACCCTGACCCGGAGTGGTAGCACCTGTCAGGGTCCCAGCTATGGGAAAATAGTTGACCCCCGAACTGGGATCAAAACACTATGAAAGTTTAAAAATAGGTTTTAATACCAGATTATTCCTAGCAATAATTTTTGGAAAAAATATATTACCAGCAAAACATTTTTGGAAAAAAATTAGCAGAATACATTTATTGAAAAAAAAATCTTACCAGCAATAAAAACTTGTGTCCGTTAAATAAACTATACAGGTTGATATGCCGTAAAACAAACCAAACCAAACCAATATATACTGTGATAGATAGATAGATAGATAGATAGATAGATAGATAGATAGATAGATAGATAGATAGATAGATAGTGTTATGGGAACTTACACATAATAATAATGGACTATTCCGGACATCATAAATACTACGCCTCAAGAGGGAGTAGCGTTCAGCAGTACAGTTCAAGAGAGACAGTTCGGTCAGAGTCAGTCAGAGACAGGGTTGCGTCAGACGATTACTGTAAGACATTGGAATAGTGATACTTGTCGAGACAACATAGTTCACTCTAACCAAATCTGATAGTCATTACTACTACTTCTACTTCTTTGTACATATTTCTGTTTATAATATATCTTTGTTATTACATATCTGTGTTCGAGTTATTCTTCATTGGTTCTACCTTGGACCATCACTGTGGTACAAGGAACTTGGACCATAACAGATAGATAGATAGATATGAAGAGACCAAGAGAGACAGAAAGACATGAAGAGACCAAAACAGATAGACAGATAGACATGAAGAGACCAAAACAGATAGACAGATAGACATGAAGAGACCAAAACAGATAGACAGGAAGAGACTAAGATAGACTAAAATCTTGTCGGCATTAAACAACCCATTGAGCTTGATATGTCGTAAAACAAACGGAACCAACCAAACCATCGCCATAAGATGAATGATATTACGTAAATGTTTTCTTTGTTTCTAACGAAATTTTCATCTTCCTTGATACCTTGCTTAGGTTCTGAAAGACGTCTTTCGCTCTTCCATTTGCACCTTCGGATTTCAGTCTTGCATTTTTCGTCCTCTGATAAAAGCACTTCCCAGATATTTAAACCGTTGAAGACAATGCTTCTTGTCTTCTTGCAATACCGATGTTTAGTCCTTTCTTCTCGATTTCCTTCACTACTTTCTGACGGATTTCTTCATCAAACAACACAGCATCCAAAAGCCTTTAACTGTTAAATCTATCAAACTAACAAAAATGTATTCTGCAATTTAAGTCGTTCAGTATCTTCAGTATGACTTTATATTGAATATTACTGCCACGAATAGTCCAATGCCTCTGCTATTTATCTAGAACTCTTTGATAAGATCCAAAGAAGAATCTGCAATGTTAATGGTCATGATCAGGCGGTTCGGCTTCTGTTATATTCTCACCACCGGAAGGTTGCCTCATTATGCCATTTCTATAAATACTTTCAAGGTAATTGTTCTTCGTTCTTGTATCTAGACATTTTTAATTTAATCGCATGTACCAGACTGGCATCGAGAACTCATCAATTTACAGTTGAATAGGTTCTATGCTAACAGTTATTTTTTCTCGCACCTCTCGCTTGCGGAACTCCGTTTCGGCTCCATGCTTTCCAGACAAGATTAATCTTCAGAAATTTTCATGCAGTATCAGTTGCTATCTACTCTCGTTCTGGTTACTCTTTTTGCTCTATCTTAGCAATGTTTCCCTTTTCTAATACTTCCACACTCAACAACTCTTGTGTCTTGGTTGCTTTACTACCCTGCTTAGGGTTAATTCGATTTAAAAAAATGACCATAAGCACGAATAGAGACTGTCTATATTCACACGATTTCAGTGGAATATACAGGGTAACCCCAAAAAACGGGAGTTTTTGAAGTGCGTATTGCCAGACATGAGCAAGTGGCAACACTGTGAGACAGTGACCTTGAGCAAGTAAATATTTCGCTATTTTAGTAACGAGAATAAAATTTACAGTATCCCACCTGAGATGTTGCAGCAGTCAATGAGGAATCTTAACAGCAGATTTCAAGAATGCATTCGTACAGGAGGACGCCATCTACAGGGCGTAATTTAAAAAAAAATGAAAATTCCATCATTGTTTCTTAAATGGCATGTTTTAAGGTTTCAATTACTATGAATTAAATATTTTTCTTCCATCACTCTTGGTTTTATTGGATTAGTAAAAAGTTCCCATTTTTTTGGGTCACCCTATATTTCGCTTTCTAGGTATATAATAGATCCGACAGATTTTATTGTTTCATATGAGACAGTTTTCTATTGAGCCTTGCTGGATGAAGTATAGAAATTCAGTTTTATATGCCTTTACATAGATTCCAAGATCGTTAGCAGCATTTTCTAGATGATGTAGGACTGTGGCATTGTAATGGTGTCTGCAGTGATAGCTAGATCAACTGTATGGTCAATATCGGTCAACTTTTTTGCCGGATATCGACTTGAGAGTCTTGGCAATAAATGAAAACCTATAGGATGATGATTATCAAGTGAAATTCTCAATACATAGTCAAGGGCGATAATACATTACAAAATGAGCAAGTGTGTCTCCCTGAAACAATCCTGCTTTAACGTTGAAGAAGCTACTGTTTTCGTCTGGGGATCTAATCAAAGATTTTGGTACTTCTGTATAGCAACTTTAAGCTAGCTACTATCTCAGATGTGAAAGGTCACAAAGGTAAAGCCAAGGTCAACATGAATCAAATAGATGTAATTTGAAAATCAGAACTACCAGTCAACCTCAGTCAGAGATACTTTCACGCCAGTGTAGAGTCGGTGTAAAGGCATAGTGCCATTACTCTGATATTAACTAAAGCCCTTGAGTCTAAACTTGATGTAACGCAGAATGAGCTTTGCAGGTGGCTGCTGGCGAGCAAAACAAGAACTCGCGAATGATCTACTGCTCTAGACATCTAGCCATGGCACAACACTAGCTGATCGACAAGCGACCAATTACATTAACCAGTTATGTTATGACACGGAATCGTTCACTAATGACCTTCCGACCTCAATGCAGAATAGTGATTTTTGGCGTGGTAGACTCATGAATGTCCGAGATAACTCGAACGAATAATTAAAAAAGGTACTTGAAATATGCAGATATCAATGACATGATATTAGGAAATAAAAATGTCGATAACTCTGGAAAAAAGGGATCAATTTGACACTCACGAAAATAAGTATCATGACCTATTAGGTGTTCCAGGTATACCGCAATATTAGTAGCAGTGGGCTTTCCTGGGCAAGATAACCTGAAGGGCACAATCCTCCCCAGGCTGGTTTGAATTCAAAGTTTTCTTTCTCCTAGACTAGTCAACAACCAAGGTTATACGACCTAGACTGTATTTTATTTACCCATAGTTAGAAAAAGAAGGGTATTAACAAGCAAATCGATATTAAATAAGTTCCCGGTTTTACGAATAGGAGTATAGGTTTATGCCTTGTTCCCTGTTTAGGATTGTGTTTCCAGTTCCTTCTAAAGTTTTCTCATTGTCCTTCACTACCTTTGCGTCTTAGTAACATTATCGCATTGCTTGGGTTAATATATATCTATATATATATATATATATATATATATATATATATATATATATATATATATATATATATGTATGTATATAAATCGGTGATAAGTAATCCAAATGAATCCTATTAATATAAAATATTAAAACTGGTCCACAAAAGAGAGCTCAATATATTTATTATAGAGAACAGAAATGAATTACATAAAAATGAAATTCAATTTTACCCCATTTTTATGGCCATTTCGCTCCTCGGGATAAATTTCCTAAAGTTTGACAATACAAAAATGTTTGATAAAAAAAATGAATGGTTCATGAATGGTCCATATTTTTATCAAACGTTTTAGTATTGACAAGCTCCAGGGAATTTATCCGGAAGAGCGAAATGATTATAAAAATGGGGTACAATTGAGTTTCATTTCTATGTAATTCATATATATATATATATATATATATATATATATATATATATATATATGTATATATGTATATATATATATATATATGTATATATGTATATATATATATATATATATATATATATCAAACGTTTTAGTATTGACAAGCTCAAGGGAATTTATCCCGATGAGTGAAATGGGCATAAAAATGGCGTACAATTGAGTTTCATTTTTATGTAATTCATATATATATATATATATATATATATATATATATATATATATATATATATATATAGATATCAAACGTTTTAGTATTGACAAGCTCCAGGGAATTTAACCCGAAGATCGAAATTATACTTATGTCTGATTTTTATCACACACACACACACACACACACACACACACACACACACACACACACACACACACACACTCACACACACACACACACACACACACACACACACACACGCAAGCACACATATATATATATATATATATAAATATATATGTGTGTGTGCATATATATATATATATATATATATATATATATATATATATATATATATATGGATTAATTCCGACGATTATTTTTAATATATTTTCTGTTTATACGTTATTTTCATAGATACAATTTATTTAAGTAAATTCTCTGTATTTAATTAAACAGTATTAATTGCATTTTTCAGCCAGAATGATCGATCGATAGAAGCCGTCAAAGGTGTATGTTTATAAACAGTACTTCGGGCTTTGCTAACCAGATGCTTCTTTGTGGCAGAATGGTTAACAGCACATCAGATCAAATGATGGTTCCCATTACAGGTTTGATTCCTATCGGAGAAGCACATAATTTCTACGAAATTTTCTAAAATTCGGGCCGGTAAATGTAATTAATAATGTTTAATAATAATAGAAAAAAAAGAGGTTTTACTTGAATAAATTATGTCTATAAAAAAACGTACTCGTAGCCGAGTGGCTAGAACGTTCGTTTTCTGACAATGAGAACCGGGTTCGAATCTCAATACGGTCGATTTGTCAGGAAGTAGATTTCCTGATGTAATGGGGCTGGAGGGGGCGTTGCCAATGTGTAGCACCTTTTGAAAGTGCCTGAAAACCATGCCACGGCTTGACTCAAACATTGTAAGTCAAATTGGGTCGACATAAGCCTAGAGGGCGTCGATAGCAGTGATAGAACGAAATCACAAGCCATTGTGACCGAGGGTTTAAATGTGCTGTCCTTGTTCAGATTGTTGACCACACTAGACAAAACGCTCTCTCCCAGAAACTGTAACTAAGTACTGCTCAGCATAGTTGCTGTATAAACTGGATATGTGGTTGAGCGAGCGTCTGCAATAGGGATTGCCTACTCGCCCTAATAGACGGGTATACTCGAATACTAGTGGCCAGCTGTTATATATATATATATATATATATATATATATATATATATATATATATATACATATAAATATATATATATATAGATTTATATATATATACATAATATATATATATATGCATACATAATATATGTATACATAATATATGTATATATACATATATATATATATATATATATATATATATTCATAAAAATTGTATCGAATCAAATGCTACGTCTGATCCAAAGAAAAGTTGGCACACTATTCTGTCCTACACAATTTTTCTCGCCAGAATCTATCTTACATATATATATATATATATACATAATATATATAGACATAATATATTTTCCGGATATACGTTATTTTAGACACACACACACACACACACACACACACATACATATATATATATATATATATAAATATATATATATATATATATATATATATATATATATATATATATATATATGTCGAGTTTCGATCCTGGATTGAAGCAATTGGACGTCATGATACACTGAAGTGCTCTGAAACAGCGAAACAATCTTTCTGTGGATGACACTATATATATATATATATATATATATATATATATATATATAGATACATAGATAGATAGATAGAGATATAGATATTTAGTTTACGAAAAACTAGGTAATCTGTATGGGTAGACCAAAGGACGATAAAATACAGAGTGCTCAATGTAAATCAGAGCTAATAATTTAAATAAAAACAGACCACTTTAAGCTTTTTTTTTTTCATTTTTCGTTTCAACCTTTGGAAGTAAAGTCTGATGATCCGCGGTCCTTTAAAAGGGCTCTGGTGAAATAATTTATTACATTGAACCTTAAAGTGGTCTGTTTTTATTTAAATTAAAATATATATATATATATATATATATATATATATATTTCGTTTCACTCAAAAGTAGCGACTTTCGGAAAGTCTGCTGAATGTTAATCTACAAAACTTATTCCCCGGATAAAATTTACTCACAGCGGAAAAAAATTTCCTATGAATTTACAAAACATTTATTCCCCCGACAAGTTATTATTGACAAGTTTATGTAAGGAGTGGTAAAGATCACAACTTTTTGACAACGTTAGAAATGCGAGCACATTTTAAATTTTTGTGTGAATCATCCTCAGGCTTCATTCTCAGCCAAGATGAATTGGCACAAGAACTTCTTTCCAGCAAAGACATGTACGACGAGATAACGAACTCTTGTACTATTGAAAATTCAGTTATCGAGAAACGGAGACTCGACACTGTACTTAAATTCATGATCACCAATGCTATGTGTTCCATTTATTCGAGTCTTACCGCATCGCGCCATATCTGCCTGGTCCCCTACCAACCACAAGCTCTATTGCAGTGTCATTCTTTTATCTTCATGGCATCGTACGCTCTTTCATCCGAACCGAAGATTGGTTTAGCTTTGTTCTCTATTCAAAGCCACTTTGGCGACAGGAATCGATACGGACAGACCAACAGACAACGCCACCAAAAAGAAGCTGACCTCTGTCCATCATCTGAGAGATTCCTTTCTGACTTCCACTAGCATGGCTGATGCTAACCTCCATGAGACGGACCCGTCGCGCTTTCTCGGCCTAAACATTTTCCGCTGACATGAACTGGAAAAATTGTATCGAATCAAATGCTACGTCTGATCCACAGAAATATGTATATATATATACATATATATAATATATATATATTAATATATATAATACATATTATATATATGATATATATATATATATATATATAATTACATATATATATATATAATTATATATATATAATATATATAACATATAATATATATAATATATATATAAGGTATAATACATAATAAACGTATAATACAAATAATATAAATATATAATATATATAATATGTTATATATGTATATATAATTACATATATATATATATATATATATATATATATATATTTACTTGGACTGATGTGAGTTTCTGATCCTGTCTTTCACGCTATTTGCGATCATCAGACAAACTGATTAATTTTTAAATTTTGTATTTATATATGGTTGTTGACAGTTTCCTTGAAGTGGACATGTTTTATTTCTGCAGTTGCTTTGTGGTTTTTTGTTTGTGTTCTTGCGGGTTGTTACTTTTTATTGTGGCTTTTTTATTTTTTGTGTTATTTTTTTGTGCAGCTGTAACTGATTTTAACGTTATTTTTGTTGAATAATTTAGCTAATCGGTTAGATTCAGGGAAGTGCTTTTCTGTTAAGTTTAGGAATGTCCTTATGTTTGTTTTGACAGTTTTGTTGTATGGTGGGTTAAACCTGATAATGTTTCTTTTTCTGTTTTAGTGTTCCGATTGTGGAGATGTGTATTGTAGTTGTTTTGTATATCCGCTTTTTTGTGCTTTGTCATATGGTGTTTTCCTGTTATTGAAAATGTCTATGTTTGATGAGTATAATATATATATATATATATATATATATATATATATATATATATATATATATATAGGGAAAATATTATTTACGAATTTAAATGACCATTAAGGAATTGTATTCATGATCAATCAAAATTTGTAAATAATAAATAAATATATGTTTGACACGCAGAATAACTCTACACCTTTCTGACAATAGCTCACTTAGATCTTATTTAAATATTCATGGAGACGTACCGGACACTATTCGTAACATACTTGCTGACAACACTAATATAATAGCATCATCTACATGCAAAAAAGGCTAACAATAATGGAAGCCTTATTAAAAAAAAAAAACAACAGTTAATAATATTAAATTTGAACATGGACATAATATATTGACCGTGTTTTGAAAAATAAAAATAAAATGAAAACATTTTATAAAACATACATACAACAAACTATTTCTTATTTTAACAGTTAAAATATAACCCTTGAAAATGGCTAAATGTATAGCCGAAAGCGCTCGGATAAAAAGAACATTCTGACAGTTTTATATAATTTATCATCCGAAACAAAATATTAGAGACATTGTATAAAAAACTAAATAAAAGCACCTTGTCTGACATTCAATGAAATGCGCATGGAAGAATGATTTCTGCATAAATACACAAATATATATATATATATATATATATATATATATATATATATATATTTAGTTTACGAAAAACTAAGTAATCCATATGGGTAGACCCAATGAGGATTAAATCCAGAGAGCTCAATGTAAATCTGAGTTAATAATTGAAATAAAAACAGACCACTTTAAGGTTCCATGTAATAAATTATTTCATCACAGCCATTTTAATGGACCGCGGATCATTAGATAGTTTATAATATATATATATATATATATATATATATATATATATATATATAGATAGATAGATAGATAGATATATATATTATAAGCTATCTTATATATATATATATATATATATATATATATATATATATATATATAAGTCTACCAATCGTGCAGTTCTAGCCGAGATATAACAGTAGTAGATATCAGGCGAGTGGCTAATTGAGCCTTTTCGGAGTGACATTTTCAACTCACGTGTAGTGGGAAGATTATATTGAATCAACTGTTAAGTCTGCAGCTAAGAAAGTTGGTTCACTATTCTGCGCTACACATTTTTTCTCGCCAGAATCTATCTTACATATTTATAAGTCGTTCAAGATTTAAATACGGCTATTAGATCGGTTTTTGGTGTTCTTGATAAAATCCAAAGAATCAGCAATGTCATTGGCCCTGATGTGGCATCTTGGTTTCGTTCACTTTCCTATCATTGTAACGTAGCTGCCCTCTGCAATTTCTATAACTATATTCACGGTTATTTTTTCAACGGGCTTTGCTCTTTAGTCCCTTGACTTTACGAATTCAAGTTCAGTACTGAATTGGCGGAAAGGTCTCATCATTTTACAGTTGAAATGTATGTAACCGTAAGTTCTATGCTAACAGTTTCTTATATTATTTATATTATTCGGACTATTGTCCTCATCTTTGTCGCCATATTTATTAGAACATTTCGGGCTTTCCGTATCTGTCTATATTTCTGAGATGAGGTATTATGTACACTATTTACATTATTCGGACTATTGTCCTCACCTTTGTCGCCATATTTATTACAACGTTTCGGCATTTCAGTATCTGTCTATATTTCTGAGATGAGGTATTATGTACACATTATTCGGACTATTGTCCTCATGTTTGTTGCCATATTTATTACAACGTTTCGGACTTCCAGAATATGTCTATATTTGTGAGATGAGGTATTATGCACACTATTTACATTATTCGAACAATTGTACTCATCTTTGTCGCCATATTTATTACAACATTTTGGACATTCAGTATCTGTATTTATTGCTGAGATGAGGTATTATGTACGTTATTTACATTATTCGGACTATTGTCCTCATCTTTGTCACCATATTTATTACAAAGTTTCGGCCCTTCAGTATCTGTCTATATTTCTGAGATGAGGTATTATGCACACTATTTACATTATTCAGACTATTGTCCTCATGTTTGTCGCCATATTTATTACAACGTTTCGGCCTTTCAGTATCTGTCTATATTTCTGAGATGAGGTATTATGTACACTATTTACATTATTCGGACTATAGTCCTCATCTCTGTTGCCATATTTATTACAACGTTTCGGCTCTTCTGTATCTGTCTATATTTCTAAGATGAGGTATTATGTACACTATTTACATTATTAGGCCGAAGCGTTGTAATAAATATGGTGAAATCTCAGAAATATAGACAGATATTAACAGTTTCTTCTCACTCACTTTACGCTTATGGAAATCTGAACCGTCTTCTTCGTCCCCAGTCAATTTTGATCTTCACAAATATAAATACAATGTCAACCGTTATATTCTGCCTTCTGAATTCCTTTTTTTTATTGTCTTCTCTCCTTAATGTTGTTTTTTCTTATATCGTCTAACACTCAGTAATCATGTTAATTAAAAGAGTGGAAGAACTCTCGTTGAGTCAACAGCCGGCTAACTAAAGGTGGTGTCTCCATAAACGACTGCGGAGAAGGCAACGGGAAAGCAGCCCATTCTAAATACTAAGTAATATCATGGCAAATAACACGCTACAAGTGATAGAGAGAATCTAATTATTGCCTTGTTTAAATAATTCGGTACAGTGTTAATAAAATCTAATCAGTGGGTTTCAAAAATATCTGGTACATATTACACAAGCTGGTCCATTGGCAAAAAGAAAAAAAATAGCGGAATCTTTTAAAAATTATTTTCGTAACAATGACGTGATAGTTGAACGCATTTTCTCGTCAGAAATTTAAGTGTTGACATTTGCTGCAGTGAATGTTTCCTAGTCATTGAAAACAAAAGCAAACCTTGAAATAAGTAATGTTTGGTTTACATGTTTTTGTAAGAACCCCAGTGTGGAGGAGCGGTGTAAAAGTAAACCTGCCATTGATGTGACGTTTATAAACGTACAAGTGATAACGAGGCCACACTTCGATGTTAAGCCGGTATTCAGTGCTGAATTTAACAAAAAAGGTGGATAGATAAATCTGTCTTGAAATGTGCACATTTGAAACCATTTGTGATGTGGAGAACGAGCAAGGCTATTCTAGTTGTCACTTGTGAATTCTCCATAACCATCGACTGATTCCATAAGATTTCATCGTCCCAGTTTGAATCCC
>OZ038485.1:22457447-22487447 GCA_964036315.1 Acanthosepion esculentum | reverse complement strand
TGTTGAACAAACGCATATGTTCCTGAGCAGGCGTCTGCAATGGGGATTAGCTAGCCGCCCTAGTAAACTGGCATCCTCGTATTCAAGTGGCTACGCCATTTACTTACATCCTTTACACACACACACACACACACACACACACACACACACACACACACACACACACACACACATATATATATATATATATATATATATATACTGGGCATTCCTGTTGTTTTCAACGTATTAGGGTCAGGCATCCCAGTTCTCAAAACCAAGTCAGACTATCTGCACATATCATTTGATTCTAGTGATGAAGGATTTTGCAGATCCAATTACGCCTTTTGGAATAGCCGATACAGAGAAGTGGTGCACAGTATGCCAGAAGTTTCCCAAACAAGCCGTCTAGGCCGTTCGCCACCCAAGGCTATGTCTGTCCTGCTTTTTACCCATAGCTTGGGTCGGGAAAGAAATAGATATATGCCTTTCTCAATGGTATTAGCACCTAAGTGAATGCAATGAACTTTATTGGAATTCGAAGTCAGCTCTCCGATTCCTCAAGATTTGGTGATATATATATATATATATATATATATATATATATATATATATATATATTATAATTATTTTAAAAAAAATATGATTCCATCGCTACATATGAATTACCATATTTCAAAGACAGAAGCTAAAAACCTCCAATTCAATTATTGATTGAATTATTTATCTTCTGTTTTTGAAACATGGCAATTCTTATGTAGCGATGTAATCATATTTTTAAGGGAATAATTATAATATAGGCTCGACTTCTGTATCGAGCACTGTTTTTTAACAATAAAAACAAAAATACTAAAAATCGTCGGATTATTAGCCTAATGTATTCTTTCCTATTTTTCAATTTATTTGCACACACACACACACACACACACACACACACACACACACACACACACACACACACACACGCATATATATATATATATATATATATATATATATATATACATATTCTTTTAAAACTATAATTCTGGAGGTGTCAAAAACAGATAATACAATTTGTAAATATAAGATAAAGTGATATTTGGGAAAAAATTCAATAAACAAAGAAAAGACTAAAAACATCCGTACTGCTTGAAAATAATCAATCAGCACTACAATGTTTCGCCAACAGAAAAAACACTGGAGGTTTACCTAAGTTGAACGTAAAAGTGCTGAATACACTAAGCAGATGAAAATTAAAATACCTAAAGAGCCAGAACCTATCTACCTTGGTTTCACCTACCGGAAGTATCAGAATAATTCTGATGATCCGGTAGGCGAAACCTAGGTAGATAGGTTCTGGCTCTTTATATATATATACACACACATATATATATATATATATATATATATATATATATATATATATATATATATATATATATATAATATAATATTTTTTGTTTATAAAAATATGATTCCTTTGCTACATAAGAGTTCTCATGTTACAAAAGCGAGAGCCGAGACCCCTAACATAATTTTTGAAGTTATGTTGAGTTAAGGTGCCTGGACCCGCTTAATTCTCGCTTGACAAGGAAGCGGGTCCAGTCACCTTAACTCAACATAACTTCAAAAATTATGTTAGGGGTCTCGGCACTCGCTTTTGAAACATGAGAACTCTTATGTAGCGAAGGAATAATATTTTTAAAAACAAAAATATTATAATATAAGCTCTACTTCTGTATGGAGCACTATCTTTTCGAAAATAAAAGCAAAATACTAAGGAACACCGGATTATCTACCTAACGTGTTCTTTCCTATTTTTCTGCATACCAGCATATATATATACATATACATATATATATATATATATATATATATATATATATATATATATATAACGCGTGTGTGTGTACCTGTGTGTGTGTGTGTATGTGTGTGTGTGTTAATGTCTTCCACAAAAAATAACACCATACCTACGGTTTAAAATGAATTTTTAAAAATTAAAATTATTTCATGAAGCTTTTCTTTTAGTTTTAATTTCAATCTAATAGATTAAACTTAATATTTCCAATAAGTAAACTACTTTGCTGTATTTCAAAAACTAATTCTAATTGATTGGAAGGAGTTGTTTTATTTTTTTAATAAAATAGCTAATTTACGTTCGTTTTTAGTAATCTTCGATAGCAGTGTAATTTTGTATCTGTCTAAATTTCTGAGATGAGGTATTATATATATTATTTACATTATTCGGACTATTGTCCTCATCTTTGTCACCATATTTATTACAACGTTTCGGCCATTGTGCGCTCCAGCCTTCTTCAGGTGGTTGGAATGTCAAACTGAACCCTTTATTTCACTCACTGGGGTAGACTGTTCTAGTTCCACGTGCCATGCTTAATGGATGTCAGTTATCAGTATATGTTATTTTCCCTTTGAAAGTTCTCCACTGCCTTAACCGGGTATTGAACTCACATTCTCTGGGTCCTGTCACTGGATCTGACTAACGCCTTTATTCACTGTGCCCATATTTTTGGTATATCGGGTCCGTACCTATCCTGCAGTATCTGTCTATCTATCTAGTGTAATTTTCCCACAAATTATACTTTTCTGAAACTTTATTAAGGGAATATTTGCATAGTTAATCTGATTTGAAGTAAATATTATTTACTTTCTGTTTAAAATATCACGGAATGACATAAAATATCTGAAAGATGCACAACCCGGCATTAGCTGTGTTGACTGGCCAGATAACAGATCTAATGTTGTTCTACGGAGACCTTATCTGCAAAATATAACTGAAGAAAATGTCCTAAACGCTTTTTTTTAATATATTTTTAAGTACATAGTAATCTTAAAAATATAAGAAAATATTCTACGTAATCTAATGTTTTATTGAATTTTAGAAGTTTTTGGCTTTATATTTACTGTAGTTATCAATCCTATTTTCTGATAATGTCGTGTATGGTCACCCGTACTTACAAAAAACTGCACGTTTATACACGTATGAAAAATTAAACATTCTTTAAAAATATTGATGCTTTATGACTAGTAAATACTATCTAATAATATCTAAAAGGCTGAAATTAATACAGATTAAAATAAATTCATACATTTTTCTAATAAAATTTTAAGAAAAGCATTATTCATCGATTTTTGTCTTAAGACAATAGTTTCTTTTAAATATCTTATATATAAAAGCAATTAAAAGTTTTATTTAATTAAATAATGTCTTAGGCTTATTGCATTTTTTATTTTACAATTCAGGCCAGATTTTTGGTAAATGGTGTTTCTGTTTGACAAAAATAAATTGATGATTTTAATCCTCTGCTTTCAAATAATATATATATGAAGTTCCTGAAATTTTATGAAGTTCCTGAAATTTTATGATTTTTATGAAATTTCATTACATTTTATGAAAATTTATGAAGTTGCTGAAATTTTATGAAGTTCCTGAAATTTTATGATTTTTACGAAATTTTATTACATTTTATGAAGTTGCTGAAATTTTATGAAGTTCCTGAAATTTTATGATTTTTATTACATTTTATGAAGTTCCTGAAATTTTATGAAGTTCCTGAAATTTTATGATTTTTATGAAATTTTATTACATTTTATGAAGTTGCTGAAATTTTATGATTTTTATGAAATTTTATTTTATTTCATGAAATTTTATGAAGTTGCTGAAATTTTATGAAGCTCCTGCAATTTTATGATTTTTATGAAATTTTATTAATTTTTATGAAATTTGATGTAGTTCCTGATATGTTATTATTTTATTACATTTTATTACATTTTCTGAAATTTTACGATTTTTATGAAATTTTATTACATTTTATTACATTTTATGAAGTTCCTGAAGTTTCATTCATTTGTAAATAAGTCCTGGAAATTTCATTAAAATCCAAGTTGTACTTGATTTTTGCGAGCATTCCTAAAATAATGCCTTGTTTTTTTATCCTAAATTTCCCAAATACTGGTGCAAGGAAAACAAGATTTCTAAACAAAATTTCGAAGTAA
This sequence comes from Acanthosepion esculentum, assembly GCA_964036315.1. Taxonomy (NCBI): domain Eukaryota; kingdom Metazoa; phylum Mollusca; class Cephalopoda; order Sepiida; family Sepiidae; genus Acanthosepion; species Acanthosepion esculentum. The sequence continues at coordinate 22,483,469 of OZ038485.1, read as the reverse complement.
AAAATTTAATAAAATAATCAAAAAATACTTTGGTCCTTCATCTATAAAATAACATAAACATTTTGATGATAAACTTTATTTTTATCAAGTTCGGGTCTTTTTTTCATGACGGCATACTCTTTTTAGTGAAATTTTGGAGGTACCTAATATGCATATAAATATATATATATATATATATATATATATATATATATATATATATATATATATATATATATATATATATATATATATGAAAAAAATAGTTTTAAGGTATGCTATATTCATGTGGTAATATCAGCGATAGAGCATATTTGATTATAAAAGTGGACACTGACGTCAGCACATAGCACCAAAAGTCTGTTTTATGCCTTCAAACTAGAAGTTTGCGTTTAAGCATGGAACGATTGTCGCAACTATATAGCCTGACGTGCTATTACCGATTGAGCCACAGAGGAGCGTTTCGGTTAGCAAGGTCGATTTTTCTGTTTTTAAACTTACAGTTCTCCATGATTTTCCGTCGTACATTCATATCTGCTCGATGAGTATCCAAATGTAAACAAATAACGTCACACATTATGAAATGGACAAAATCCGACAATTATTTGTAAGACATTTTCTTATGTTTATACGTTATTCATATATATATATATATATATATAAAACCCAAAAGGTAATATATATTAGGTTTGTCTATGTTTCTGAGATGAGGTATTATGCACATTATTTACATTATTCGGACTATTGTCCTCATCTCTGTCGCCAAACTTCGTGAAAATAATCAAAGATGCTCCCATCCTATCCATCCAGATGGTGAGCCTATGGAGATGTTCACATTCTGTACACAAACAACACACTTCGGAATAGGATCACACATATATCGACAGGATGAAGACTTAGCAATGGGCTTGTCATTATCACCAGCAATGGGGAATATATACATGGAATACTTTGAGGAAATGGCATTAGAATCTATATCTCTAAAGCCAACTATATGATTAAGGTACGTAGATGACACCTTCATATTCTGGCCACACCAGGAAGATGTTCAGTTTCTACTGGACCATGTGAACTCAATTAGACCTTCGATACCGTTCACAATGGAGAAAGAGAGTAACAACACACTCCCATTCCTGGATGTTCTAATATCTTGAATAGAGCATGGGTTCAAGACATCCATATACCGTAAACCGACATTCACCGGACAGTACCTCAATTTCAACTCCCACCATCCATACAGCGTAAAGAAAGGGATCGCCCGCTGCTTACAACACCGAGCAAAAGTCATAAGTGGCGACCCAGAGACATTAGATAAAGAATTGGTCAGTATAAGTAGTACCCTACAACGTAACAACTACCCTGGGTACATGGCAGCAGCCCCAAAAAACTTGGATAGGCGGGTACAAAAGGAGGAGGAGGAGGATAACAACACCCTGAAAACAGTCTGCCTGCCTTATGTGAAGGGGTTATCAGAGAAAATACAAAGGATCTGCGGTCCATATAACATCAGGACAACCTTCAAAAGCTTCATGGCACTTCGCAGATATCTCTCCTGAGTAAGACCCCCTCCCATAGAGGAGAACATGACTAAAGACTGTGTGTACGCTATCCCGTGCAGCTGCGGAAAGAAATATAAAAGAGAGACAGGCCGCCCCCTTAAATTGAGGCTTCAAGAACACCAGAAAGCTGTAACATGAGGGGAAGTGGAAAAACCAGGCGTAGCTGACCACATATGGAGAGAGAAGGGAGATCACCGCTCTCTGTGGGATCAGGTGGAGATCATAGACAAGGAACACCATTGGAAAATTCGTAAACTTAAGGAATCAGCATATATGCTAAGCCACAAAAATCCCCTGAGCCGACCAAGCATAGAAATTAACACAATATGGGAACCTGTAATAGAGAAAAGCCGTAATAACAACAAAGTTGCAATATTAGGTCTGGTAAACACATGCAATGATAACAGCAAAAATAGCAATATGAGCACTGGTAAAAATGGTTGCTGAAGACATTAGGTTTATAATACCCAGAAATTCATACACAGACGGCCTCAAGGACACATGGCACAGTGGATAAAGGCGTTGCTTAGATCCAGTGACAGGACCCAAAGTGTGTGAGTTCAATACCCGGTTAAGGCAGTGGAGAGCATTCAGAGGAAAAATTAACAGGAGATAACTAACCGACATCCATTGGCACGTGGAACTAGAACAGTCTACACTAGTGAGCGAAATAAAGGGTTCAGTTCGACAACCGGCCGAAACGTTGTAATAAATACGACGACAAAGATGAGGACAATAGTCCGAATAATGTATATATTAGGTTGTTTGGCTAGTAATGTCCGATTTTGAAAAAAAAACTTGGAATAATATATACAAATATATTTGAACTTTATTTCAATCCTTCATGAGATTCCGATCCTTAGCTATGATTAATTAATGATGAACATGTCATTTTCGTTTATGATCGATTTCATCACCATTTTTCAGTTAAGCTTGCAGAGTAATTATACACTCTTATTGATCAAAGTAGAGTCCAATAGTATTATAAAAATCTCAGAGAATTCCAGTAAGATATCTTTAATCATTTCTAAGATAACAACGGTTCGGTGCTTAATCTAACAATTGGACAATTTTGCTGTTACAACCAGTATATAACAAATCTTTCAAATGATGCAGATCTTTTCTTGTTTTTTTTTTCTTTTTTTAAACAATTTTTCATTTTTTTTCGGTCTTTTATCTACCAAGTTGAAACAAAAAAATTTCTTGCTTTTTTTATCTTCTTCCTCTTCCGTTTTTTTTTCTTTCTTCCAATCATCTTTCTTTCTTTCATCAATTTTGTTTTCTTTCTTTTCTTACTCTCTTTTCTATTCTCTTTTTCTCCTGCTTTCTCCTCCTCCTTTCCTTCTCTTTGATTGATATCACTTCTTCATATTCCCCTCTTTACGCTTTTTGCACCACCCTCCTTAATTCGTTATTTCCTCACTTTCATCATTCGTGTTTCTTTCAAGTTTCTAAATATTTTCCATCCCTTTCTTCATTCAATATTTTTTTCTTCTTTTCCTTCTTCTCTTTTCCTTCGTTTCCTCTACTTTTTTAAAATTCTATGTATCGTTCATATCTTCGCTTTCTTTAATTTCCCCCGTCTGTTTTCTTTCGTATTTAATTTTTCTTCTTCGGATTCATTCTTTCTGTCTTTCCTTTTTCTTTATAAACGTGGTCGTCTCTTTTACTGACCTCGTTTTCGTTTTCTCTTTTTCCCCTCCTCTTCTTCATTCCCTTCCATCTTCTTATTCTTCTTTATTTTCGTCGCCCTCTCTCTTTTCTCTTTTTATTTCTTTTATTTTCAACTTCCGCTAATGTTGCTTCCCCCTCTTTCTCCCCCTTTTCGCCATAATCCTCCATTTTCCAATCATTTCACCCGAAGAATGGTGAAAAATCCACTAAGACGAAATTGAAAGTGACAGAAGCTGAGAAGACGACTGGTAGAGAGATTAACGAATAGGATTCAAGATAACAGAAGTTAGGGATTGACGTTGGATTTCAATTCACTGATTCCATTTCTTCTTCTTCTTCTTCTTCTTCTTCTTCTTCTTCTTCTTCTTCTTCTTCTTCTTCTTCTTCTTCTTCTTCTTCTCCTCCTCCTCTTTCTCCTTCTCCTCCTCACCCTCCTCCTCATTCTTCTCCTCCTTCTCCTCCTCATTCTTCTTCTTCTTCTTTTTCTTCTCCTCCTCCTCCTCCTCCTTCTTCTTCTTCTTCTTCTCCTCTTTCTCCTTCTTCTCCTCCTCCTCCTCATTCTTCTCCTCCTTCACCTCCTCCTCAGTCTCCTCCTTCTCCTTCTCCTCCTCCTCCTTCTTTTTCTCTCCTCCTCCTCCTTCTCCTCCTCATTCTTCTTATTCTTCTTCTTCTCCTCTTTCTCCTCCTCTTCCTCCTCATTCCTCTCCTCCTTCACCTCCTCCTCCTCCCCATCATCCTCCTTCTTCTTCTTCTTCTTCTTCTTCTCGTCCTTCTTATTTTTCTACTCCTCTTCCTCCTCCTCTTTATTATTATTATTCTTGTCCACCTCCTCCATTTCATTCTTCTTCTTCTTCTTCTTCTTCTTCTTCTTCTTCTTCTTCTTCTTCTTCTTCTTCTTCTTCTTCTTCTTCTTCTTCTTCATTAACAATTGCTTCTTGTTCAACCTCGTTTATTTTCAAACTTTCTCACATGTTTACTAATAAAAAAAACAGCCTTAGACAACCGTCAATGTTGCTGCTTCTTTTTCTTCTTTTTCTTCTTCATTTTTTTCACTCACTCTTTCTCTTTCATTTTTAGTTCCTCTTTAACTTCGTTATTCCGCCGTCTACACATTCCTCCTTTTTAAGATCATTTTTTTAATGATTCCATTTTATTTCTCTCCTCCTCACATTATTTTACCCTTCTGTTTCGTTCCCCAACTTTTTCTCCTACAATCTTCGCTTCCTTCCCTCTCTTTATTTTAGTCATTTCTTCTACTTTCTTCTCTCCATCCCCTCTCTTTAATTGACTCTTATCTTTTCCGACAACTTTCTCTCTTAATTGCTTCTCTCCCTCTCTTATCTCTATTTTAATCTCTTTTTTCCGCCAGCTTTCTCAATTACTATTTTCCCTCCCCCCACTATTTATTTTACTCTTCTTTCTTTCCACAACATTCTCTCTTACTTTCTTCTCTCCTTCCCCTCACTTTATTTTACTCTTCTCTTTCTTTCCCCCATCTTTTCTTCTTACTGTCTTCTCTCCTTCTCCTCTCTCTATTTTACTCTTCTCTTTCTTTCCGCCACATTCTCTCTTACTTTCTTCTCTTCCTCCCCTCTATTTATTTTACTCTTCTTTTTCTTCCCCCAGCTTTTCTTTATAATTTCTCCTCTCCTTACCCTCTCTTTATTTTACTCTTCTCTTTCTTTCCTCCGCCTTCTCCTCTTAATCTCTACTCTCTTTCAGCCATCTTTATTTTACTCTTTTCTTTCTTTCCGCAAAATTCTCTCTTACTTTCTTCTCTTCCTCCCCTCTATTTATTTTACTCCACTCTTTTCCCCCCAGCTTCTCCTTTTACTTTCTTCTTTCTTTCCCCCTCTCTTTGTTTTATTGTTCTCTTCTCCACCCCAATCTGTTTCTCATACTTTCTTCATTCCTTCACCTCTCCTTATTTTTCTCTCTATTTCCGTAACATTCTCTCTTACTTTCTTCTCTTCCTCCACTCTCGTTATTTTACACTTATTTTTCTCCCCCCCCCCGTTTTCTCTCCCTTCTATATTTTCATTTCCTATAATTAACGCAAGCATCGCAGACGAATATTTGCCTTTGACAGTTTTCTCCATTAAACAGAAAATATATAAGAAAAATAAAAATAAAATTTTCATTTTTTTTTTTTTTAAAATCATCGATATTCTACTAAAGACAAAACTCTTTCTCCTTTTGGCGAATATCGTCTTGAAAAAGGTGTGCTTTCCGATTGAACTTTACTCATACACACCTACCTGTCATTTGCGGGGGATGCGATCGTGACATTCCGTTTACACTCGCTCTAAAAAGACTTTTGATATACAAATACATCCAACTTTGTAGTTATAGTTTCAAAAAGCATCGCAGAGCGTGTGTTTACTTATTTATGTCGTTTTCAAATGCGTACAATTATAAGATTATTTGAAGTTCGCAATATATTTTTATTTCCCGATGAATACCCGTTATACGAACAGAGAACGGTAGGTTGTCGCAGACATTCTCTTACCTCTTTAAAATATCTGTATAAACAACATTTTCAGTTTGTCCTTTTTGTCCAAATTATATAGAAATAAAGTGTCACTACCGACACTTGAGTTTGAATATACATCGCCAATGAGCAAACACAAGCGATCCCAATACTGAATTAAGTAGACCACGTGACCATAGAGGAAACGCATAAGTAGGAATTAGATTGTCGTCTAATTGCTCGCTATTTCTATTCTATCCTCTATTACTATAGGACCACTAGTCTCTTCTCTACACAGTTCTCTATACTGATCACTATTCGGTGGTCACTATTCGAGCGAGTATTATCGAGCAAGTACTATTAGTGCGAGTGTTATTCGAAGGCGTCTGACACCAGTATTGTTCGACGGCGTTACTATAGATGTAATCTGAGATTACAAAGTCTCTACTACAACGAGCATTACGAAAGTGAGAACGAGTATTCATTGACATTACAAAACTAGCAATGAGTGTTTTTGACATCACAAAACCAACAACTTTTTGCAGCAAGTTCATTTTATCCTTACGACTGAAAAGTTCATAGGCTGACCAAGATACTCTCACGGAATGTAACCAAATGAGGTTTATTTTTCAACATACCCTCCCTCTTATGGTTGATACATTCTTCCATAGGCATTGCAATGCCTGGATTCCATTGGTGTAGAAGGTTTCACCCTGTTGGTTAAAAAAGTCATCAACAGCGAGTTTGACGCCATAACCACTGCGTTACTGGTTTTCAGTCAAGTGTTTTGTTTCTTCATGTTGCGGAACAGATTAGAGTCAAATCAGGAGAATAGGGAGAGTGCTCAATAATTACAAACCACAGTCACAGTCACGCGAAGCAGCCATTGAAACCAAGGACTTGTGTGATGGAACCTGGTCCTGCTGAAACAAGGCCAATTTCGTCAGTTTTCCTGGGCGTTTGTTCTTGATGGCGTTTTGTATCTGTCTCAGGAAGTTGGCATAGTTTTCTCCGTTGATGGTGTGACTTTTTTGAAGAGAGAAAATAAACACAATTCTTTTTGCATTCCAAAAACCTGAGGCCATCACCTTCCTGCAGATTAAACGACCATGACCTTCTTTGGAACAGGCAAGGAATGGTGATTCCATTGCATAGATTCTCTCTTTGTCTCTGGCTCAAAGTGATGAACTCAAAAATCATCCTGGGTTGGAAAATGTTCAAGGAAACCAAACGGATCTGCCTCAATCGATGTCAGATTTTCCCTTGATGCGATCAGCCTGGTGCACTTTTGATCAGGTGTCAGAAGACGTGGCACTCACCGAGAAGAAATCTTCGTCATGTCAAGTTCATTGTGCCGAATATTCGTTACTCTCTCACTGGATATAACTGCATTGTTCGTTTCCAGGTAAATTGACCTAATCATCCTGTTGCCAGTCAAGTGTTTATTCATGTTGGTGAACAAATGATAGTCACATTGGGCTATATCAGAAGAATAGCGGACGTGTTCCAACAATTTAAATGCACGGTCACGTATAGCCGACATTGAATCTAACGACTTGTGAGCTGGAGGATTTTTCTGATCAAACAAGACTCATTTCGTCGGTTTTTCTGAGTGTTCGGTCTTGATATCCTTTCGCAACTGGATCAGAAAATTGAGTGCTCTCTGTTGATGGTGTGGCCCTTTTGAAAGTAGTCAATTAACACAATGGGTTTTGCATCATAAAATCTGCGGTGATCACCTTCCTTGCAGGTGAAACGACTTTAGTCTTCTTTGGAGCAGGAGGTGGGTGGTTTTCACCGAATGGATTTTCTTTGCTTTTGGCTCAAAGTGTTGAACCCGACATTCACCCTGGATTAGGAAGGATTCAAAGAATGTCGGGTTTTCCGTGATTTGATCAGCCTGGTGCGTTTTTGATCAGGTGTCAGAAGACGTGGCACCCTCCGAGCTGAAACCTTTGTCATCCTAAGTTTATTATGTAGATTATTCTCAACTCACTCTCGTGGTATGCTAATAGCTTGCAGCACGTCCAGACCGTGGCTCATCATCAAGTCTCTCCATTCCTCTCCTAAATTTAGTTTCCCACTTATGCATTGTCATTAAACCTGTAGCGTCATTCCATAACGTAGCAACCATGTCACTATGAATGTCCGTTAGAGCTAATCTCATTTTCTGCAGGTACCTGTTAACACTACACTGCTAAAATTTTTCCACTTTCAAGAGAATTCGCTACTTTTTACTTCTGAAGTTTGTACCTATTTACATTATTCGGACGATTGTCCTCATCTTTGTCGCCATATTTATTACAAGGTATCGGCCGTTGTACGCTCCGGCCTTCTTCAGGTGGTTGTAATGTCGCTGGCGTTGTTCGGATTGTTGATCATTCTAGATAACACGCTCTCTCCCAGAAATTGTAACTAAGGTCTGCTCAGAATAGTTGTATTATATATGTGTGTGTTGAATAAACACAAATGTGCCTGAGCAAGCGTCTGCAATAGGTATTGGCTTGCCGCCCTAGTAGACGGGTATCCTCGAATACGAGTGGCCAGCTATTATATACATGCACACACAGGGTGCCCAGTAAAAAAAGCGAACAATTTATTCTTCCAGATAATACACCAGCTCTAATTAGTCCATCTTGGTGGCCCTGCAAAAGCCCAGATTTCAATGTTTATGTATTACTGGATCTGGAGTATACTCTCAGCACACTTGCAAAACCGGCGTTGATATTGATTCACTGAAGTGGAACTTAACTGAAGCTTGGAATGGAATTCCCCTTTCACACTATCCGCAAAGGTACTGCCTCCTGGTTACGACGCTTCTAACTCTTGTTTTTGAATATCCAGCTACACATTTTGAACATCTACGATGACTGTTCAGTTTGGACATGAATCATGATAGTGTAAATGCTGGTTGTGTTGAAAAGATTGATGTGACTGCGTGTTGAATAGCATTTAACAATTATACAGTTTTGAATTAAGGATAAACAATGCAAAACCGATTTTTGTTTCCACGATAAAATATGTATTAAAATCAACAAATACAAAACATTTTCTGTAACGTGTGAAACAATAAGAAAGAAGAAGTAGTTTCCCTTTATCTGTTAGCTGAAAGATTAAATGTAATAAAACAAGTTTTCTGAATAAGAATGTTCAAAGTTCTGTATTAGATAGAATGGCGTTTTCAGAAGAACATGTAGTAATTCAGTTGTGGATTATATATAACTAACAAAGCTGTTGCAACTTGGCTTGTTACATAGAACTGATGGTGAATGATATTTAAGTTCTGTGTGTGCGTGCAGTGAGTAGAATGAATAGTCTGTGTAGACGCGTGTGAGTTGCTGAGTTCTACTGAGTTCTGCTTCTACTGTCTATTTTTGGATTGAATCCTGGTTTATATTACTATCGGTAGGCTCCCAGGATAACGGCGGGAGAAATTTCGAGAGAACACAAAAAATATCTGATTGGATGAAAATTTACCCAATCGGTGATTTTATAACAAAAGCATGTTTGTGAATTAACAGTAGGAAAAATTCAGTGTGGTGAATGCGATTAGTAAATTGCCCTGTGATAAATAGTATTTATTATTTGACTAATCACAGTTGAGAAAAATGTAGGCGTGGCAAACATAGTAGTAATCACTACAATAGCTAAGTAAATGTCTTTCTGAATTTACCGCTTTTTTTACTGGGCACCCTATATATATATATATATATATATATATATATATATATATATATATATATATATATATATATATATATATATATGAACCTAAAGAGCCAGGTTAACTTACCTCGGTCTCACCTCCTAGGATCGTCAGGGTAATCTGGTTAGATTGCTTTATTTAGTTACTTTTGCTTTACTCGTTTTGTTTTTTTTTTCTTTGGATTTTGAGCTTGGATTCAAGACGATTGTTTTCGCCAGAATTACATGTTCTTAGTTCTTTCTTTTTTTATTCCTTATTTTTCCTTGGGTATTGGTTTGTTCATTTACAAGCCAATACACCTTAGGTTTTTCCAGACGAGTATAATTACTTTATATTATATATATATGTAAATATATATATATATATATATATATATATATATATATATATATATATATATATATATATATATATATATTATTATTCTTATTCTTATTTTATATATATATATATATATATATATATATATATATATATATATGTATGTATTATATATATATATATATATATATATATATATATATATATATATATGTATGTATATATGTTATTATTATTATTATTATTATTATTATTATTATTAAATTGCGCACCCTGTACTTGAGTTTATAATTAAATAATACAGTGTAGATGGATATTATGACATATCATTTTATGACATATGTTTTTTAGGAATGTCTTTGTGCTGTCGAAAGACATTTAAAATTACGTTGATATTTGTGAGTATTGCTAGTCAGTCTCACAGCTATTGTTATTTTGTTTAATTAAGCTTTCATCATATTAAGGTCATTTTTAGTATAAACAAAATGCTCCCAACAACACTCGGGAAATGTAAGGTAGTTGCATTTCCCTCATTTACCCATCAACTTAATTTGTTCCGTTAAATTTCATGAAATTTCCACATCTGTTCGGTTATTTAACAGAGTTGAATATTAAATAACCCAACAGATCTGGACATTTTGTGCGCCAGTGATACGGACCAATTAGAACTGGTGTATTTTCTCAAAGAATAAAGTTTCCGCTCTTTTACTGCTATACAGGATGCCCAGTAAAAAGCGGCAATTTTATTCTTCGAGAAAATACACCAGTTCTAATTGGTCCGTATCAATGGCGTTCTAGAAGCCCAGATCTAAATGTTATGGATTACTGGATCTGGAGTATACACCTAACTCACCTGCAAAACCGTCGCCGATACTGATTCATTGAAGTGGAAATAACTGAAACTTAGATTGAAATTCCACTTGACATTATCGGCTAAGCTACTGCCTCCTCCTGGTAAACAAGCTTCCAACTTTGTGTTGAATATTCAGGCAAATATTTCGAACTTCTACGATGGTTGTTCAGTTTGTGTATGAATCATAATAGCTAAATAAATTACTGCTTTTTTTTACTGGGCACCCTTTATTTGAGTTTATAGGTAAATACAGGATTGTTGCATTTTATGACATATCAACAGTCGGGCTTTTTATAGTTTAATTGATTTTTTAAAATTATACTTGCATCTATAATGACGTTGTAATAAATATGGCGACAAAATTGAGGACAATAGTCCGAATAATGTAAATAGTGTATATAATACCTCATCTCAGAAATATAGACAGATACTTAAAGGCCGAAACGTTGTAATAAATATGGCGACAAAGACGAGGTCAATAGTCCGAATAATGTAAATAGTGTACATAATACTTCATCTCAGAAATATAGACAGATACTTAAAGGCCGAAATGTTGTAATAAATATGGTGACAAAGATGAGGACAATAGTCCGAATAATGTAAATAATATACATAATACTTCATAGCAGAAATATAGACAGATATTGAATCTATAGGTAAATATTGTTCTGGTAAATTTCACTACATATCAACCATTGTGAGACTATTGTTTAATTGAAATTTGTTTTCGATTATACTTGAGGCTATAGAAATAGATTTTACGACATATCAACACTTGAATGACTAATGTAAAAGTCTGTTTTTATTTTTTTTATTCTATAGGTAAACATTGGCGGTGTTTATACTTGAGGCTATAGGCAAGTTAAGATTATATTTGAGTTTATAGATAAATACTGATAAGGTTATACGTGAGTCTATAGGTAAACATTAGGATTAAGTAAACATTGGTTGAGTTTATATTTGCTCTATAGTCAAAAGTTTATCGGCTTCATACTTGAGCTTATTGTTAAACAGGGAATATGTATATCTATACTTGAGTTTATCAGATCGGATAGAAAGCGTTTGCTATCGACAGATTTTAACGAAAGGTGAGTGACTGCGGCGAGCCTCGTTCGCATGAACGGGGCTAGCCTTGATTTACTTTTTTAAGTCTCCCTCAGACACATCGGGGCGGTTTCCTGTGCAGCCCTCTCCCTGGATTGGATAGACCCTTCTTGTGTACCTAGGTAATGTGTTTAGGCGTGATTTTCCTGCCCTGTTACCGGCTTCTTCTTCCTTGTTTATGGCGCAAGCCGAGATTCACAACTCCCCAGTTTGTTTTTCGTTCCCCTTTTTTCATCTCGACCTGGTCAGTATTTTTTTCTTTCCCCATATCTGTATTTATTTTATCTTTCCTTTTCTCTTAGCGAGAGAGCCTCTTGATTTTGTCTGTAGACAAAATACAGCGGTTTTTGTCACTTCTTTTGAGGATTGGACGTGTGCAACTAACATCAATTATTTTTAGTTTGTGTATTTTGTTATATTTTACTTTCGTTTCGGATTCATTCCCCCACCCGACTCATTGCTTATCATCGATAAATTTTTATATACGCGAATTTTTATGTCATGGGGTGTTTTTACAGGTCCAACCCCTGTGTGTATGCGGTATTTTGGTGTATGCAAGATTGAATGATGGAAGAGTTTTTATAGTGGATATGTAAATTGTAACGAATGAATGAATCGGGAAACAGATTAGCTAGGTATAAGATAGCTAGTGACGACCAGCCACAAGCCATTCCCCCTTTTTGGCCTTGTGCCACAATTGCTGTGTGCTGGAGAGCAATAAATCTCGAGTTTATAAGTAAACATTTTACAGATTTGTACTTTAGCCTATAGGTAAAAAAATACTCGGATTTATTCTTGTGTCTATATGTAAACACTGAACGATTTTATACTTGAGCCTATAGGTAAACATTAGTCGAATTTACTCTTGTGTCTACAGGTAAACACTGAACGATTTTATACTTGAGCCTATAGGTAAACATTAGTCGAATTTACTCTTGTGTCTACAGGTAAACACTGAACGATTTTATACTTGAGCCTATAGGTAAACATTAGTCGAATTTACTCTTGTGTCTACAGGTAAACACTGAACGATTTTATACTTGAGCCTATAGGTAAACATTAGTCGAATTTACTCTTGTGCAATTGTTTATCAATGCCTTATGTGTCATTTTGTAAACGTTCATCAATGCCTTATGTGATATTTTGTTCGGTTCATCAATGCCTTATGTGTCATTTTGTAAAGGTTTATCAGTGTCTTATGTGTCATTTATTGCCGAAACCTGATTCAAATGTTAATGTTTGAATATAATTTGTAATTATTGAAATGAGTTTTAACCCTTAAAAATTTCACGTTTTTCCTATTTTAACTTTTTGATGGAACTTTAATTAACTGTTGACGAGTTCTACGGCAATCAAATATCTCTAGAAATTACCCTATCGCATCGTTAAATATTTAAGCTTGACGAATTTGACAAATTATTGGAATAACAATTATAAATGCTAAATCTGGTCGTTATTTTATGACGTAAGGGGGTACAAATGAAAAGATTTGAAATTGCCAACTGTTTCCACTTCACAGAAATAAAGGTTAAACCCTTCTATCTTCCATTCTTCCTTTCATTTTCGGATTGAAACTAAGTAGCGAATTTTACATATCTTTTGTCTTACGCGATCCAAACGGAATTGTCCATTATTCATGACGTAGGAGAAGGATACGTTAAATACTTCTATTTTTTTTCTATCTTTTTTTCTCACTGAAACCAAGTAGCGTCTAATATACAGGTTGGTCCGAAAGTCTTGTCATCTATATAATATATATTTCTATTTCACATCGCTGGCACTAGCTCCTACCGTTTGGAAATGAGGTAGGTGGTGAAAAGAATTCCGGATCACGCTGTATATCTTGCCTTTCCACGCGACCAAAACGGAATAGTTTATTATTTAAGAGGTATTGACAGGACGTAAAGATCGCGTGTACTAACGAATGGAGAAACAAGCACAATTATTATACGATAGCTCCATTCTTTCTTTCTTTTTTAATCATAGGATACTTTAGAGAAAGCACGCGTCTCATCTCCCACCTTGGGAAGTTTTGCAGTCCCCAGTGAAGCCAGTATACAAAAGCCCTAAGTTTATTTTACAAGGGACGTACATTTCAGATAAATTGATCAAACCAACAGATAAATAAATCTATTACCTTAAGTATGTCATTTAACATCTTTAATAGGATTTACTCCCGAAACAGACGACGCCAGGAAGAACAAGCATCGTACCTCCAAGACGGTATAATCCCGGAGAAAAAGTGTTTTTTTTTTCAGAATTTTCAAAGACAACAAATCTTTTTGGGAGATGGGTACGATCGAATGAAAAGTTGGGAAGATGGTATATAGTATAAAGTGTCCACACTTTACGCATAAAAGATATCTCAACCAACTTAGGAAATGACTAACTGATAGCGGGCTTCCTGTGGAAACAGTTATGGATTACATATACGACACTTTCGATAAATCCGACGCCTCTAGCGGCCCATGAAATGGGCAGTTCTAAAAGAAAAAGGAAAACAACTGATTTAACAGTTGTCAATCCTAAACGTAAAAGGTATTCAGATCACAAACAAATAAAAGTTCTCAAAATTGTTCTACTTTGAACTTTTTAAAACAAGTCAGTCAAGTTTTAAATACCTAGCCAGTTGTAAAAAAGGAAACGCTTGTTTTCTCTATAAATTAAACAAGTCAGGCAGAGGAAAACCACTCAAAAGTTGGTAAACTTTCTATAAAAATATTCCTCAGGATTCATTTTTGTGAAACTTTTTGAAAGCTACATATACAGCCTCAGAACTTTAATATAAAAAAAAAAAATTCTTCAGAATCCTGCACAGTTCAGGAGGGCGGTGTTACGGTTAACTATCTACATTAAAATGAACTCTTCCGCCTTCATAAATACTAACCTGCGAGACTTCCTAAGAAAGCAGTCGCGACCCAGCCGGCAGTCTTCTGACTCCTTTTTGACTCTTTACCGATCATTTTTTCCTGACTCTCTACGTTTCTCTTTAATCTGCATTTTGGTGAAGTTATTTATTTTTTTTACCGTCTTTCTTGTCTTCTTTCGACTTTTGCAAAAGTTTTTTCTTTTTCAGTTTTTTACCCTCCCCATTTTTATTTTTTTTACCTTTATTTTGCTCTTATCCTTTTCTTTTTCTTTTCTTTTACTTTTAAATTCCCTTTCCGTTTTTTATTTTTGGAACCCCTACCAGAGTTCCTGTTTATTTTTCTACGTATTCTTTTGACAGACTTTATTTTTTTCCCCTTACGTGTTACTTCTTTATTTTTTTCCTTTTAAATATCCTTTACGTTTGTTTAAAAGTTTTCTGTGTCCATATTTGTTCTAATTTTTGTATTTATATTGTCTAATTTGTCCATTTTTTTTCTTTTTGTTTACTTGTTATCGGGTTGACTCGTTGTTAGCGTCAGCCATGTTGGTTTTGTAACTAGCTTTGCTTATTATTGTTTCGTATTTTTATTTGTACCGTTTCTTTCTTTTCTGACCGCGTCTTTGATATTCGCCACTCCTGTAATGGCCATCCCAGCCGCCGGAATCGGAGTGGTTGAACACCCGGTTTGGCCTGCACCTACACCTAAGCCCCCATCCCCGAAGAGCCTTCTCCCGCTGCAAGTGCAGTTCTGAAGGAGGGAGAGGGGGGATATAGTAGTTGGCAGGGCCAGAGGGAAGAGCCAGGCAGCGGGTCCTCAATCCCCTGAAGCCTCTGGGACAAAATACACTACATCCGCACTCCCTTTGACAACAGTAAGGGCGACGTCCCGGACACAAAACCGACCTTAGAAGAACTTAAAAAGAAATATGATCCTGGATTTGAGAAAACGGAAAAACTCACAAATTAAAACAAAATCTAGACAAACAACGGATCTCAAAATCCTCCCCCACTAAAAAGACTATTCCCTCCACATCCTCTGTCCCACATTCGGCAAAATCTTCCCAGTCTTCCGCTTCCAGTTAGCACAAGATCTCCTCCTCTACTAAAAAGGCCATTCACTCCACATACTCTGACCCATCACATTCTTCCCAGCCCTCAACTCCCCTTGATCCTTCTTGATAAGCAAGGACAACTCTGCCTTAACTAAAGCTATTTCCCCACTCTCACGGGAATTCATTACTCGATCGACTTTTTCTTCTAAAGCCATTTGTGCCGCTAATCTATCTAGATTGAGTCGACAACTAAAATCGGCAGCAAACGTTCTAATTTTTTATTTTACTTTATCCCACCAGGCATTCCCTACAACCGCCCCGTCAATTCCCACAGTATCGTTAGTAGCAACTGGTCTCGGAAATCCTGCTCACCAAATAATGAGCAGTTTAATTTCCAGTAGACAGTCAACCTTATCTTAGCCTTATCCAAGTTTACACGGACTCAGACAAGCCTATGATCCAAATAAACTATATAATGGAAATTTGGACAACCTAAGAGCCCTACATCGACTCTCCTAACTAATACTCTAGAAAGCAATCCAGTAGCCGAGTTGCCACGTCCAAACTACCTCCCGAGGGTGCTCATTCCAGTACTTATCAACAAGATCAAACCTGACGCTAAAGTCCCGAAATGATTTCACGTCCCGGTTGTTAGTACTCGAATTTGGCTCTATGCGATTTATATCGGGGTCAAAAACGGCATTCCAATCCCCCGCTAAAACTACCCGACGAGATGTCGTCAAGAACGGCTCGATCTGCCGAAACAAGGCAGGCCGCTCAGATTGGTTATTGGGCGCATAAACCCCAATGAGACACAGAGCCTTATCTTTTATGGTAACATCCACACGCAAATCCTGCCCGCCAGATCTGCGAAGACCAGAGTACACGGAGCCTTCAAAGACTTGCTCACCAGTCAAGAGACACCTCTCGAACGACCATCAAATCATGCTGAATAAAGGGAGAACCACTTAGACAGAATGCCCTCACGATCATGAGAAGATGCCGGGTCTCCTGTACGCAACATACATTCACCCCGAGGCGCTGATGGTTGCGGGAGAGACTCGCCCTGCGAGACTCCGACCGCGAACATACTTGCTAACCAGAGAGTCATAGAGAAAACTGATTACGGTTGCTTTCCTGAACTGAACATGGACGGGGTAAGGATACCAACCGCCCCCCCCCCCATCGACCCGTGGCCCATCTCAGTCTTGATGGTGCCGTTTTGGGGGAGGCTGGCTATATCCCAATGGAAAGTCAATTTGAGTGCACTATAGAGGGAGGGGTGAACCAAAACATGGACCCGGACTCGGCACAAAATTGTTTCATTTATTTTTCAATTTTTCGTTTTGTACGATCGCAATTGGTTGTGAGAGTTTAAAAGAGGCTATAGCTTCATCGAGCATGATTCAAGTCACTTTAGCCCCAGTTCCAGTTTGACTGTTAGAATTCTTTCCGCATTTGGGAAGTTTTTAGGATCTTCGATGTCCTTGTCCGCAAAATTGATAGAAGGCATTTTAGTCCTTTATCCTACTGCCGTAGTCGCGTGCTTTATCGGCTTTGCAGGGGATATTTTGCAAACATCTTCACCAGAGTTTCTGTCTTTTCCTTTTTTTCTGTTGAGTCCTGCGTTTCTGTCTTTTCCTTTTTTCTGTTGAGTCCTGCGTTTCTTGTTTTGGGGAGAGTGCATTTCCGGAGTTTTCATCGGGGAAGGACTGGGGGTGTTGCGAGGCGTATGAGATTGTCTGAAGGGGCTGGATTCTCTACTGAAAGGGATTGAAGAATGGGAAAAGAAAGTTCTCTGGTGGATCGGGGCGCCTTTCGTTTCGCGTGTCTGTTTTTCGTATTTGTTGTTGTGTCAAAATGAGTGCGTGTCGGTGTAGTACCTCTCCCATTTGTTGAGAACTTGGGATGGATGAATGTTTTTCTATATTCTTATAGTCCCGCATCAATTTCGTCCAGTTAACTGATATCTTTGCCATATTTAAGTTTTGTGTGGGGGTTATTACTGACATGATTTTGTTTAGTTTCTTGGAAAGACTTTTTAACCATATTGTACATAATCATTGGGGATTTTTTAACTTGCTTTTTTACCCCTCCTCCTACAAACAACGAATTGTACAAATGGGAACTATTTAGCATTTTCATTGAGACATTGAGGTATTTTGGTGGGTGTAGTAAGAAAGGTAAGTATGAATGTGTTGTTTTGGTGGTAGGAATATTGTTTGGTATGATTGGGTCAGTGGTTGTGGCTAGCTAAGTTTAAAATTAAGACAAATGATGACCGTCCTTTTCCCCACACCACATTTTTAGGCCTTGTGTCACATTTTCTGTAACTTTTACAGAAATAAATAGAGACAGTCGGGACACAGTGTAACCTGACAGTTCGCGCGGACACTTCTATCTGCTGACTAATAACAGCCTACTTTCTTCTTTCTGTGTCTTTCTTTCTGGCCCCTAACAGGCCACAACTCTATCTATCTATCTATCTATCTATCTATCTTCTCGTTATCTAACTATCAATCTATCTATCTGTCTGTCTTCTCGTTATCTATATATCTATCTATCTATATATCTATCTATCTATCTATGTCTTCTCGTTATCTATCTATCTATGTCTTCTCGTTATCTATCTATCTATGTCTTCTCGTTATCTATCTATCTATGTCTTCTCGTTATCTATCTATCTATGTCTTCTCGTTATCTATCTATCTATCTGTCTTCTCGTTATCTATCTATCTATCTATCTATCTATCTATCTATGTCTTCTCGTTATCTATCTATCTATCTATCTATCTATCTATCTATCTATGTCTTCTCGTTATCTATCTATCTATCTATCTATCTATCTATCTATCTATGTCTTCTCGTTATCTATCTATCTATCTATCTATCTATCTATCTATCTATCTATCTATCTATCTATGTCTTCTCGTTATCTATCTATCTATCTATCTATCTATCTATCTATGTCTTCTCGTTATCTATCTATCTATCTATCTATCTATCTATCTATCTATGTCTTCTCGTTATCTATCTATCTATCTATCTATCTATCTATCTATCTATCTATGTCTTCTCGTTATCTATCTATCTATCTATCTATCTATCTATCTATTTATGTCTCCTCGTTATCTATCTATCTATCTATGTCTCCTCGTTATCTATCTATCTATCTATCTATCTATCTATCTATCTATCTATCTATCTATCTATCTATCTATCTATTTAAGCCCATTTAATTTCTATGCATATCTATGCATTCACTGAGCCACAATTTTTAAAAGTTGTCTATGTTTTTCCAAATGATTTAGGACAATTCTCACCACTGACATGCGTTTCTTTCGGCCAGGTCATGTTTTTGTGCTTCTGACTAAATCGATTATATTTGCAACCTTATCGATTGAATTTTATTAATATTTCTCATGCGAGATAATTTTCAAGTGAAAAAAATGTTTTCTAACACAATTTGTTAATTGAATGTTACAAACATCGAGTAAAATAACTTGAATAGTATACGTAGATAAATGTAAATATATTGCATCTTACGTCATCATTGTTAAAAATTCAGAGCTTGAAATTCCGTTTATTCGAACCCTTAGAACGATCAGTGGCTGGGGTGACTCATCAAAGTCCAGCGGTAATCAGTCATCATTACTGCATCCCAGCTTCGCTGATGCCTGGTCTCCACATCTTTTATGTTCTGATGGAATCTCCACCTTCTCGTCGCTCATTGATTGCAGATTCTCAAGAAACCGAATAATATGTGAGAATAAGTAATACATTTTGATGCTCATGTTGCATTCGAGGTTTCTAAAAGCAGCCAGCATATTGATGACAAGTTCTGCGTAATTCGTGGCCTTGTTTTTGCCAAGAAACTTCTTCACGATCATAGATGTTGTGACCAAGTAAATGGTTAAAGAAATAACAAAACAAGTGTTACAGATATATCATATATTAAACAGTAATTACAACAGTAGAGTATTAAACGACGAGACAGTGTGTGTCGGTTGACCCAGCGTTCAATCTATTCGACTGTTAATATTTACCACGAGGTCAGATGTGGCACAAGGCCGAGTATAATGTGGTGCAACACGAGCCCGTAGGCTCGGTCCAAAAATTCCCCATAGACACCTTATAAAACGGGATAGGGTAGCTGTTTCCCGAGACCTGATTCTGCCCAGAAGCAGAGAGTTTGACCAGCACAGATGAAACAGATCTATTCCACTGTTATATTTAACATACCCCCCGCCCGAGGGATGTATGTGGCACAAGGCCGAGTTTACTGTGGGTTCTCCGAGCCCGTAGGCTCAGCCAAAAATATTCCCTTAAAAACCGCATAAACGGATTCAGGGCCTGTCTACCTCCCCGGACGAAATTTTGCCAAGACAGAGAGTTCGACAGTAACGAACAATCTATTCGACTGTTAATATTTAACAACCTCCCACCCCACAAGGGTGTATGTGACACAAGGCCGAGTTTAACGTGGGTACTCCGTGCCTGTATGCTCGGCCCAAAATATTCCCTTCGAACCCGTTTAAACGGGTTCAGGGCCTGTCTACCTCCCCGGACAAAACTTTGCCCTTTGGCAAAGCCTCGTCCGGGTTCCTCTCTGCCAAAGATAGAGAGTTCTACAGTAACGAACAATCTATTCGACTGTTCTCCCAAGGCCTTCTTTCCTATTAATCTTATAGTAGGCGGAAGAGTCCAACATAGACTCTTTAGAGGGAAGATAGCACAACAAGAACAAAAGCCTTCCATATTTCCAGTTCCACTTCGTACTGTGAGATTTCAAACTCTGGATGTCTGATGAGCTGACGGTTTTGGACACCATCAAAGATATCAGGTTTCAACTTCTCCATCGTCAATGCTGGAAAAATCTCGCACAATTAAGTGAAGCAGATACAATAGTTGTACTGAGGTTTGGTGAACTGCTTGATCAAAACGAGATTCCCAGCGGTGGGAAAAGGATCCTGTCTTTTCCGCCTAGATGCTTATTGATCACGTTCGTTGCTCTGCAAAGGCATCAATTTCTTTTGTAATGTCCCATCTCCAGGACAGTGCTGATCACTGCTTCATCTTTCAACCTCTGTGTTATCGAGCGAGCGACACGTATAGAGTGCACATGGCTGTGCAGCAGAGCACGTTTCAGGGAGCGTTTTTCTCAATGAATAGTCTTCAGTCTTTGGGTTCTCGTTCTGTGGCACTACAATTGTGTGCAGATGCTGCGCAATATCTGTACAGTACACCAAGTCCTTCTCAGAGGAAACAAAATGGGAGGTCCTCTTGATACCTTTTGCGGTAGAAGGTGATGCGAGCAATGTCAAAGAGAAGATCTTTTTCCCTTCAGACTGAGATCGCGGACTAGATCATTTTTTGGAAAAAGGATGTGGCGTATCATCGTCAAAAATTATTATTATTATCAACATCATCATCATCATTATTATTATCGTCATCATCATTATTATCATCATCCTCATCAGTATTATTATTTTATCATCATCATTATTATTATTATTGTTATCATCATCATTATTATTATTATTGTTATCATCATCATTATTATTATCATCATTATCATTATTATTATTATTATTATCATCATCATTATCATCATTATTATTATCATCATCATCATTATCATTATCATTATTATTATCATCATTATCATCATCATCATCATTATTATTATCATCATCATTATCATAATTATTTTTATTATCATCATCATTATCATCATCATCATCATTATCATTATTATCATCATCATTATCATCATCATCATTATTATAATCATCATTATCATCATTATTATTATTATTATCATCATTATTATCATCATTATTATTATCATCATCATCATTATCATTATTATTATCATCATTATCATCATCATTATTATTATTATCATCATCATTATCATCATTATTATTATTATCATCATCATCATAATTATTATTGTTATTATTATCATCATCATCATCATCATTATTATTATTATTATTATTATTCTTTCATTGTCAGCTACAAGACGACGTTCTGATTAAAGCTCAAGATAATTCAGGTCACTCCGGTTCCATCTGTTAATCCGAGTCACATCCATAGCACAAAATAAGCCGTCAGTGTTATGGTTTCTTGTCTGCTTCCAAACCATGGGAATTCTAAACTTCAGACAACTCTTCTTGCCCTTGGCACACCGATGCAGATACTCGTTACACGTTTTACATACCATGTGTGGCGTCCAAGCTTTATACAGGTCACCAAGTGTAAATACCAAAATAAAGAAAGCAAGCACGCCGTGTGAAACTTTTGACTGCCTTCCTGTTAAAAACAAAGGCCGATTCGCCGCAGATGGAGTGAAATACGTCGACCTGATTTCCGCAAATTCTTCTCGTCGAATTCGTTACATTTACCTGTAAAATAAAAATACCAATTAGATATAAATTGGTGCATTTATCTCTTCAAGTTCGTTTGAAGAATTAAAAACAATGCATCGACAAAGAAAATACCTGAACATATTGTATTCTTATACGTTGGTGCGCCGGGCTTCGAGGCAATGATATAAAATCTTGCGGGACTTTTCAAAACAATCCCATGACATATCATTAAAAGAATAAAACACAAGGTCATATTAGGAACTAACCTTAATTTTATATAACAACGCAACGTTGTAATAAATATGGCGACAAAGATGAGGACAATAGTCCGAATAATGTAAATAGTGTATATAATACCTCATCTCATAAATATAGACAGATACTGAAAGGCCGAAACGTTGTAATAAATATGGCGACAAAGATAAGGACAATAGTCCGAATAATGTAAATAGTGTACATAATACCTCATCTCAGAAATATAGACAGATACTGAAGGGCCGAAACGTTGTAATAAATATGGGTCAAATATGAGGACAATAGTCCGAATAATGTAAATAGTGTACATAATACCTCATCTCAGAAATATAGACAGATACTGAAAGGCCGAAACGTTGTAATAAATATGGCAACGACGATGAGGACAATAGTCCGAATAATGTAAATAATGTACATAATACCTCATCTCAGAAATATAGACAGATACTGAAAAGCAGAAACGTTGTAATAAATATGGCAACAAAGATAAGGCCAATAGTTCGAATAATGTAAATAGTGTACATAATACCTCATCTCATAAATATAGACAGATACTGAAAGGCCGAAATGTTGTAATAAATATGGGTCAAAGATGAGGACAATAGTCCGAATAATGTAAATAATGTACATAATACCTCATCTCAGAAATATAAAGGTGAAATGTTGTTTCTAGCTTATTTGAGTATGTGTGTGTGTACGTGAT
The DNA here is from genome assembly GCA_964036315.1 of Acanthosepion esculentum. NCBI lineage: Eukaryota > Metazoa > Mollusca > Cephalopoda > Sepiida > Sepiidae > Acanthosepion > Acanthosepion esculentum. The sequence goes on along the minus strand of OZ038485.1, from coordinate 22,460,547 downwards.
AGTAATGGGTATAAAGGAGATAGATAGAATTAAGCTCTTACGGTAGACGACGGTGCCACTGTCTGAAAGCGGACCCTTTGAGGTTTGGTCAGTGCTGCTCAGTCGTTTCTTGATAGTGCGTGTGGAAGAATATCAGCAGTTAGAGTGACATGGTTCTTAGTGGAATATGAGAGACTCTGTCGTTGGGACCAAACATCACGATTTTTATACCGTTAATCCAAAGAAACTGGTACCTGAATTATGTCATTTTATCTATTCCGTGGTATACTTACTACTATGTCCGTGCGATATTTTGGCGGTATACCTAAGTATAATGACTAATAATACAAACTTTCTGATTTGTATTCTATGGGTTTGTATTGTACAGTTTAGTTGGTGTGATTTGAGATGGGAGTGCTTTCTTGCGTCTTATTGGCTTATAAATATTTTGGAGGCGTGTCTTAATATTTATGCGTTTTTTTTTTTTTTGCTTCTGAATGGGTTAAAATTAATAAGTCTATAATTAACATAATAATCAGATTTATTGTATGAAATATGTTGAAGATATTTTAACCCGTTGAACTCTGGCCACCGGTTCACCGGTGGTAGAGAAAAATGACATAATGTCCAGTCACCGGTTGAACGTTGGGCAAACACTTGTAACTATTTTGTATCTACCGTGAAGCATTACATACTAATTATTTGCGAAATTTGACCCAGGAGCTCAGGTCAAAGGGTTAAAATTGTTTAGGAAAGCAGGGCTCAAAGGGTTATGACAATAGTGTCAATAATATATCTAGTTCATAAAAGCAATTAAATATGTATAGGGCACCCACATTAAAATTGGCCCCGCCCCAATTTTTCCAATTGTAGTATATTTTACAGGGTTTTAATTTAACAAAATACAATAAAGAAAATATTGAAGCAAAGACGTACTGGAAATTGTAAATGTTCTTGCCTCTAACCAGCGGCCTTTGATAACGCTTTGAGCCCTGACCCCCACTTTACAGGTGGTAGAGAAAAATGACTTAATGCCCAACCGCCGGCTGATGAGTGGTAGAGAAAAATGATTTAATGCCCAGCCAGCGGTTTAACGGTGGTAGAGAAAAATGACGTAGTGCCCAACCACCGGTTGAACAGTGGTAGAGAAAAATGACGTAATGCCCAGCCAGCGGTTGAAGGGTGGTAGAGAAAAATGACGTAATACCCAACCACCGGTTGAACAGTGGTAGAGAAAAATGACGTAATGCCCAGTCACCGGTTGAACGGTGGTAGAGAAAAATGGTTTAATGCCCAACCACCGGTTGAACAGTGGTAGAGAAAAATGACGTAATGCCCAGCCACCGATTGAACGGTAGGTAAACACTTGTAACTATTTTTATATCTACCGTGAAACATTACATACCAATTATTTGCGAATTTTGACTCAGGAGCTCAGGCAGAAGGGTTAAAATTGTTTAGGAATGCAGGGCTCAAAGGGTTAAGACAATAATGTCTATTATATATCTAGTTCATAAAAGCAAATAAATGCTTTTCTAATTAAATAATATCATAGTTTTATTGCATTTTTATTTTACGATTCAGAGCAGATTTTCAGTAACTGGAGGTCCTGTTTTACAAAAAAAAAAAAGATTTAAATTTACCAATTATTTGCGAATTTTGACTCGGGAGCTCATGCAGAAGGGTTAAAATTGTTTAGGAACGCAGGGCTCAAAGGGTTCATGGACATGAGAATGTGAACAAAAACGTAAAAAAGGAGCATGTGGCCAGAGCTCAATGAGTTGACCTGACTGAGCAAAACCAATTTGATTTTTGGATTCAACACATCAAAATTGTCCTAAATCAGCAAAATACATTTCAACAATAAATTCGGTGTTGATCAGTAAATCCGTTCATTTCTGTCGTTTCTATCTATCCGAAGTTTTTTGATCTCTCTTATTCTACAATCATTCCATTGCTGCTCGTCATTTAGAAGGAAAGATTCACACGTTATAAAAATGGATATCACGTGATCTTTGCACAAACAAACCGCGGCTGGTATTTAAACACTTGTCATTCACTTTTTATTTATCACAAAACAAAAGGTCATTCCTGAACAAAGATTTTGCAATAAAAAAAAAAGCATTTACTGTTTGAATCCCAAAGAAAATCATCGGAGTTGCAAAGAGTTGAAAGTTTAAAATCTCAACCTAAACATAATCTAAAGAGGAAAATGCTTATTTGTTTTAGTTTTTAATAGGATTCAAACGGAATATTTTATTAAAATTAAGGAACTGGGTTCATTAAAAGATCCGTTGGAAATAAAAAAAAATTTGCATTAACATATTTTAAATACGTATTTGCATTAATACATTTTAAATACACATTTGCAGTAATATATTTTACTTTGGTTTGTGTTGTTTAGTTTTACAGCATACTAACCTAAATGGGTTATTTAATGCCGACAAGATTTATATTGGTAGAAATAATCCTTCCAAAAATATGTTTGTAATATTTTTTTTTTTCGAAAATGAATGGCTGGTAATCTTTATTTTATTCAAGAATTTATTGCTGGTAATATATTTTTTCAAAAATGTATTGATGGCAATATTTATTTTCTTCAGTAATCTATTGCTTGTAATATTTATTCATGAAAAAATTTATTGATGGTATTGATGTCGGATGTAGTTTATCGTCTTACCCAGGGCATGGATGCAGTGTATTGTCTACCCAGGACGCAGATGTAGTGTATCGCCTTACCTAAGATGCGGATTCAGTTTATAGTCTTACCCAGGACGCGGATGCAGTTTATCGTCTTACCCAGGACGTGTATGCAGTTTATCGTCTTACCCAGGACGTGGATGCAGTTTATCGTCTTACCCAGGACGCGGATGCAGTTTATTGCCGTACCCAAGACGCGGATTCAGTTTATCGTCTTACTCAGGACGCGGATTCAGTTTATCGTCTCACCCAGGACGCGGATTCAGTTTATCGTCTACCCAGGACGCGGATGCAGTGTATCGCCGTACCCAAGACGCGGATGCAGTTTATCGTCTACCCAGGACGCGGATGCAGTGTATCGCCGTACCCAAGACGCGGATGCAGTTTATCGTCTTACCCAGGACGCGGATTTAGTTTATCG
>OZ038485.1:22409947-22452447 GCA_964036315.1 Acanthosepion esculentum | reverse complement strand
ATTCTGTTTAATATATCTTTGTTGTTCCTATTCTTGTGTTTGTGTTGTTCTTCCTTGGTCCTAACTTTGGATCATAACAGTGGTGCGAGTATATTGGACCATAACATTAAGTGACCCTGGCGGTTCAAGAAAGAGCGATAAGATGTGCCCGATGATACGTATGTGGACAGCCAAAAACACAAAAAGCATATGTAGATGTTTCGTAAATGAAAATCGATCTGATGGTAACAACTTCAAATCTGGTCTGACAAGTGGATTTTACACTATGAGAATGAACCTGTGCATGATGCACGAGGAATCCGGCAGATCCTGGCGATTAAAACAGTTACAAAATTAGGGTATTCATTTATCCCTCTCATATGAGACTTAATCCCTCTCATATGATTTTTGTCCGTTTCTACAACTGAAAAATGCCCTGAAAGGACAAGAATTTACTGACGTCCACCAACTCATGCCTACATTAAAGAGACGTAATCTGGAAGACGAGTTCCAAGAATATCTCTATCAATGGCAGCATCGTCCCTTGAAGTGCCTATCTTCCGAAGTGAATACTTTGATGTATCAGAATGACGATAAGAACTATGGCCAACCAAAGTGTGGTTTTAAACCAATGAATCATTTTCTTGTACGAAAACAACATTGACAACATAAACGTATACATTCTGATGTATTCAATCATAAGCACACATATATATATATTTATATAGAGAAAGAGAGAGAGAGAGAGAGAGAGAGACATAGACAGAGAGAGCGAGATAGAGAGAGAGAATGAGCGAAAGACAGCAGATTATCATCTATGTGCTGCATCCGTTCAGGAAATGGTCTATCAGGGCTCACCAAAATTTCCTATATCTTGCGAACCTTTAGCGGAAAATAGCGAGCCACCAAGATGACGAGCTGTTGTGAATAGCTGGACGGGGGGACATGAGCCTTAACATAGATAGATAGATAGATAGATAGATAGATATTTATAGACTGAGAGAAAGATGTATATGATAGACTGCTAGATAAAAATATGAAATGGAAGGAAGCGTTTGAGAGAGATATACAGAAGGAGATAGATAGATAGATAGATAGTTAGATAAAGATATGCCGTGTTCTAAAACAAAGTTTGATAGATACATAGGTAGATAGATAATAAACAGACTTAGAAAGATAGATAGATAGATAGACAGACAGATAGATAATGAACAGACATAGATAGATAGATAGATAGATAGATAGATATGCTGTGTTCTAAATAACTAATTTAGATAGATAGATAGATAGATAGATAGATAGATAGATAGATAGATAGATAGATAGAAATAATTTATTATTATCTATTTCTTAATAAGAGTTTAAGTGTAGATTTGTTAGGGATACACGCACACGCTCATATGCACACCCGTACACACACACACAGACACACACACACACACACACACATATATATATATATATATATATATATATATATATATATATATAAGTTTATATGTGTATGTGTGGATATAGATCAATATACAAGTTTCATTAAAACGGCTGACAAGGTACTTCGATTCGTCATTATATTCAGTTTTTCTTGCATTCGTACAAGTGTTTTCTTATGTAAACTTGAAGTAGGTAAAAACTGTCTAAAAGTTCTGAATATATCCGAGGGCTTCTCGTTATTCTATTAGCCATTATCAAGTATGTCTTTATTTTTATTTTTACCTGTTTCTGTAGATGTTTATATATTTGCATCTATAGTGATGAGAAAGTTTTGAAAATAAGTAAAAACATTTCGCCCAAAAATATACTTGGACGAAAAACAAACTAAAAGTCTTAATCGCAGTATCTTTATAGTAAACTTTAATGAAAATTGTATAAACGATGAGTAGCGGCCCAAATACACAATTATATATATATAAGACTCATTGACCAATTAAACACATACGCACATATATTTTGCATAGATAAAGCCCTTTGTACGATGTGGGTTGCACGCGTGAGAACAATTTTTTGTATTTCTTAAAAGGAATGGGCTTTCATGAATCTCTTCAATTAATCTACTGGAATCATTTCCAACCAATCCGAGGGCTCCAACTACAACCGAGATTGTTGATGTTCCCATGTTCCACATTTTTTAGATTTCGATTTCAAGGTCCTTGTATTTTGATACATTGCAATCTGCAGGGACTGCCATATCAATAAGGAAGCACTTTTTTGTTTGCCATCTGTAATAACGATGTCAAGGCGATTAGCTTTGATTGTTCTGTCTGTATGTATTGTGTAGTCCTATAGAATTGTAACAGGTCCTATCTTCCCTCCCGTAGAAATTGCAGATTTTCCAGTGCAGATATTCGCCCACTTTGTCATGCCGGGATTTATATTCAGTGGGTGCCAATAACGTGCAACCTAGTACAAGATGGCCATTGTTTCCTGGATATTTGTAACAGAATCTGCATTTGTGGCTATCACAATATTTTAGTATGTGTGCTTGATAATTTCTAGTTGTCCTTTCCAGCAAGGATAAAACCTTCGGTTTCAGCTTTTAACCCTGCACTACGTAGCCACTGATGGGTACGGGGTTTGTCTACATCAGCTTGTTTCGTACGGGCATTATATTGACCCTGAAGCAGTATATCTTTCCATTGTTTCTGTATCTGGTCGGTTGAATTTGCTTTCTTTTTAAAGTATTTTGCAGCTTTAGTCGGTCTATTGTGCTTAACTTGTAATTCTGCACCCATTTGAAACTCCATTTTTAACTTGTTGAGTTTCTTTATTACGGAATAAAGACGCTTACAACTTTCATGTTATTTGACACATATCATCATCCACTGTTCTGTATTTTCCAGATATCTTTGAAGGCCAATTGTTGTAGCATTGTAGAACAGTTCTAGTTGAACTAATCCTCTGCCTCCCTCGGATCTGGGCACATACAGACGATCGACATCAGTTTTGGGATGATGCATGCGGTAGCGAGTGAGAAGCTTTCTCATTTTGGCGTCCATTCGCTTGATGTCAGCTACGGTCCAGTTAAGGATGTTACAGCTGTATTGCACCGCATGGATGGCCAAGGTGTTTATGGCTGATATTCTGTTTTTTCTTTTAAATTCAGCTCGGTATGAAATACCAGACGCAGGCAACTGTAGTACTCCTTTCTTAGCTTCTCCTTCATTTGGATATGCTGTATACCATCTCCTTCGCTAATTCCGAGGTACCTTTGTGGCGGACTTCACCACATTAATTTAACTTTAGATTGGGAAACAAAACTGATGTGAAAAAGGATAAGCAAAAGACATTGTTACACATAAAATATGTATTTAACAATATGTACAATATCAAACAAAGCATGCATTTAAGTAAGGGCAGGTTGAATAAAACAAGAGTTGTCTCTCTTTAACTGCTATTTTAGTGTTCTAAAGTTCACTGGAAGAATGTTCATGAGAGTCTCTTGTAATGTTTGTTCTTGAAAGAGTTTGCTGTGTAAGCAAAGATTATGTGAGTGTGTACAAGATATGTTCAGCGTGTGAGTGGTGTGTGTGTGTGAGTGAGAAAGTTGGCGCATGGTTTCAATTGTCGTGGATTCGTTTGGCAGCTGAATTCTCACTAATTAGCTAAGAACATTTCTTGCTTATATAGGTGACCATAGGCTCCAAACCGCTGCACGGGAAGAGTTATTCTTCACGTGCAGACGATCTGATTGGTTGTCATTGACTAATCGGCGAGCGAGTTTTGGAGAGACTTAAGAAAGCGTTTGTCTACATCAGCTTTTTTGGTACGGGCAGTGTATTGACCACGAAGCGGTTTATCTTAACTTTGCTTTCTTTTTTAAAGTATTTTGCATCCGCAGTCGGTGTATTGTGCTTTACTTATATTTCTTCACTCTTTTGAAACTCCATTTTGAATAAAGTCGTTTACCACTTTCATGTTCTTTGTCTTTCATGTTCCAGGTTCTACAGTTTCCCGATATCTTTGAAGGCCATTTTTGTATTTTTGTAAGACAGTTCTAGTTGAATTAATCACCTACCTCCCCAGGATCTGGCTCACACAGACGATCAACATCAGCTTTGGGATGATGTATGCGGTGGCAGGTGAGAAGCTTTTTCGTTTTGGCGTCAATTCGTTTAATGTCCAGCTATGGTCCAGTTAAGGATGTTGACACTGTATTGCATCACAGGGGCAGCCAAGGTGTTTATGGCTGATATTCTGCTTTTTTTTATAAAAAAATTAGCTCGGTATGAAATAATAGACGCATGCATCTGTAGTACTCCTTTCTTGGCTTCTCCGTCATTTGGATATGCTGTATACGATCTCCTTCGCTAATTTCTAAGTGCTTATAGGATTCATTTTGTTCCAGTTCCCTAATTTTTGTGACAAATTCTAAATCTATTGAGGATGTTTCTATAATTCTACCTTTCTTGAATGTTTCTTTTGCACATTTAACTAATCCAAAATCCATACCTATGTCGTCACTGAAACATTTTACAATATTGTGGAGGCCCTTCAACTCATTGGCGTCTTTGCCAAAGAGTTTGATATCATCCATATTGAGTAGGTAATTGAATACATTTTTGTCTAATTTGTAACCATAGCTACTGTTGTTTAGTTCATGCGTAAGGGACCTTAAGGACAAACAAAACAGAAGGGGTGAGAGGGAGTCTCCTTGAAAGATTCCGCGTCGGATATTCAGGCGGTTGCAGATGGTGGTGCCTCTGGTGTGATTTAGGTATAGTGAAAGTTTCCACATCCCCATGCTGTGATTAAGGAAATTTAATACCACAAAATCTTAAGGATCCAAGATTGTAACACACTATCAAAGGCTTTACGATACTCAATCCACGCTGCGCTAAGATTTCTACATCGTTTCCTGAAATTTTCCAGGATCATTTTGTTTATCAATAGTTGATTTTCGCAACCATATGAACCTCTCCAGCATCCCTTCCAGTGGAAGAATGTTGCTTGCTTCGAGAAAAGAGTAAGTACGGCTCTTCAGGACAGACGTGATTAATTTATACGTGGTGGAGAGACATGTTATTGGCCTATACTTCTTTGGATCATCTGTTTCACCCGTTTTTGGCATGAGATATGTAATGCCTTCAGTGATCCATTTTGGGTCTTCATTTGGAGTATTAAGAAACATTGATAGAGTTTGTGCAAGGGTTTTATGGATTGATAAAAGATGATAGAGCCAAAAATTTGTTACCTGGTTATTTCCATTTTGGGGATTTCGTTAGTGCTTGCCTAATATTATTCGTGGTTATATTTTCCCATTAGAACATTATCCATCATTCGTTGGATCCCTTCTTTATTAGGCATATATTCCTGTGGGCTGCTCCAAATATTCCCCACAAAATGTATGCAGTTCTTCAACAAATGGTGGCTTTTCGACATGTATAACTGCTTTTTTAATTCCCCTGTAGAATTTCTTCAGATCCGTTTGGAATATTTTGTTTCTGCGATAGAAGCTACAATGTATTTTGTATCATCTTATTCTCTGTGCCTTTAACTGTAGTTTCTGTTTTAGTATTTCCTTGATTGCTGGAATTTCATTTCGTGATTTAATTGTATATTTCCGCATGATTTAACTGCATTTGCGTGGCGGAACATTAGGGTTTCTAGTGATCTTATCTCATATCGAAATCTCACATCTGATTTCCTTCATTTCTCGCATCAGTTTTTCCTTACAAGCAGACTCTCTTCATCTGTTTTTTAATCTCTGCATCATCTTGACTCCATGCTACACAGTAGCTGCTAAAGTTTTTGCCTATATGACATTAGTGGGTTTTTCCCGTTAACAGTGTTTTCAGCGCAGCATTCTATATTTGCAAAATGTGTTTATTGGACTTTGACATATGATTTATTGGGTGTTTGTCTCTGTCTGACATTTGTGTGAGAGTTAGTCTGCTGAGGACTTAGGTGACGTGGTTCTTCACTCCGGTGCTTTCAGCTCTGTCGTTTTCAAAGAATTCTACCCTAATGTAGTTTGACTCATCTTAAGTCACATAATCTGGATTATTGCAGTTTATGTCACAGGTAGAATCTTCGGTTTTATTTCCTGGAAGATTATTATTTCGTATCTCATTTATTTTAGTTTTTACCTCATCCTCTGTCATATTATTTATTTCTACTCTCATCTCTTTACTGTTTGAGTGATGAGGTTTTGTATTCGGTTTTATATCTAGTTTTATCTTATCTGTTTCTGCATTTGAAGGACTTTTGTTTCGTACGATGTCCCTACGGACATTGGTAAGCATGTCTGGGTTGACGTTGGGTCTTATTCCAGTTCCTACTATAGTTGTCCATATTTGGTATGTCTGGTCCGTGATACCCATTTATAGATGTTCAAATGTGGTTTAAAAAAATGTCATGACTTGTCGATACTCATCTCGAGTTCATTTCGTTGGCTTTCTTTTTTATTAGTTGATTTGGTATTGAGTCATTTTATCCAAGCTTACAAATAGTCCGGGTTTGGTGACCAGTTGTCTCTTTGTTGTTGAAATAGTTTGTTCCAGTGACAGACTTGTCGACCCCAGACTGGTTCTTCTCTGAGGTACGGGACCCTTGTTGATCCGGATGACTGCTGATCTGGTATGAGTATTTGCTTGAAATCAGTGAGATTTATCATTTTTTGCGTTTTATTCTTCAGAGCCAAGGGGTAATTTTGTTCATGTTACCAGCTCACGGACGACTGTTGACAAAGACGAAAGATATCGTCCTGCCCATGAGATAGAGGGATGTATATTCAGATGCTTCAAGAGTTCATTATCTATTACTGTATTCAGCGAGTATCATAGTTATATGGAAATGGTATTGACTATAATAAGTTTTAAATTAGTATAAGTCGCAATGACCTCTACCGGATGAAAGGTGAGAGGTGGACATACTTTTTTGTTATGGTCCAGGTTAGGACCAAGGAAGAACACCACAAAAACAAGAGTAGTATGACTGTCAGTCTGGTTTGGAGTGAACTACTATCGGCTCGATTCGATTCAACTCTCTCTCTCTCCCTCTTGAGAGGCATAGTATATATAGTTTTAGGAAGAGTTCATTCTGTAGTTATAGATAAAGACCCTTAACACCCCCTTCCCAAAGATTTTACCTCGCAGGGGTCTTTAATATTTTTCGTCTTCGGATTAATCATCAAAGGCTCTGTACATTTTCTTTTTCTGCTTGATTTCCGCTGTTCTGAAATTGCTTGTGTCCTTTGCATATTGAATGTGTCAAATATTGTGTCCATTACTTCCTCCTCTTCCTGGGGTAGACCGTTAGAATCCTCTAACAGCCTCTTTCTGATCTGATTTAAGTGCTTTTATGCGAGAACTTCAGACCCTGAATTATGTAAATCACGTTCCCGATTCGTTTGTCTATTGTACCTGGCTCCCAATAGGATGTGTTGTTTTTGAACATTTAAAAAAAAACTTTCTCTCCTGGGTTAAATTTTGTTTTTTGTACAAACGACGTTTGTGATTGCTTTGTCTGTTTTGGCAGTAATTTGTTGAATACCGATCTAATTTTTCGGGCGAATATCACTTCCGCCGGCGATAATGCCGATTGCATAGTACTGTTCGGTGTAATTCTATACACTTGCAAGAATTGTTGTAATGCCTTTTCTGTTGGTACGACATAAGCTTTCCTTAGTGCTCTTTTGAATGTATCTACAAACCTCTCCGCTTGCCCGTTTGATCTTGGGTGATATGGCGGGGATTTGATGTGTTTCACCTGAAAAGTTTCACAAAATTCTTGAAAATCCGCAGATGCAAATTGTGTCCCATTATCGGTGACTAAACAATCAACCACTCCGAAACGAGCAAACAGCTTGTGAAGGCAATTTATTGTAGTCTCAGAAGTAAGTTTTCTACAACGAAATACTTCTGGCCATTTGCTGTAACTGTCTCCTACAATCAAGTAGTAGAAACCATCTAATGGACTTGCGACATCTACATGGATTCTCGACCACGGTCGATCTGTCTTAGGCCATGGCTTATGAATGATCGGAGGTGCCTTGGCTGCTAAGGAACAGCCGTTGCATTTGTCCACCATATGTATAATATCTTGATCCATGTTTGGCCAGTACACGTAACTTCGCATTAAGGATTTCATCCTGTTCTTTCCTGGGTGGCCCATGTGAAAATCCTTCAGGATTCGCCTTTGTAGCGTTTTCGGGGTTACTACTCTTTCATTATATAGTAGAACATTAGCAAATAATGAAAAACTATCTGATATATGCTTATCTTTTCCTACAATTTTTATTTTCGTATCATTTATAACTTCATCATTCACTGCTTCGTTTCTTATTTCCTGTAATGTGATGAGGAGGTCTCGAATTGTACTACATAATGATGTTCTAATATCTTCCTCATATCGTAGAGCTGCAATTACGGAATCTTTGGTATTAGACTGGAAAGACCATCTGCATGCCCGATTTTGTTTGATGGAAGATTCTACAATTTAAAGTTATAGTTTAATAAAATCGTCCCCCATCTTAGCAATCTATTAGCAATGTAGACAGGTAGACCGTTCTTTGATCCAAATATTGTCAATAACGGCTTGTGGTCCGTCTGTAAGGTGAAACTATACCGTAAATATATCTGTGGAATCTCGTAACCGCAAAAATAATCCCCAAGCTTTCTTTTTCGATTTGCGAGTAATTTTGTTCGGCTGGTAGTAACTTTCTTGACGCATGCACGATGGGTTTTAGTGTTTCGTCCGACAATTTATGAAGTATACATGCCCCAAAACCGTAGGCACTCGCGTCACTCGCGACTATTATTTCCAATTTTGAATCATAATGCGCTAAAAATAAATCAGCTATTAGAGTCGTAATGATTTTGTCGAAAGCCTTCTGACATTCATATGACCATTCCCAAACTGTTTCCTTCTTCAACAGTTCGTTTAGGGGTGCGCGTAATTTGTGCATGTTAGGAATAATTTCTTGATAATAATTTACTAAGCCCAAAAAGTTTTGTAACTCGGCTAAATTTTTTGAAGCCGGGATTTTTTTTATTGCCGTTGCTCTTTCTGGATCTGGTCTTCTTCCTTCTTCGTCAATAATATGGCCCAGATATTTTATCTCCTTCATAAAGAAGTCACATTTATTTTCCTTTACCTTAAAACCATAATTTTGTATCTGCCTGAAAACCTCTTGAACGTGTTCCCAGTGTTGTTCAATATTTTTGCTATTTATCAGGATGTCCTCAACGTATGCGATCGTGAAATCCAGTCGGTCTATCATAGTGTCCATTATTTGCTGAAATATCGCCGGCGCGACCTTGATCCCGAATGGTAATCTCTGGAACTTATATAACCCTTTATGTGTGTTTATGCACAATAACCTCGAGCTTTCCTCATCTACTGGTACTTGTAGGTATGCTTCGCTCAAGTCTATCTTTGAGAAAAAATTTCCTCCGTTCAACTTTGTGAAAATTTTCCCTAGAGTAGGGAGAATATAGTGATAATTCTTAATCGCTGCATTCAATCCCGTCGAGAAATCAGCGCATACTCTTATCTCACCCGATTACTTTTTCATGTAAACCTTAGGTGTGGCCCATCAACTATATTCCACCTTTGTCAATATACCGGTTTTCACGAGTGTATCTAATTCTTTGTCTATTTTTTCTAATGATGCAAAAGGTACGTTTCTCTTCTTCGTGAAAATGGGTTGTACATTTTCTTTTAGTTTGATTTAGGCCGCCATTTTTTTACACCTCCCGAGGCCGGCTGAAAATACGCCGAGGAAACTATCCTTTAATTTCTCCTTCAATTTCTCTGCCTCGGTCGATAACCTTTCCACTTTTTGGTAGAACGTATTTATCGGAAAAATCCCAGAGGTCAATTTTCTACATTCAGTCAGTTCCAAATAAATTTTACTTATTTTTTAGAACATACATCTTTAATTTCTTAGTCATCCCGTTGAACCTCACATCTGTGATAATTTCACACTCAAAATAGAATTTTTCTTTCTTTTACCGACAGGGATGTTTTATCTGTTCTCAACAAGGTCGCTTTGTTTAATTTCTTCCACGTCTGTAATGGTTAAATCTGATCCGGAATTTTTTTGTTTAACATTTCTACTTGTACGCATTTTCGTATATTTATTCCGTCCGCTTGGTCAGTTCTAATGACTCTTACTCGGCTTTTGTTTTCTTTCTTTGTTCTACAGTGCGAACTATTATGTCCCGATTTATTGCACGACAGACAAGTCTTATAGCGGTATGGACAATCTTTGTACCAATGCAATGTACCACAACGAGACCATGGACTGGGTGGTGGTTTCTTCTGTAGTTATATTTGACTTTTTGTAGTAAAATAATTTGTTTGATTTGTTTTTGAGGAGGGAGAAAAACGTGTTTGTCGTTGTGCATTTTGTATGTGAGCGAAGCCAGACTCTTCTATATCTTCGAGATCTTTTTTTTATGCTTATACATCTCTGACAGTCCTCAGCTAATTTTTGTAGCCTCAATTCTGGTTCACTCTCAAGTTTTGTTAGAATTCTCCGTCTGATCTCCGCATCTTTAGTCGAAACCAGGCCTTGGACGAATATCAAACATTTAAAATTGTCAGGGCTGAGTTCAGATAACTTAAAGTCATCGCAGTGTTTGTTTACTACGGAAGCAAATGTTATATAGTCTTCGCTATCCTTTTTTGTTAAATTTAAACATTTCCACCTTTTGTGGAATAGTGAAGTGTTCGGAATAAATAATTCTGTTAAAAGTTTCACGGCTTCCTTGAAAGTCAACTCATTCGTTTTCCTCAGTAGTAGACGTACTTTTTTCGCGTCTGAGCAATTCCCGCAATCAAACTCATGTGACTCTTCATATCTTCTGAAGTAAGCCGCGAAGGTTTTGTCTTCGTCCGGTGCATAAGTTAAGTCATTGATAGAGTTCCATATAGCATTTTGCGAGAATGCCGCTTCATTTCCAGAATTTTGCCCTTTATTTGTTACTGCTCGTAGTAGTAATTCTTGTAGTTCGAGGTGTTTCTCTTCGTTTTTCTGTTGAATTTCCAATAGTTTTTCTTCGTTTTTTTTTGTTGAATTTCTAATTGTTTTTCCTCGGGCCTAGTCTGTTTTTACTCATTTTTTTTGTTGCTGCTCGAATTGCATTTTCATTAGTTCTAATATGGTTGCATTAAAGTCTTCCATGTTTACACCGTAATTTTGTGTAACGATTTTTCTTTTTTCTCAGTGTAGACTTCAGGTCTTTGTCGCCTGTTGTTCTGGAACCATAGTACAAAAAAATTTTCCCGTGTAGAATTCGATTCTGTTCTGGCTGACAGGTAAAATTCGTGTATTCGTTACGGTTATGGTTGGTGTCCAAAATTTTTTTTTTATCTTCGCGTCGAACATGTTTTTTTTTTCCTTCTCAATACCCCCGCCGCCGTTATGGACGACCGATAGCAATTTTTTTTTTAACTTGCTGACCGAAACGCTCCTCTGTGGCTCAATCGGTAAAAGCACGTCAGGCTATATATATATTTATATTAATAAATTCTAGCCAGCAATTAAGAGTTATATATATATATATATATATATATATATATATATATATATATATATATAGATAGATAGATAGATAGATAGATAGATAGATAGATAGATAAAAGAAAAAAACCCGTTGGTATATATTCCAAGTGGATCCTAGTAATATAAAATATTAAAATCGATCCACAGAAAGAGGTCAGTATATTTATTAATACAGACCAATATAATTAATAAACAAATAAATTAAAAATTACCTCATATGGCTAAGAGCCTATTGGGCAGACGAAGATATCAGTCGTCTGTCTTATCAACCCAATGGTTATGACAGACGACCGATATCATCGTCTGCCGAAATAGCCTATTCCATATGGGGTAATTTTGAATGTATTTGTTTATTTTATCTATCTATCTATCTATCTATCTATCTATCTATCTATCTATCTATCTATCTATCTGTCTGTCTGTCTCTCTCTCTCTCTCTCTCTCTCTCTCTATATATATATATATATATATATATATATAAATCGACAAAAATACTTTATACCGTATTAAAAAGCATAGAAATTTCTGTTTTATAAATACAGATGAAAAATGAAAAGAATAAAAGACAAATAAACTGAAAAAATTAAAGTTAAACGAAGTCAAAGAGACTTGAAATAAAATTTCTGTATTTGACGGCACATAAAAATAAAATAGAAAAGTTCGCCTTATAAGACGCACTTCTTTTTTATTAAAATATATTTTAAATAACTCTGCGTCTTATACACCATATGCAGGTTTAAAATCCGCGATAGTGGGCCGAAATTTGATACCGGGCATCTCCCCTTAGCTTAGCGTTAAGCACGAAGGAGCAACTGAACACGTGGATGACCATGCCTGATCACGACTTTGCAATTCCAGGAAGAATGAAATGACCCAGCATTGCACAAATCTGCAAATGGGTGAAGCAAGCTTGGGATAATATTAGACCAGAAATTGTTGTGAAATCTTTTAAAAACGTGGCATTAGCAATGTTCTCAATGGAACGGAAGATGACGCATTATTTAACGACGATGACAGTAGTATTGAAAATGAGTCTCGGAGTTTTGATAACGAAGAATTTTATGGATTTGAAGATGAATAAAATTTTAATGGTAACTGTACTGTTTTGCTCAATTGTAATAATTGCTTGATTTTTATTTTGTTTTCTTACCTTTGGATATAATAAAGTTTTTATAGGCTCATGTTTTTTTCCTATTATTTTTCATTTAATTGTAATCATGGCTTGTTTAACCAAAATAATACCTCATAAATATAGCCACGGCTGTACCATTTAGTAATAATTTACTAATGATTTTACTAATTTACTAACAATTTACTAATGATTTTATTAATTTTTTGGTGCTAATTTTTTCTTGATTTGCCCTGCTGAAATTGGGGTACGTTTTATACACCCGTGCGTCTTATATGCTGTCAAATATGGTAAAGGAAAGAAAAAATTTAATTTCATATTGTATAATATTTAGCTTATTTAAAGGCGAATACATTATTATTATTATTATTATTTTTATTTCCTTTGATATCTGGCGTTTACACATTTCTTTCCAGGTCCCGCCCAGGTACCTTAGGTTAGAAATGGCATCATGACACTTTCCACTGCAAAAAAAAAATAATTACATAGATAAAGCCCTTCGTAAAGTGTGGGCTGTACTTGTCAGAACAATTTTTTGTATCTCTTTGAGGCATGGACTTCCAGGGATCCCTTCAATCAGCCTACTGGAATCTTTTATTATTATTATTATTATTATTATTATTATATGGAGGAACTTTATCAAGGCAAATGTACAAGCTTATTAAGAAGCGTTATTTTATATAACGGTTTAAACTGTATATAAAGACGGGCTTTGCAGCAAACTTATAAATTTGCCCTGACGAAGTGCCTGAAGCAAGGAAAAGTGTTGTAAAAATAAGTTTTCTTCTCACTCCTTTTATTAATATATTATCATGTTTCTGATTTTCATCGTGTCTAAGCAAACGAATTCCCGAGAGATTTCCAAATCTGCCTGAGGAGGGCCAATTATTTGCCAGGCCCGCGTGAGATAGACACACATTTCCGCAGCGGATACAGACTGGTGACCAGAGGAAACACCGATATGGCGTTGTCTCTTCCCTTCCGCTCTGTGCCTGCGTTTGGATTCTGGAATGAAAGTTGCTTGGAAGATCTTGCGGCGCCAAGAAATCCTGTCATCAAATGCCAATTCCTGTTGACAGTGGTTAATATAGCAAGGTCTTTTTAGGGAACATCATATCTTTCTCCTGGGATTAGCTTACTTAACAATCGCAGTATGGAAATCTCAATGGTGACCTGTTTTGTTTTGTTTTTCCAGCATTTCTTTTTATAATTTCACCACAAGGAAGGCAAAAAATCACAAAGAGACGGGATATGAATGAGTGTTCATAGAATATGAGAAAAAGCAATGCCTTATTACGGATTAAGAACACAGAAAGAACAAGGATTAATAAGAGTGAAGCAAACAATTGACATTCTACTTAAATTGCTTCACTATGTAAAATGCTGGTGTACTTGAGTTGTACTAACTTCTCTATTATTAGCGTCAAAAACAAATCTCTATCTATAAAAGGCAGGATGTGTGTGTGTGTGTGTGTGTGTGTGTGTGTGTGTGTGTGTGTGTGTGTGTGTGTGTGTGTAACGAATGCACGGCCGCAATTTCCGACGGATTTGCAACAAAATTTACATGCACATGCTCCAACTATAAGACAAGCCGAAGACCGACATGGCATTTCCCAACTTCCGTCGATAGTGGAGATAATCGATTTTTCATGGTTCTACGGCAGTTTTCATGTAGTTTGCAGTCATTTTCTACTTGCCAGAGTGATAGCCTATAGCTGGCTGCCACGAATAGGCAGCAAGATTCTATTGGCCAGCGTGAGAGCCAACAGCTCGCTGACACGAATGTTAACTAGCATGCAAAAAAAAAAAAATCGATAGCTGCAATCGTCACAAGTGGGGAAAATTTAAATCTGAATAGCACTTTACTCCATGTGGCTCATTCGCTTGCTTAAACTCAACGTTGATTCTGATTCCGCTGAAATGAGTTGTTTGTGAAAAAGTATTTGTTGTTAACATTCTTTTTTCATTCGGCTTTTCCAGTTACAAGTCCTTTTTTAAAGCTGATCGTTTTGTGTTCATTTTGTTTAGTTCTTTTTTCGTAACAGATTTAATGTTTAGTATAGAGCTTAGAAAAATTCGCAGTTTGAGATAGGCAAGAAGTAAGGCATGTAGCAACATAAGCGCGGCAAAGGGCACTCCTTTAAAGGCAAGGAAGGGCAAAATATTTTAAGTCAAGTGATAGCTGTATGAGTCGTACGATTTTTGAATCATGCTGCTAGATATATATATATATATATATATATATATATATATGATAGAAATTATTAGGTGGATTTCATAATTATATTTAAGTAAGTCATCGAATCTGAAACCTCAACGGAAAGCACTGGACGGTCGTTTCGTCCTATCTTTGGGACTCATCAGCAGTGTGCATCCACTACCGAGAATTGAAACTCTAGAGTTAGGTTATCAAGCAAATATCATACCAACTGTTCCAACGGGCCTCGGTGACGAAGAGGTAGGAAATCAGACTCAATATAGCGCCGCTCGCTCACATATTCCGTGGTGGATCTCCACTGAGATTCTCTCTAATCATAGGTCTGTGTCCCCTGGAGCCAAATATAGGGCGAAACGGTCGTCCAGTGCTTTCTGCATTCTGTTGAGGTTTCAGACTCGATTAATTACTTAATTATAAATCCTCCTAATAATTTCTATCATGTGTATATCATTGCTTGAACCGGCTTCTAATGCTCTAGTGTGAGCGGCTTGGTGATAGTAGTCATGGGTCCAGGGGGAACCGTCCTATGGTTAGAGAGAATCTCAGTAGAGTTCCACCACGGAATTTGTGAGCGAGCGGCGCTATATTGAGTTTGATTTGCTACCTCTTCTTCACCGAGGCCCATTGGAACAGTTGGTATGGCGGTTGCTTGATAACTCAACTGTCAGTGTTTCAATTCTCGGTAGTGGATGCGCACTGCTGATGAGTCCCAAATATATGACGAAACGGTCGCCCAGTGCTTTCTGCATTCTGTTGAGGTTTCAGATTCGATGAATTAATTAAAGATATATCTAGATAGATAGATAGAAAGGTAGATACTATTAGTGGTCAATACATATATATATATATATATATATATATATATATATATATATATATACATATATATATATATATAAATTTTCAAGAGGATAGAATCCAGCTAGAACTCAATGTCCAGGACAGAGTGATAAAACTTCTCTCTGTTAAAATAAAACATCTCTCTGTTAAATTTTAATCCTCACTATCTATTTCAGTCTGTTCATTATCTATCTATCTATCTATCTATCTATCTATCTATCTATCTATCTATCTATCTATCTATCTATCTATCTATCTCAGTCTGTTCAAATCTATCTATCTATCTATGTACCTATCTATCTCCATCTGTTCATATCTATCTCAGTCTGTTCATATCTATGTATGTATGTATGTATGTATCTATCTATCTATCTATCTATCTATCTCAGTCTCTTCATAGCTATGTATTTATGTATCTATTTATCTATCTATCTATCTCAGTCTGTTCATATCTATCTATATATCTATGTATCTATCTATGTATCTATCTATCTCAGTCTGTTCATATCTATCTATCTATCTACCTCAGTCTGTTCACATCTATCTCAGTCTCTTCATATATATCTATGTATTTATATCTATCTGTCTCAGTCTGTTCATATCTATCTATCTATCTATCTATCTATCTATCTATCTATCTATCTATCTATCTATCTATCTATCTATCTATCTGTCTCAGTCTGTTCATATCTATCTATCTATCTATCTATCTGTCTCAGTCTGTTCATATCTATCTATCTATCTATCTATCTATCTATCTATCTATCTATCTATCTATCTATGTATCTGTCCCAGTCTGTTCATATCTATCTATCTATCTATCTATCTATCTATCTATCTATCTATCTATCTATCTATCTATCTATCTCATTCTATTCTTATCTGTCTGTTCTATCTATCCGAAGTTTAATGATCTTTCTTAATTGGTTTTCATATTCCAACTTTTCTGAGGACAGATGGCGTTATTATTTCTTATCCCGGCCATTGTCTTTTTATTCTCTCTATGTCTTCTTCTTATTACTTTTACCCGTGTATATTGCACGTTAAAACGATATTTACATCATATACACATATACATATATTAAATGCTCTTTAATTTGGATGCGATAAAACCCATGCCGGTTTGGTCCAAATCCTTTGCCGTCCGAAGCGATAAATAACAATTTAAATACATGTGTAAATTTGCCAATGATACAAATGGAAATAAATATAAGATGAAAAATAATACATGAATAGACAAATGTGATCGATGAGGCAGATTCAATGTTTTATTCATAGGGGCTGTATGAAAAACAGTGAATATTTTAGTAAATAAATAAGAAAACGGTGAAAAATTAATCCGTTTTATCATCGATTACTAAATTTGTTTATTCATATGAAATGATACACAATAGAAAAGTTTCAATGTCGTTATATCCTGCTTTTCGCCCTCCGTATGACGGTTCATTTTATTTCTTTCTGTCTTTCTTTCTTTCTTTCTCAGTCTTTACAGTATCACGGTCTCTATCCATCTCATTCTGTTCATTATCTCTCTCTGTCACTCTCTCACTCTCTATGTCACTATTTTCATTATCTCACTTTCTCTATCCATCTCATTCTTTTCATTATCTATCTATCTATCTATCTATCTATCTATCTATCTATCTATTTATCTAAGTCTCTTCATATATATCTATCTATCTAAGTCTCTTCATATCTATCTATCTATCTATCTATCTATCTATCTTATTCTATTCATTACCAGTAGTTCACTCCAAAGCAGACTGACAGTCATACTAATACCTTCCACATCTTGTATTATTATTCTGTGTAATATATCTTTGTTATTTATACTCTAGTGTTCATGTTGTTCTTCCTTGGTCCTAACCTTGGACCATAACAGTGGCGACGAGGATATTAAAGAAACGAAGTTCTACGTGAAGAATCTAAAAAAAACAAAAAACTTTTTGCTATCGATCGTCCATAACAGTGGCGACGAGGATATTGAAGAAACGAAGTTCTACGCGGAGATTCTAAGAAAAAAAATTTTGCTATCGGTCGTCCATAACAGAGGCGACGGAGGTATTGAGAAAAAAAATGAGGTTCTACGCGAAGATAAAAAAAAGAAGAAATTTTTTGTGCATCAACATTAACAGTGTATTGGAATATAGTCAATGACGCGCACCTACGGTTTACGTGAAAAAGAAATCGGGTGAGATACGAGTATGCGCTGATTTCTCGACGGGATTGAATGCAGCGATTAAGGATTATCACTATCTTCTCCCTAGTCCAGAGGAAATTTTCACAAAGTTGAACGGAGGAAATTTTTCTCAAAAATAGACTTGAGCGAAGCATACCTACAAGTACCAGTAGATGAGGAAAACTCGAAGTTGTTGTGCATAAACACACATAAAGGGTTATATAAGTTGCAGAGATTACCATTCGGCGATATTTCAGCAAATAATGGACACTATGCTAGACGGACTGGATTTTACGATCGCATACCTTGATGACATCCTGATAAATAGCAAAAATTGAACAACACTGGAGACACGTTCAAGAGGTTTTCAGGCAGATACAAAACTACGGTATTAAGGTAAAGGAAAATAAATGTGACTTCTTTATGAAGGAGATAAAATATCTGAGCCATATTATTGACGAAGAAGGAAGAAGACCAGATCCAGAAAGGGCCATGGCAATAAAATATTATGCCGGCTCCAAAAAATTTAGCCGAATTACAAAGCTTCTTGGGTTTAGTAAAATATTATCAAGAATTTATTCCTAACATGCACAAATTACGCGCACCCCTAAACGAACTGTTGAAGAATGAAAAAGTTTGGGAATGGTCATATGAATGTCAGAACGCTTTCGACAAAATCATTACGACTCTAATAGCTGATTTATTTTTAGCGCATTATGATCCAAAATTTGAAATAATAGTTGCAAATGACGCGAGTGCCTACGGTGTTGGGGCATGTATACTTCATAAAATGCCGGGTGGAACACTAAAACCCATCGTGCATGCGTCAAGAAAGTTACTACCAGCCGAACAAAATTACTCGCAAATCGAAAAAGAAAGCTTGGGGATTTTTTTTGCGGTTACGAGATTCCACAGATATATTTACGATAGATTTTTCACCTTACAGACGGACCACAAGCCGTTATTGACAATATTTGGATCAAAGAAATGTCTACCTGTCTACATTGCTAATAGATTGCTGAGATGGAGGACGATTTTATTAAACTATAACTTTAAATTGGAGTATCTTCCATCAAACAAAATCGGGTATGCAGATATTCTTTCGATACTAATAGCAAAGAAAACGAAACCATGAGAATATTCCGTAATTACAGTTCTACGATATGAGGAAGATATTAGAACATCATTATGTAGTACAATTCGAAACCTCTCCGTTACATTACAAAAAATAAGAAACGAAGCAGGGAATGACGAATTTATAAAGGAAACGGAAACAAAAATTGTAGGAAAAGATAAGCATATATCACACAGTTTTTCGTTATGTGATAATGTTCTACTATATAATGAAGGACTAGTAATCCCGAAAACGCTACAGAGGCGAATCCTCAAGCATTTTCACATGGACCACCCAGGAAAGAACAGGATGAAATCCTTAATGCGAAGTTACATGTACTGGACAAATATGGATCAATATATTATACATATGGTGAACAAATGCAAGGGCTGTTCCTTGGCAGCCAAGGCACCTCCGATCACTCATAAGCCATGGCCTAAGACAGATCGACCATGGTCGAGAATCCATGTATATTTCGCAGGTCCATTAGAGGATTTCTACTGCTTGATTGTAGTAGACAGTTACAGCAAATGGCCAGAAGTATTTCGTTGTAGAAAACTTACTTCTGAGACTACAATAAATTGCCTTCACAAGCTGTTTGCTCGTTTCGGAGTGGCTGATTCTCTAGTCACCGATAATGGGACACAATTTACATCTGCGGATTTTCAAGTACATCATGTGAAACACATCAAATCCCCGCCATATCACCCAAGATCAAACGGACAAGCGGAGAGGTTTGTAGATAAATTAAAAAGAGCACTAAGGAAAGCTTATGACGTACCAACAGAAAAGGCTTTACAAAAATTCTTGCAAGTGTATAGAATTACACCGAACAGTACTACGCCATCGGCATTATCGCCGGCGGAAGTAATGTTCGCCCGAAAAATTACATCGGTATTCGACAAATTACTGCCAAAACAGACGAAGCAATCATCAACGTCATTTGTACCAAAAAGAAAATTTTACCCAGGGGAGAAAGATTTTTTTAAATGTTCAAAAACAATACATCATCTTGGGAGCCAGGTACAGTAGAGAAACGAATCGGGAACGTGATTTACATTATTCATCTTCCGAAGTTCTCGCATAAAAGACATTTAAATCAGATCAGAAAGAGGCTGTTAGAGGATTCTAACGGTCTACCCCAGGAAGAGGAGGAAGTAATGGACATAATGTTTGACACATTCAATATTCAAAGGCCTCAAGCAATTTCAGCACCGCAGAAATCAAGCAGAAAAAGAAAATCTACAGAGCCTTTGATGATTAATCCGAAGAAGAAAAAATATTAAAGACCCCTGCGAGGTAAAAGCTTTGGAAGGGGGTGTTATGGGACCTTACCTATAACGACAGAGCGAACTCTTCCTGACACTATGAAAACTGCGCCTCAAGAGAGAGGGACGAGACGGAATCGAGTCGAGCCAATAGTAGTTCACTCCAAACCAGTCTGACAGTCATACTAACACCTTCAACATCTTGTATTATTATTATTATTATTATTATTCTGTGTAATATATCTTTGTTATCTCTACTCTTGAGTTCGTGTTGTTCTTCCTTGGTCCTAACATTGGACCATAACACTATCAAAAGATCTACATATCCATCTATCTCTCTGTGTCCCTTATCTATCTATCTATCTATCTATCTATCTATCTATCTATCTATCTATCTATCTATCTATCTATCTATCTCATTCTGTTCATATCTATCTATCTATCTATCTATCTATCTATCTATCTATCTATCGCATTCTGTTATGATCTATCTATCTATCTATCTATCTATCTATCGCATTCTGTTCATATCAATCTATCTATCTATTGCCTTCTGTTGATATCTATCTATGTATCTCAGTCTGTTCATATCTATCTATCTATCAATTTATCGCATTATGTTCATATCTATATATCTATCTATCTCTCGAATTCTGTTTAGATCTATCTGTCTATTTATCTATCTATCTATCGCATTCTGTTCTTATCTATCTATCTATCTATCTCAGACAGACAGATAGATATGAAGAGACTATCTTAGTCTCTTCATATCTATCTATCTATCTATCTATCTATCTATCTCAGTCTCTTCATATCTATCTATCTATCTATCGCATTCTGTTCTTATCTGTTCTATTTGTCCGAAGTTTAATGATCTCTCTTAATTCCTAACCATATTCCGACTTTTCTGAGGCCTTGTGACGTTATTATTTGTGTTAATTGCACTTTGCTGACTGTTATCCCGATGCTGGCCATTGTCTGTTTGTCCGTCTATGTCATATCATTATTCACGTCTTATGTAAACCACGTATAGATTAAAGTCACCCTGTATCTCATTTCGTTGTAATTATAACGCAGAAGTTTCAGGCACATTAATGTAATGTCCCAATTGTTTTGCATCTGGATCGAAAATGATTTCAGTACATATATAAAAATAGAATGTGATGTAAGTCAAGGATGTGTCTTCTCGCCAGACTCATTCAAATTATATAGAATTATGAAACTTACCAGGATTCATTATTGACGGTCACAATATCAACAATGTAAGATACACAGTTGATACAAAGTTGATGGCCAACACTGAGTGCATAAAAAGATCAACCAAACATGCAAATTAAAAATTGGAGATACAGAAATCTATCTATCTATCTATTTCAGTCTGTTCGCTATCTATCTATCTATCTATCTATCTATCTATCTATCTATCTATCTATCTATCTATCTATCTATTTCAGTCTGTTCATTATCTATCTATCTATGTAACTATCTATCTATCTATCTATCTATCTCAATTTGTTCATTATTTATCTATCTATCTGTCTATCTATCTATTTCAGTTTGTTCATTATTGATGTGGACCCGAAGTAGGGGCCACGGAAGGAAAACACGGAACACGGGTTAGAGGTAAGAAAGATATATTAAACAGAAAAGTTACAAAGAATAGTGTAAGAGTAAGCAGAGCTTACTATCCAGTGGTGTCCGATATTGGTATCGTACGCGGCTGCGCATTACTGGTGCTACTCCCATGATACTACCATTCACATAATAATATAGTACTGGGAGAGTCCATGATGTAGGAAAGTATCGGTCTCACAACAATTATCTATCTATCTATCTATCTATCTATTTCAGTCTTTTCATTATCTATCTATCTATCTATTTCAGTCTGTTCATTATCTGTCTATCTATCTATCTCTTCATTGTCTATCCATCTATGGGTGTATCTATCTCAGTGTGTTCATTATCTATCTATCTATATTATTGTTGTGAGACCAATATAATATCCTGAACATGTAGACAAAACAAAAAAAATGGTGATTAGAGGGGGGGTCAAACCGTGCAGTGCCTACTTCGACTTCCTCTTTGTCCGACTGTCAATCCGTAGGTCCAATTCTGTTGCACTCTGTCCGCCGAATGATTTCGATTCCTCCGTGCTGCTGGCACCCCGCTTTTTATGCTACGGCCAAAATTTGCATGTGTGCAAATCTCGTCTCGTTTTGGACGCGATAGGCGCGCATAAAATGCGTCTTCAATAGCGGCCATATTTCTTTTTATCATCACTTTGCAGGGGAGACACGTTCGCGCTCGTTTCAAATTCTGAGGTAAGTCATGTCTTTCGTCACAGAACAGCTTCGCTATAAGTCTCTTTGGGGATGTGATGATATTGAGAAAGAATAAGTAATTGCCACCGATCAATCCATATGAATGTAAGTGATGTCTAGTTGCACAATCACGGTTACAGACATCTGTAGAAATACGTGTTTCTTTCACACGCACATGTTTTTGCTTTTTTTTGTTGATTGATTCGTTTCTACAGTATTTTAAACTTTTATAAGTTATTTAAAGCCAGAAAATAATTTTAGTTTGTACAAATATTTTTTGAAATAATAATGATTTAGAGATACATTTATTTATGCGCCATGCGTGACAAACGCTTAGGCGATCATGTATCTTTCGATACGTGACTGACATGTCAGATTTTCTCCCGCAGTAGGTTGCCATTTCTTTCTGCGGTAGACCAGTTGCCCACCAAAACTATAGAACCCGATTTCTCCTTCTATTTACCCATAGGGGGGAGAAGGAGAGGATTCACACCTTTCCCAAGGGTATTAGCACGTAAGTGAATGTAATGGATTCGACTGGAATTCGAAACCGGCTTTCCGATTCCTTAATCCGAGCCGCTATCCATTACTCCACTGTGTCTTCTCTTAGCGATGCAAGTGTTAATTAGTAAGAATTAACCATGTAAGTCTTACTTATTAACCCATAGCTGGGGGAGAAGAGGGGGAATTCATGCCTTTCCTAGGGGTATTTGCGTGTAAATGAATATATCGAAGCCAGCTGGAATTGGAACTCGGCACTCTGATTAAAAATTCTAAGCCATTATCCATTACAATACCTGCACCTAGAAGCTGATAGCACCTGGCATTTCCAAGCAGTCACCCATCTCGGTACTGACCATGCTCGACGAGACTTAACGGTGATCGCACAGGAACCGGTGTTTCAACGTATGGGGCCGTAAGGCTCCACACGCACAGAATCAAGCTTTGGTTTATATTTAACACTGCTCAGCGGACCTTAGTTAAGGTTTTACGAAGAAAGCGTCCTATTTGGCATTATCCGTATTTGAATTAGGCCAGCAGTATTCTCAAACTCTGGCAAAAATCGATAGCTTCTGGACAGTTTCGGCTACGCAATTTCATTAAGAAAACTTGGTTTCATGCATGGTATGATTTTCAGGAAAACATCAGAAAAACCCTAATATCTTCCGTCCTGGCTATGAAGATAAACTACGTCCAACAGCATGGCCTCTGATCAGGAGGTTTTGAGGAGCGTGGAACCACCTCTTAATTGCTGGTGTTCCCAGATCCACCCTGGCCCTCTCTCACTCTCTACATATATATATATATATATTAGGTGATTGGTGGATGACTTAATTCCTCGGTAGAAGGCAAAAAATGAAAAAGTAAATAATGACAAATTAGAAAACGAGAGATGGACCACAGACCAACTCCTCCGCTTAAGCTTCATACCACCAATAGCTAGTTAACGATTCGACCCCCTTCACACCACTATCCACTCATCGCTCACCCATACCATCTTAAGTCAAAGTGCTGGCCGAGGAAAGCGAATAACGGGCATAATTTTTCGCCAAACGCCATTGATAATAAGTTCGTCCATAGTTCAAAATTGGAAGGAAGCATTTTTAGAGCCCGGATGTAAATTACTTTACGTTACGCCATCTTGTTATTGTAGATGTTCAAATGTCTATGTGGTTCTTTGAGTTTTATTTCATTTTATTTGATATTTTTTGTTGTTCGTTGCTCTTGATTGTGATATTTTTAATCTATCTCACACTAACGGGTGTATTTTGTTCTCTTTATTGCCATTAATTATCAAACTTCTTACTTCAGCCGTCCCCTGACTTTTTTAAAAAATTAAATGGTCATATACGTTGACACAGTAAGAAAAGGGCAGCTCAACACTGTAAAAATAGGTCAATCCTAGATGAACAATTAATCGAGCATATACAGAAACACGGTTCAGAAGGTAATCGGCACAATACAAACTAGTCACCATGAAACTCTACACCACTTAAGAAACAGAAAAAAAACTAAAGATAAAAACAGATTACACAACACACATTAAGTAAAAAAATCACACAAAGATATCAAATTACACCAAAATATCCATAAATGCGAAAAGGTTGTGAAGTAGCAGCAGAGAAGCCAATAGCCCTGAAGAGTGAAGTCATTACAACAATGCGCTCACGAAACTTCGAAGTCGGCATGACTGAAATAACACCACTCAGTTAAGTGGCAAGTTTCACCACATATATATATATATATATATATATATATATATATATATATATATATATGATAGAAATTGTTACGAGGATTTGAAAATTATAATTAAGTAATTCATTGAGTCAGACAGAAACCTCAACAGAATGCAGAAAGCACTGGACGGCCGTTTTGTCCTATATTTGGTACTCATCTGCAGTGCGCAACCACTACCGAGAATTGAGTAGTCGTGGCTCCTGGAGACACAGTCCTATGGTTACAGAGAATTTTAGTTGAGTTCCACCACGGAATATGTGAGCGAGCGGCGTTATCTTGAGTCTTATTTGCTACCTCTTCGTCACCGTGGCCCGTGGAATAGTTGATATGACGTTTGATTCATAACTCAACTGTCAGGGTTTCAATTCTCGGTAGTGGATGCGCACTGCCGATGAGTCCCAAATATAGGACGAAACGGCCGTCCAGTGCTTTCTGCATTCTGTTGAGGTTTCTTTCAGACGCAATGAATTACTTAATTATATATATATATATATATATATATATATATATATATATATATATATATATATTAAAGGTACTTATGAAACATCGTCACGCAACCAAAAGTTTCATA
This sequence comes from Acanthosepion esculentum, assembly GCA_964036315.1. Lineage (NCBI taxonomy): Eukaryota > Metazoa > Mollusca > Cephalopoda > Sepiida > Sepiidae > Acanthosepion > Acanthosepion esculentum. The sequence continues at coordinate 22,427,075 of OZ038485.1, read as the reverse complement.
TGCACCAATATTGGATACGACAACACAATCTAAGTGATGGCTACGGTCAAGCGGAAGTCAGAAAGGGAGAGATGGTGAAGGGAGGGGTGCGATGAAAGAGATACAAAAGGATGAAGTATATAACCACTGGGAATGAAAACGCCAACCTCAAGGTGGTCAAAGCAAAATATAAAACGGTAAAAATATCCATGGAAAAAAAAAGCCTCAGGTTGCAGGAAAAAAAAACATACGTAAAAAAAAAACTTAATCTATATCTAGACTTTTCAATAAACCCTTTCGTTTATGCTTACATGTAGACATAAAAACTTGTCTCTTGTTGAGGAATTTTCGTCATCTATGCTCTGTATTATAAGTAATTTTTCGGCTAGTCACAAGTTGCATTCTTTGCCCTTTCCCTGTAAGATCTATCATTGCTCATCATTGCCAATTCTGTTTTAAGGTCTTGCTTACCTGCCTCCTTTTTTACTCCAGCTATGATGCCATTTTTATAACTAGCTTTGCCTATAGTCATTACGTCATTATAGTATCTCTTCTTCCATTCACCGTCAGTGGCTCCAATATAAAGTTTTTCCTCCACCTCGCTTGTGACTTTCGCTTTGTAAACAATATATTTCATCTGTCGTTCAACGAACATTTGTTGGCGTGTCGACAGTACCAACACCTGGAACCTTTAGGTGCTTGTTTTTTTTTTTACTAACCCGCAACTTAGTATGCAAACTACTAATTATCTTAGCCATAATACTCAAATAGTTATAGATTATAACGAACGGCATCATCTTTGCTTCAAGGACGACTGCAAACGTGCTATGAGTACTATGGACATAGACATGAAGAGGTGGGAAGATGCCGCCAACGATCACTGAGGCTGGAGACGCGATTTACACCGAGGCCTGGAGAGAATAGAGAAGAAACGGAGGTTTGCTGCCGGGGTGAAGCGTGCTGAAGGGAAATAAAAGAACACGGCGACATCGGGAAAGAACGTTTTCACATGTATTCGTTGCATTCGTGATTTTCATTCCCGTGTGGGCCTGTACAGCCATAACGGATGCTGCGTCACCATCAACAATCAAGCTAAGGCATAAATTTCGGGGTGCAGATCCATGGTCTGTCGAGACTGGCGGCTGCCATATAAAGTGTGTGTATCGACAGCAGGGAATGTACATTTCGAAAAAGGAAATATACGTTTGCACCAAGCAACATAAATTTCATAAATCCTTATGAATTCATCTTGAAAAACTTAGGTCTACGTCGACAGCAGGCAATGTAAATTTCGTAAAGTCGTATAACAGTCCAGAAGCATATACAGCGTGTCCATAAAGTTCGTGGGAACTTTAAAAAATGTATAACTTTATTTGTATTTGCGATAGAAATAATCTGTAAAAAATGTTATAAAGTTTAATGTACCTAGTTTTAAGTATAGCTAAAATGACTAATGTGATTTCCGGCATTACTGTAAATCAGTTGGCAAATGTTTTCCGTGAACTGCAAAATCGTATTACCCTTTGTATTGCTAATGATGGAGGACATGTGGAAACTTAAATAAAATTTCAATAAAACCTTAAAAAATATAGATTTACTTCTTTCTAATCCTTTTTACAAATTATTTCTATCGCAAATACAAATAAAGTTATAAATTTTTTTTAGTGCACACAAACTTTATGGACACCTTGTATTAACGCCTTATAATTATGGCGAATCAGTTTATTAGTTAATAAAAATAATAAACATTCCTTATACCACAAACCATGAACTTTACAACTGTGATCTGCCTTGCCGCGTACACAAGAGTGAATCATCCCCGTTCCCTTCATATTCCATTAGTAAGAAGGAAGTTCCACATGAACAGCTTCTTCCCAAGAACTGCTGCTTTGTGGAACAGACTCCCGAGAAGATGCTTCCTCAATCAATACGGTCTTGACCTCTTCAAGTCGAGGGTTAACCGTTATCTTTCCTGTATAATATGAACATGAACTTCATTTTTTGCGTTTTCTTGCGCTCATGCAATACCACACACGTCGTCGGTGTGACGTTAAACTACTTCCGGCAGCAAGTCCTCTGACCGGGAGGTTTTGAGGAGCTTGGAACCAACTCTTAATTGCTGTTGTTCCCAGGTCCACACGAACCCGGGGTGGTAGCACCTCTTAGGACTCCATTAGCAAATACTGCACACCGATATAAAAATCAACGCTACATTTTATAATACAATTACCAGCACTACATTTTATTTACAAAGTTAGTCGTATCGCATTTCAATTGCCTTTCTGGGACACGCTATGCCGCGCACACAATGGTGCATCATCCACAGTCCCTTCGTATTCCATCAGTGAGAAATAAGTTCCACATGAACAGCTTCTTCCCAAGAACTGCTGCTTTGTGGAACAGACTCCGGCGAGATGTTTTCCCGGTCACTACAATCTTGATCTATTCAAGTCTAGGGTTAATTGTTACCTTATTTACATAAGCTCAAGAAACTGCACTTCTTGTTTTCTTTACACTCTTACGATACCACAGTCACCTTCTACTTTGAGTGATTCGCGGTCTTAGTATTGGGTGAACATTAATATAAAAATGTCTCTTGTTCAAAATAAAACATTAGCAAAAAAAAGTAAAATTTGAAAATGAAAACCATTTTAAAATTTAACTTCAAAAATTAAAAAATTTGAAATTTAACTTGAAAATGAAGAACTTAAATAAATTTATAAATATGCCAAGGTATAGGCTACAAAACAATTAAGAAATTTAGGCTTTCAAAACTAGGAACAAATATTATGGGACTATAGAAGATAGGTCCAGAAAGACAAGACTTTTCACATACGCGGCTGCCTGCTCTCACGCGCAAGTATTTTGCCTTTTATGTTTTCTAATATTCCGCCTTCACATTTTGTTTCATCAAAAAAGTTGTCTTACATTTGTTACATATCTAACAGAAATTCAAGAAATTTAAACGGTCAGGTGAATAAAAGGATTTGGAATATTCTATGTACAGTTGAATATTCAAAATCGTTTATACACTTAGCTTAAGGTAAAGGTTTTTTTTTATAAGGTTGATAGAGATGTTCTTAGCTCCATGGATGTCAAGAAAATTATACAAGTATCTTTGAAATTTACTCAAATTTTATTGCTGGTGCTTTTATTGCTTCAAGATTTGTTTATGGACAAATTACGTTTTTAATTTATTTGTGAAAATCGTGATAAATATAAAATCTGTATTCGACATTTGACTCTTTTTTTTTCATCAAGAAAACCTGCAGCTGTCGTGAATCTGTAGTGTGTATATCAAAATGGAGTATTACTGCCATAACCTGGGCTGGAGCTGCCCAATCCTCACTTGCCTGATTTAATTGTTCAAAAGCGTCTACGTTTTTTCCGAGATACAAAACGTTGCAAGCCTCTTGCTACCCTATCGCTATTTTCATGGCAAGGGTTCTGACAACCCACAGTTCTTGGTTCCACCGACCCTGACCTTTGCAGCTGGGACACGCCCTGCCGCAAACACAATAGTGAATCATCCTCATTCCCCTCGTATTCCATCAGTGAGAAATAAGTTCCACTTGAACAGCGTCTTCCCAAGAACTACTGCTTTGTTGAACAGACATCCCGACAGGAGGTTTTACTAAATATTGACCTGTTCTAATCGAGAATTAACCCTTATCTTTCCTGCATAACCTCAATGACTGCAGTTCTTAAATTTTCTTAAGCTCAAAAAATCACACTGTAATCATCTATCTTATGTGGCTCTCGGGCCCTTTATTGAGTGATCATTAGTATAAAAATATTAGATGATCAGTAAAAATGAATACTAGTGTATCTTTCCGTCATAAATTATTTGAAATGTTTGTAAAAATATTTGTAAAATCTTTGTTATTATCAAATATTTCTAATAAAAATTTCGCTATTATTTCAATACATATATTTCAATTAACAGAGTTCATTTTTTGTGTTTCCATATATCCACTTTCTCCCAATCAAATTTTGTTTTCGGTCTTTTTTAAAATTCACAAAGATGATCCGTTATTTGCATTATTCATTCAAAACGTCTGCCATTTTCATAACACAGACATTGATACTTGGTGTCGCCGGTGCAAGGGAGATAAATTTGTATATCTCTTTTACAATGGCAATGTTTAGGCTTTACAGACTTTATAGACAAAAATATACAAATTGGCTTATTGCATGAGAGATGTCAGCGTGCCGAAATTTCTCTCTGCGTCTGATCGCGTGCTTTCATTTTGAATCACTCCGACATAGCAATCCACCCTCCTCATCATCATGGCAAACGATAAAAATTGACGATGAGGTCGGTAGAGGAGGAAGTGGGGGTGGGGGCAACTATGACGAGGATGACGTGGCGGTGTCTGATTGGTGGAGGCTGTTACGAATTATCTCCATAGCAACCAGTGTCGCTACGCAGTCGAACAGAAAAACGAAATTTGTCTGCTGCTTCTTCACGTGTTAGTCACGGAGACAGAATCCTCGTCCACAGGCTTCAAACACACGAACACAGTCGAGCATGCAAGAAATGAAAGAATTTCGCACAGGCAAATCCAAAAAAAAAAAAAAAAAAAATGTGTAGGAATTTCAGACGTAATATTTGCGGCATATAAAGACACACGTGTTATGAAAAAGGTAAGCAGCCGTCGGATTGATATCTATCAAATTCTAAATGCAAATTTATGTAGAGAAATTATATTAACACTTACGCTGCTGTGGACGTATGTATACATCACCATGAAACTACTATTGACTGCTGTGGACGTATATATACGTTTACTATATATACAGGGTGTCCATAAAGTTCGTGTGCACTTTAAAAAAAATTATAACTTTATTTGTATTTGCGATAGAAATAATTTGTAAAAATGATTAGAAAGAAGCAAATCTATATTTTTTTAAGGTTTTATTGAAATTTTATTTAAGTTTCCACATGTCCTCCATCATTAGCAATACTAAGGGTAATACGATTTTGTAGTTCACGGAAAACATTTGCCAACTGATTTACAGTAATGCCTGAAATCACATTAGTTATTTTAGCTTTCAAATCTTCTAATGAACTAAGTTTGGTTGCATATACAATTGTTTTCATATGTCCCCATCAAAGAAATCTAATGGAGTCAAATCTGGCGAATGTGGAGGACAACAAAATGCTCCACCCCTTCCTATCCATCTGTTAGGAAATTCCTGATTTAGAAACTCTCTAACACGCAGAGCAAAGTGACAAGGAGCTCCATCTTGTTGAAACACTGTATTATCTTTCAAGTTTAATTGTTCAAGCTGCGGAATAAAGTAATTCTGCAACATATCTAAAAAGCTGTCACTGTTAATAACACGATATTGAAAAAAAATATGGCCCTATGAACCGATTCTTTTCCCAAAGCACGCCACAGATTAACTTTAAGAGAGTCCCTTTCATGTTCAACAGTTTCATTTGGGTTTTCAGTTCTCCAAATTCGGCAATTATATCTGTTGACCTTGCAACTAATGTGAAATGTTGCTTCATCTGAGAACAGTAAACTACTAACAAATGCATCCTCATTGCCAAATTTTTCATTGAACTGATGACAGAAAGTGTTACCTGTGCATAATAATCCTCTTCTAACAGCTGTTGATGTAATTGAATTTTGTAAGCTTTCATGTGAAGTTTTGCCTGCAGAATATTATGCAAACTGGACTTTGGGAGCCTGAGCTCTAATGATGCACGTCTTACTGACTTTCTTGGACTTGCTGTGAAGGATTTTTCTATGGATGCAACACTTTCATCGTTGATACATGGCCTTCCAAACCGTGGCTTATCATGGACGGAGCCTGTCTCTTTAAATTTTTTCATCCATTTAGCAATAGTGTTCCTATGAGGTGGTTCTTTATTGTATTCAATTCTAAACTTTCTTTGTACAGCAATAGTAGATTTCAGTTCAGCCAACCAAAGGACACAGTTGACTTTTTCCTCAGTTGAAGGCATGGACCAAATTGATTCTGGAAAAAAGAAAATATTTTTTTTACTTATCTAAAAATTGTTGCAAATTTTGTGATAAAGAATTATTCAATAACTATACTTAGAACTAGGTATATTAAACTTTATAACATTTTTTACAGATTATTTCTATGGTAAATACAAATAAAGTTATAATTTTTTTTAAAGTGCACATGAACTTGACGGACACCTTGTATAATAATCATGAAAAATACATATTTAGAAAAACATATGTAAGAACTTCGTGCAAGGGCTTCAAAATATTTTGAGGGCATGAGTAACGAAGTTTGGCTTGAAATTTGTATATTTGTTACCATAGAAATATTCATTAATAGAGAAATCTTATGAAAAAAAAACGATTTGAATTTTTATTTTTATTTTTACGTTCCTATCAGGGTAATGGCAATATTAATATTAAATTTCTATGAGGAAACAGCTGACATTTATTGCCAGTACTAACTTCTATTGGGATTTATAAAATCTTTCCTTTAAAACAATTATTCAGGAAAATCAACTCATCAAGTCCAGTAGGTGTTATCACTCTTTCCAATATTGATTGAAGTTTCCTTCCTAATCTTTTGTTCAATGTAGTGTGGAATGTCAACATCTTGATTGTGTCACTATTTTCTCTTCGAGTTACATATGTTATACATTTTAGTTGTTGAAAGAAATCTTGTTTCTATTATTTGGTAAATTTCTTTGTGATTCTGTAGAGTCATTTCTCAAGGATAAAAAAGTGTGTGGTGGTGGTGGTGAGTCCTCTCTAAGAGCTAAAGTTATTATTGGCTCAAAGCTATGGGCATCTCAACATCGTGTAATGATGGACAAGCTTGTCTCGCCATGGCAATTACGGGGCAGAGTAGTAAGTAGTGACAATGGGTATCCCATTCTTTATGCTTTGTGACGAATCTACGCTACGCTTCGAAAATAACCATTCACTGGAAGCCTTTTTAACCATTGATCCGTGTTTGTATGCAGTTGACAGTTCAGATACTTCTGAACGGTTTTGGCGCCATACCTAACATTCGTATAAAAGTCTCGAGCTGACGAAGCTCTTTAAAAACATCCTTTTTAAAATTAGTTTTTCTTTTTTTTGTTTTCTAGCAACTTACTGTGTTGGGCAAAACTGTTCTTAGTACAGCCTATTCTATGTTCAATTTATCTAATACTAAACTGGCATAGCGGATCCAGACCCCGAGGTATTTTAAATATCAAACTTCGTCTGCATCTATGTACAAACAGATAGATTCATACACATATAACGTCGTTAAATTGCATACTTCTATGTACCTTGTCTCTTCAGGGTGTAGTCTTGCAAGGCTCTCCACATTTTCCTGTCGTTTATAAACTGTGTCTTTGTGCTACCTCTCCTAAAACCTGTTCGGGTGAATTGTGTCTTTTGTGCTATCTTTCCTAAACCCGAACAGGGTTTAGGAGAGATAGCACAAAGGACACAATTCATCCATTTACACAAAATCGTTAACTAAGTTATGTGCCGTTTCTTCTCACCCCCTCTTGCCTTCAAAATACCCTGTGAGTTTCATATTTTTAAGCATTCTTTTCTCGTTATGTGCCCGATAAACTTTGTCTTTTTCTAATGCAAAGTATCGCTTTGACTTCCGTTTTTTTCTAAAACTTCGTCGTTAACTCGCATGTTCAATTCATGGGATTCTCAGCATGCTTCTGTAGAACCATATTTCTGTTAACCCGAGTCTTTTCTTCATCTGTGATGAGATTGTCTAGCATTAACTGACAAATATGGGGACCAATATTACATAATAATTTCTTACTCTCTTCTTTATTCCTAAGGAAAATTGCCTGTTTCTTAATACATTGCTTAGCTTTTGGAAGGCATCTATTACTTTCCCAATGCGCCTTCGGATTTCAGTGTCAAATGTTCCGTCCACTGTTAAGAAAATTCAATGTTTCTCAATATTTTTACCCTTGTGAATCCCTTGAAATTGGTCTCATGCCTTGCGTAAACCCCCGCATAAAAATGATTATATACTATTATTTATATCTCTTTTATATTTTCATTGTAGCTCACATGGTAAAGATAATATATTGACATCGTGCATGCGTCATGTACTCGAGTGAATCATCCAGTGACGCACGAATCCACCACGTACAGATCCTGTCCAATAACCAGTGAAGGCAGTTTCACACTGACGCTATATACAGGGGGACTGAAAAGTAACTCCCTATTTTATGTATCAGGGAACAGCCAGGAGTCCTACTTAAGACCCTGTGACATTTTTCTTTTCAGTTGGTTCAAGGTGCAAATCTACTATACCAAACCCAAGACGTTGGAAGAACTTGAGAGGCAAATACAAGAAGTCTTCCATACCACAAGAGTTCCTGGTGAATTTAAATGACGCGATTCCTGGGCGGCTGGAGAAGATGGTAACGAATTTTAAATAAAACCTCATGCTAATCGTTTACCTCTCATATCCAGTTCTTGTAAACATCATAGCTAATAAATAAATTATCACCATTTGCATTATTCGGACTATTGTCCTCATCTTTGTTGGCATATTTATCACAAAGTTTCCGCCGTTGTACGCTCCGGCCTTCTTCGGGCGGTTGGAATGTCGAGTTGAACCCTTTATTTCGTTCGCTGGGGTAGACTGGTCTAGTTCCATGTGCCATGTCTAATGGATATCAGTTATCAGTTATCTCCTGTTAATTCCCCTCTCCTGTCTTGGCACGTGGAACTAGAACAGTCTACCGCAGCAATATAGACAGATACTGAAAAGCCGAAACGTTTTAAAAAATATGGCAACAAAGATGAGGACAATAGTCCGAATAATATAAATAGTGTACATTCTCTCAGCAAGCACTGTCACTGTAATCCTTCTGTCGTGCGAGTAGCACATTCTGTTTAAAAAAATAAAATAGATAATCATTTAATATTTGTTTAAGTTATACGATGAATGTGCAGTCATCGACCATGGAAAATGGAATCAGGGCGCCAGGTTCGAATACTCGCCGAATCAGTTTCATTCACTTCGCACTCATATATATAGAGCTAGCCACTCGTATTCGAGGATACCTGTCTACTAGGGCGGCTAGCCAATCCCTATTGCAGACGCTCGCTCAGTCATATTTGTGTTTGTTCAACAGAGCCCATCTGGGGTTTATATTGTTCCTATGCTGAGCAGACCTTAGTTACAGTTTCTGTGAAAGAGCGTGTTATCTAGCGTGATCAGCAATTTGAACAAGGCCAGAACACTTTAATTCCTCGGCCACGATGACTTGTGACTTCGTGCTAAAACAGGTATCGACGGACCCCCAAAGCTCCCGTCTATCCAATTTCACTCACAAAGCTTGGGTCAAGCCGTGGTGTGGTTTTCAGGCACTTTCCAAAGGTGTCGCACGCTGGGGATGATCCCACCATTTAGATAACATCAGGAAGTCTCCTTCCTGACAAATCGACTATAGTAAGATTCGAACCCGGGTCTCATGGACAGAATGCGAACGTACTAACCACTCGGCTATATGCCCATAACTCGGCCACGTGCCTATAATGCACTAATGCCCTTGGAAAAGGCAATACCTCATCTTTCTCCTGTAATAGGTTAACTATCACTGGGCTTAGATGCCAGCCAGTCTAGGAAAGGAAAAAAAAACTGAATTAAAGCCACTACAACCATGTGGGTATTTCCTCAGGAAACGAAGGCTAAATAGAATACCCCACACAAATTGAGGGTAAAGCACCTGAAATTGTTGGACGATTTATTTGTATACCTTGCGCCAATACTTTAAGCTACGCCGGTAACGAAATGTATTTGTTTATACTTTCATTTAGAATGTACAGGTAACAGCGGACGGAGGACATTGAAAATCTCTATACCTGTCCCATTCTGCGTTACACTATAGCCTGCGGGAGCCTGTGGAGGTTGTTTAACTTCCATGTTATTTAACAAAACACATGCAAAAATATAGACTTCAGATGTGTAATTAGAGGGTAAAAACTGTACGTTCTAACAAGGCTCAAATAATAATATAAGATAACAATATTCACACTGAATGAATTTCAGTATCTCTATATTTCTGAGGAAGGGTATTGTATACAATATTTATATTGTTCTGAATATCATCCTCATCTTTGCTGCCATATTTATCACAACGTTGTACGCTCTGGCCTTCTTCAGGTGATTGGAATGTCGAACTGAACCCTTTATTTTGCTCGCTGAGGTAGACTGTTCTAGTTACACGTGCCATGTCTCATGGATGTCAGTTATCTCCTCTCTACATTCTCCACCGCCTTAACCAGTTATTGAGTTCACACTCTTTGGGTCCTGTCACAGGATCTAACTAACGCCTTTATCCACTGTGCTATGTGTCCTTGAGAAGAACCTGAATGAATTCCATTACGTCCGTGATATTTCAAACGGCTGACATACACCCTCATGTTTTTTTTGTTTTTGTTTTTTTTTTCATTTTTAAAAACGAGTAAGCTAATCCATAGGATATAAACAATATTCTGAAATAATATTTTGAAATTAGGCCACAGTTAAAAAAATAATTGTATTATACGTTTTTATTCTTAATTTTTCCTTGGGAAATTTTTTTAGTCTCATTTCACAAAAACTGAACTGAGAGCGACGGTTATAGGTTCATCATTTTTTTATACACAAGAACTGAGCTACTGTATGATATCTGTCCTCCTGTATGACAGTGAATGCTGGACAATCTTAAAGATGAAGAAAGACTTGAAGCAATAGAAGTGTGATTCGATAGAAGGATGCTGAACATGGGCCGAAGATGTGAGCAACGACGAGGTTTTGGAGAGAGCCAAAACACAGAGGAAACTTATCACGAAGAGGTACCTAAAATTTATGGGGCTCGTACTGAGGAAGGGGAGCTTGAAAAATCTGATTCTCCCATAGCCGATTAGGCAAGAGAGGCTATATGACTCGGTCTGTCCTGCTATTCAGTACATAGCTAGGAGGGGCGAGAATAAATGGATTTATACCTTTCCCAAGGGTTAGTCAGTCAGTTATGTGCCATACGTGATACACGCTAAAGCGATCATGTCTCTTTCGATTCAGAACTGTCTAGGCAAGAGAAGCTATATGACTCAGTCTGTCCTACTATTCAGTACATAGCTAGGAGAGGGAGAATAAATGGATTTATACCTTTCCCAAGGGTCAGTCAAAGTGCCATACGTGATACACGCTTGGACGATCATGTCTCTTTCAATTCATAACTGACTAGGAAAGAGAGGCTATATGCCTCAGTCTGTCCTGCTATTCAAGGCATTGCTAGGAGGAGGGAGAATAGATGGAATTATACCTTTACCATGGGTCAGTCAGTCATCTAAGTGCCATACGTGATACACGCTTCGGAGATCATGTCCCTTTCAATTCATGACTGACTTAGCAGAAGATTTTTGTTCAGTTGTTTGCTGTTTACATTAGACTGCTTGCCAACCAAGTCTATAAGACCCAAGTCTATTCAGCCCATAGCTGGATGAAGTAGATATAGATCCATACCTCTCCCAAGAGTATTTGAGCGTAACAAAGTCGACTGGAATTCGAACTCGGCTCCACGATTTCTTATTCCGAGTACGATGCCCATCATACCGAGAGTCATTTTTTTTGTCACCATTTTCATAAAACATCATCGTTGCTCACATGCTATTCTCGAAATCCCCCATATCACCACATTTAGTTGGAGTAAGTCTCCTATTCATCGGCCAGCGAATTCGCCAGTATTCACTGCCATAATTGAGGGTTGATAGTCGGGTCGTAAATTTCCCTTTTGATAAAACTCTGTATATACTATACAGGCTGCTACTTCTGTTTCTGACCCAAATTTAAATTTGCACTATAGAAACATTCTTAAATTCACCTTTTAGCCTAATATTTATAATATATCAGATATTTATAATATATCAAGATTCCGGTCATGGCGCTGAAATGGCCTGTCGTAATATATTTGTATTATATATGTAGTAATCCGTTTCGTATTCACGTGTTTGTCGGTGAACCTCACGGCCGGTTCGTTCAAATGTACTGCTTGACGTCCGTAATCCTTCTCACCCAAAGACAAAATCTCCAGCTTTTATGTATGCCTTAGTTATGCAGACTTTTCCCCGCTCGCTCACAGGCATTTAATTAGCCCTAAGATACTAGGTAATTTACTTGACCATGTGTGGTACAGGCAATCATTCGTCGGGGAGATAGACCGTACCTATTACATTACCCTTTGTTTCATGATCACCTAGACAGCAGCCGAGGAAGGCCACTTGCGTCTGATGCTTCTCCAAAGTGTTGGTACAACAGGCCCGTTCCTCTCTTCAAGTTTCTGCTACAACCCGCTGATCATCGTACACCTTCGCTCCATTGATCAGAGTCATCATCAGTCGAACTGTCGTCCTCGTCATCTATCTTTGGTAGACACATTCTATCATCACTTAATGTGGCAACCTCAATCTCCACTGGGGCGCCCACTACAAGAGGGAGATGGCGAAAGTATCTCACGTGGCACGGTATTGCTTCTACATAGACTGCCTGGGGATTCAAGATTCCAGTCAAGGCGCTGAAATAGCTTGTAGTAATATATTTGTAATATATCTGTAGTAATCCGCTTCGTATTCTTAATTGCCACGTCTTAAACCTTGTACCTCACAGCCGACCCATTCAAATGCATTCTTTACTTATCCATAAATCTTCTCCCACCACCGAAGATATATCTACCCATCGTCATTAATGCACGTTTCTATGCTAAGAGTCCTCACTCCAACTGCATTCTTTTTCACTGTCCGACACATCTTTCTACTGACAATAGCCCGAGAACATCCAGAATCCACCAGCTCAACACCTCTCTTCCCACGCGTATACAACTCTATTGTGGACAGCGCCGAATTCGCATTTTGCCGGGAGAAGAGACTCGCGTTGTAGACTCTCTCCCTGTGTCCTTTTTTTTTCTGAACAACTCCACGCCAAATGACACCTGGCACTCCGCACCGCAAGCACGTGAGCTTTTTTTTTTTTTTGAGTCTTCGGACTGTCGTCTTTCGGTTCCTTGCGTCGAGCAAGACAGTCACTTGCTATATGGTTTGGACCATGCCACACATACATTTTGTTGGTGAACACGCAATTTCTTTCCACTGGGACACGCGTTGGTTTTTATAGCTGCCGTGGCTAGTGCCATTCCTGCAGGGTCGTCCTTTAATATTTGCCCGCACGATCCAGCACCTGTGTAACGTCAATTTTGTCCATTCGGCAGGATGTACGACAGAATTGCCTGCCACGCTCCGGTACACCCTCCACGAAAGTACATAGCAAACAATTGGGCTTTGTTTCTTACTTTCATTATATATTTGAAATCGTGAACGATAATTGTGCTCATCATCTCATCATCTTTCTGTACAACCACCTCTTTGATTCTTGTCTCATTCTGATTCTAAGTGTTGTGGTAGGATCCACCTAATTTGCATAGTGGAGTACCGACCATATAAATATTTGCCCATATGTATGTACCGACCATATAAATATTTGCCCATATGTATTTTTCAAGTAGAACCTCCGCAGAATACTCCTGAACCGAGAAGATCCGGTAGGAAACGAAAGTTTACGGACCCATGGGACGTGAATCCAAAACGGAAAAGATATTAAAATTAAGAGGATGGACATATGCATATAAAGTATGCAAATGGGATCTACAAAGAAATAGCCATAATCATCATCCCAGATAGGAAGCCAGTTTGAAATCCAAAAGGGATTCCAAGGCTTGGGAGGTGGGTGTTGTGGTAGGATCCACCTAATTTGCATAGTGGAGTACCGACCATATAAATATGGTTGGTACCGGGAAGAGAGGGGAGGAATCAGGAGATTCAACCAGAGACTCTGCCCGACTGCGACTCAGTCAACACATTCTCCAGGAACGATCTTCCCAGGAATATACAAAAGACTATATGTAAATATTGTGTACACTTTCTTGTTTCAAAACATTTTGTTCTAAGTACATTTTGTGTTGCATTATTATTCCATGCATTAGTCAAGTTTCAACACTAAGTATAATTGTCCATTTTGTTTCCATTTTCCTTAAAACTTGCTCGTTGCATAAATGCTTTGTCCATGGTAATCTCATCATCCTTCTGTATAACCACCTCTTTGATTCTTGTCTCTTTCTGATTCTAAATACAAGTGTCCATTTTGTTTCCAGTTTCATTAGAACTTGCTGGTTGCCCAAATGCTTTGTCCATGGTAATCTCATCATCCTTCTGTATAACCACATATATGTTACCTCAGATTTCCTGTTCATCTGTTAAAAAATTGTACAGTATTCTTTGATATGTAGGAAGATAAGAACACTATTCCCAGATGTCTGAAAATTTTAGAATACGACTTTTTAAGAATTTTTCGTGCTCAGTTTGTATATTTTCCATTGTAAATCCGAAAAAAAAGATTGTCACTGGTCTGCCATTTAAGCAACTACTAACGACATTATTCGGTTACTGTATGCATAAGGAAACAAGTAAAACTAATATTAAAAACAAAATACGATCTTATGTATATAAAAACTAGTAAGAACTAATAATTTTTCATATTACAGAATATCGTTTATATATATATATATATATATATATATATATATATATATATATATATATATATATTTGTGTATTTAGGCAGCAATCCTTCTTTCAAGCACATTTCATTAAAAACGACTGACAAGGTGTTTTTATTTAGTTTTTTATATAATTTCTCGTGCGATCTAATAAAGTTTTTCTTTTCAGAGGATAAATTATATAAAAATTGTCCGAATGTTCTTTTTTTCCAAGCGCTTTCGGCTATACATTTAGCCATTATCAAGGATTATATTTCAACTGTTAGAATTAGAAATAGTTTGTTATGTGTATGTTTTATAAAGTGATTCATTTTTTTGTTTCAAAACACGGTCGAGATATTATGTCCATGTTCAAAGTTAATATTATTAAGTGTTGGTTTGTTTATTTTTATAAGTAAGGCTTCCATTATTTTTTTATCTTTATTAGATCGCACGAGAAATTATATAAAAAACTAAATAAAAGCACCTTGTCAGTCGTTTTTAATGATATATATATATATATATATATATATATATATATATATATATATGTATATATATATATATGTATATATATATATGTATATATATATATATGTATATATATATATGTATATATATATATGTATATATATATATATATGTATATATATATATATGTATATATATATATGTATATATATATATGTATATATATATATATATATATGTATATATATATATATGTATATATATAAATTTAATAGTTAATAAAGTTCTGTATTAGAAACAAAATACGTTTTTATGTGTATAAAAACAAGTAATAATAATATTCCATATTACACAATACAATTTCTGTAAGTATAAATATAACATTCGATATATTTCATATTAGAAAATACAATTTATATACGTATAAAATGGTAATAATTCCACCCTCCAGCCGGAAACCCACGCCCCGCGACCGCATCCGCACCGCCGAACCTCCACGGCAACCGACGCCCGCCGCCCGGCCCCGATCGACGAGCTCCCGACGCCGACAAAGGCATGTCTCCCGCCTATGCTACACCTCCCGTGTCTCCTCACAGAGTCGGACTAGAGTCAAGCTCAACAGGGTCTTCTTTCCCCGCCGATCGTTCCAAGCCCGTTCCCTTGGCTGTGGTTTCGCTAGATAGTAGGTAGGGACAGTGGGAATCTCGTTGATCCGTTAATGCGCGTCACTAATTAGATGACGAGGCATTTGGCTAACTCACAAGCACCCACGGCTACCGGCCTGGAAGCGCTTTTGGCCGGTACACCCTCTCAGCCTACCAATGGGTGTCGTTAGGTCCCATTGGCGTTTCCCAAATGTCGCCACGTGGAGGCGGGGTGCCTTCTTCGTCGTCATCTCGGGCGGGGGGTTGGATAATTCCCTTTAACCTAAGAAGGTTAGGTGAGTTAGTCCCTTGCCGATCGGGAAGTTCCCTTCGGCGCCAGCACGGATTATGCTACACACCTGTTTCCGTTTGTCAGGTATCTCATAACTACTAGGCGCAGTCCATGAGTACCCTAGCTGACGCCGACTGGCGTGTCGCCCCCTCCGCGGGCGCATGCCAGTAAGCCCATAGCATGCGGGCAGTGTCGCGTAACACCATTCGCGAAATTGGGCCGAAGTTTTGCCATTTTAAGAGTCTGTTAGTAATGCAATCCTGATAGTATTGTTGCGCAGCCGCCCCACGCCAGTTGAAGGTGAGAGCAATGACCTTGATGGGCAGGCCGTGCCCGAATCGGTTTCGGATCGCGTCAAGAACGTACGGCTGATTGTACTTCGCGATCTTTTCCCTGTTGCATGCATCCAGGGTGCAAACGACAGAGTCAGGTCAATTATCCCGGACAATTATCTGTACATCCAGGACAATTATCTTCTTCTTGGCCAGGATCACAAGGTCGGGCTTTCGGATGCCGCGTTCAGACTGAAGTCTGGGTTCCATAATTACGTCGTATTTCTTTTCTTTCAGGATCTGTGCCACGAATAGTACGACGTTGTCGTGGCGTTTGACTCGGGGGCCGCTAACGACGCTGCAGGCTTGGGCTATGTGGGGCAGGCTCATGGGAGCATTGCCGCCCCATTTGCAACGAATATCGACAGAACGACCACCCCGGCTGAGCCGAGATGGCGTGCCCATACAGCCTAAGCGTACTCTAACGGCTTCCTGAAAGTCGTGTCCGTCCAGGTTGGTGGGGGCATGTTCAAGCCAGCTGTTAACTGCTGGAACCTTCTCATACCCCTTTAGGCCCTTGGTGTCTAATCTCTTGTAGAGATATTCGACCAGACCCTCTCGGGACGACATGACAGATGCTTTATACCTATAAGACATCAGACCGCGCACAGCAGGATTGGACACTATGGCAGCGTCTTCATCATCACCATACGACAACTGGGAGAGG
This sequence comes from Acanthosepion esculentum, assembly GCA_964036315.1. NCBI lineage: Eukaryota > Metazoa > Mollusca > Cephalopoda > Sepiida > Sepiidae > Acanthosepion > Acanthosepion esculentum. The sequence continues at coordinate 22,410,142 of OZ038485.1, read as the reverse complement.
CGGCTTTCTTTCATTGTGGAATATAACATCTCGAGCGAATCTACCCCCAAACCGCCGAATCTCGCGGGAGCATGTATCGCGGAATTTGGACAATCCGCCGGCAGCCGAAGGCACCTGCGAACGGCCCTACGAACTGCCTTGTCCCCGTTTGACGAGCTCGCACTTGTGTACTCGGCCGAATGTTAGCTGGTACTG
>OZ038485.1:22369947-22404947 GCA_964036315.1 Acanthosepion esculentum | reverse complement strand
CTCACTAGGATTTGTTTTTGTTTACTTGTTAGTTTGTATGTTACGCTGTAGCTATAAACTGTTAAATGCGTTAAAAATGGAGTATATCTATTGTCCTAGATATACGTAAATAGCAGGACAAACTAGGCTCTGTAGTTCTGGTTGGTAACGAATCTAGTAGAAGGTAAACTATGTATTCAAAACAGACTGGGGGCGTTTGGCAAAGGGTGGATAGGGCTTTTTATGGGAACTAACGCCCAACATGCAGCTAGGAAACTCCAATCCAAAATGTCTGCGATTGTATTATCGTCCAACACACTGTGCACCACTACATAACACAGTGTTATGATGAAGAAAGTGTGCATTGCAGGTTGGAAGAAGCTGATATGTTTAAAGAATTTGCTTGTGCAGGTTGTTTTGTAAAATTAAGAAATAATGGAGCCCTTATCGCGTGTGGAGTTAAAGTCGAAATGCTGTTTAGATAATGCCTTTCACTTCTTTATAGTAGACGCCTTCAGACAAACCAGTAAACAAAGAATGTACGTTGGAATTGGAGGAAGAGGCAATAATGATCCTTAATTTACATACTGTTTATTATAAACAGAGCATTTACTTAAATATGCGTATCTATGTAAATAACGTATAACAAATAAAGATCTCTATTTATAAAAGACAGGATGTGTGTGTGTGTGTGTGTGTGTGTGTGTGTGTGTGTGTGTGTGTGTGTAACGAATGCACGGCCGCAATTTTCGACAGATTTGCACCAAAATCTACATGCACATGCTCCAAGTTAGTGAAAAGGACAAGACCGACGTTGCATTTCCCAACTCCCATCGATAGTGGAAATAATCGATTTTTTTCATGCTTCTACGGCAGTTTTCATGTAGTTTGCGACCATTTTCTACTTGCCAGAGTGAGAGCCTATAGCTGGCTGCCACGAATAGGCAGCAAGATTCTATTGGCCAGCGTGAGAGCCAACAGCTGACTGACACGAATGTTAACTAGCATGCTAGCATGCAAAAAAAATCGATAGCAGCATTCGTCACAATTGTGGAAAATTTAAATCTGCATGGCACTTTACTCCAATTGGCTCATTTGCTTGCTTAAACTCAACGTTGATTCAGATTCCGCAGAATTGAGTTGGGTGTGAAAAAGTATTTGTTCTTAACATTCTTTTTTCATTCGGTTTTTCCAGTTACAAGTCCTTTTTTAAAGCTGATCGTTTTGTGTTTATTTTGTTTAGTTCTTTTTTCGTAATAGATTTAATGTTTAGTATAGTGCTTAGGAAAAATTCGCAGGGTGAGTTAGGCAAGAGGTAAGCCATGTAGCAACATCAACACGGCAAAGGGCACTTCTTTAAAGGCAAGGAAGGGCAAACATATTTTAAGTCAAGCGATTGCTGTATGAGTCGTGCGATTTTTGAACCAAGCATGGGCAACGCCGGGCCATGCTGCTAGTGTGTCTATATAAATAACGTATAACAATAAATATATTAAAATAACTTTCGGAGAAATATTTTCTGTTTATATGTTATTTTTATGGATACAAATTATTTGAGTAATTGCTACCTTTTAATTAAACAGTAGGAATTACATTTAGTGGCCTGAATGGTCAAGAAATTTTGTAGAAAATATGTCTTCTCCGACAGGAATCGAACATGTATTTTATATGGAATCTAATTTTTTGTATGAAATATCTTGAGCATTCAGGCCAGTAAATGTAATTAATACTGTTTAATTAAAACATAGAATTAACTGAAATAAATTGCATCCATAAAAATAAACTATACAGAGAAAATATAATAAAATATTTGTCGGATTGAATCCATTTCATCAAATATATATATATATATATATATATATATATATATATATATTAAGACATTTTTATGTTTATACATTCCTTTTATTAATATTGTCGGACTTAGTCCATTTCATAATATATATATATATATATATATATATATATATATATATATATATATATATATATATATAGGGTGACCCAAAAAAAACGGGAATTTTTGAAGTGCGTATTGCCAGACATGAGCAAGTAGCAACAATGCGAGACAGTGACCTTGAGCAAGTAAACATTTCGCCATTTTAGTAACAAGAATGAAATTCACAGTGTCCCAGCTGAGATGTTGCAGCAGTCAATGAGGAATCTCAACAGCAGATTTCAAGAATGCATTCGTACAGGAGGACGCCATCTACAGGACATAATTTAAAAAAAATGAAAATTCCATCAATTCTTTCTTAAATGGCATGTTTTAAAGTTTCAATTACTATGAATTAAATATTTTTCTTCCATCATTCTTGGTTTTACTGGATTGTTAAAAAGTTCTCGTTTTTTTGGGGCACCCTACAGATATATATATATATATATATATATATATATATATATATATATATATATATATATATATATATATATATATAGTGTTCTTACTTTCCTTGTTGGCTGTCGGGTTGTGTAATTTGATAATTGTGTATTTAGATAGCAATCCTTCATTTATACATGCTCCATTAAAGACGACAGCCAAGGTACTGCGATTAATTTTTTTTTTCTTGTGTTCAAACAAATGTTTTCTTTTCTGGATACAGAGTGTGTAGAAACTGTTCAAATGTCCTGTTTCAATACACTGTGTGTCCAAAAAGAAAACACTTGCTCGAACACAACAAAAATTATATACAAGCTTAATCGCAGAAACTTGTCTGTCGTATTTAATGAAACATGTATAAATGAATGATTACTGCCTAAATACACAATTATCATATATATATATATATATATATATATATATATATATATATATATATATATATATATATAAAAAATATATAAATGAAGTTTTAAGGTGTGATAGATTTTAAGTGCTCAATATCAGAGATAGAGCGTATGAAAATATAAATACAAACATGAATATTCATGCTCGACGCAATCCTCCCTGAGGATTGCGTCTAACTTGAAGCAGCATGTCACCTTCAATGTTCACTTATATATATATATATATATTGCCATCCACAGACAGACTGTTTCGCTGTATCACAGCTCTTCAGTGTGGCTAGACGTCCGGTTGCCTCTAGCTAGGATCGAAACCTGACTGAACTGGCGTCAGTCGGTGATTCTACCACTAAGCTGTTGGCGCACGGCAGCGATGAAGGTGAATTTAAGCGTATTTATTTTTAGATAAACACAGTGACTGAGAGAACTTGATTCGATTTACCGAAAAGTCTTGCATTATTAGCCGTAATAGTCACTGTTTAGAAACCCACACTTTCTTCCCAGAGAGCTCAACCGATATCTGAATTAAGTAATTCGCCGAGTTTAGATAAATTCTCAACAAAATTCACTGGACGCCCGTTTCCTCCTATTTTTGGACTCATCAGCATCTACCACCGAGAATCGAAAACGGACAGTTATGATACGACGCATGCGTCATACACACTAGACAAACGCGTCTCGGTGACGAAGACGTAACAGACTAGACTTGATATAGCGCCTGCTCTTCAAAAATTATTATGATTAGAGCTAAAAGTTACCAGACCAAGAAAATTATCCCCGGTTCCAATTAATCAAAGCTAAATTATTTTCTCAATACTAATGAAATTTGTTTGTAACCGGGTGTGAAATCACTGCACCGTTTGTATTCGTAATGTCTAGAGCTTTTAAAAGAGAGGTTGAATTTCTTTTTCTTTCTTTCTTTTCTCAAATTAAAGTCAGTACTCAAACATTCGTCAGCTCCTGATCTTTCAATCTATTTAATTTTTGTACTAGGCAAGCCTTGACGACATCGAATTCATGCCTGAAGGATTTATCCAGGTCATTTTGGATCCTTCTCCGGTCTTCTCCTGTTGAAGAAATCCTCGAGCCTCTGGGAGATAGGAGCTTGTATACTCTGTTTTATCCAATGATTGTACTGGATTCTCTCTCGGACAAGGGCGTGTCCCGCTTTCTCTGCTCTCCTTGAATTGACGGGAAATCTTGGGGCCAAGACTGAAGAGATGAGTTTTAGATCTCTGCATCAGTGCAGAGATCTACAACTCAAACATTCGTTATGATTCGGCAGAAATATTTACATACGCACGAAGAATGCAGAAGATTTCCAGGTCCGACATACTTCCCAAAATCAGTATGCTAATGTCCGATAATCGGAACGCTCATTTTAAGGAAGTTTAGCTGTGATTTAAAACTTTTAATCTCCTCACCCAGTAAAAGGGTTTAAATTGTTTTGAATTTGCAGTATCTAGACGGGAAGTGTGTCCAGTAGGGAAGATAGAGCGCAGATCGATATTGACTGTGAGGACATAGGAATCAAAACCGAATCGTGACTGTCCTTTTCACGCCACAGGGTGATCTTCAGACGGAAAAACAGTTTGTCCGCACCGTAAAAATAATGTGAATAAATTTTAGTGCACAAATCCTTACTCGTGGCTTCAATCATTTAAATGCTACCCCTACCGTTCATAACACACACACACACACACACACACACACACACACACACACACACACACACACACACACACACACACACACACACACACACGCCCCCTACATATATATATATATATATTAATCAACACTAAAATTAGCTGCTCAGACCAGTTCACCGTGTTGACCTGGTCACACTTGTTATTTCACCTTAATGTGCTGGAGGCACTTTACGTCGGGCCCCGCAAGCCTTCCTTGTGTAAACAACGTGAGTGTTTGTTGGGCCTCGCTGTCCTTTGCCTCTAGCTCCTTTTGCTCATTTTTTTTTCCTTCCTCCACATTTCCTTTTATTGTACATTTTCTGTGTTTTTAATTTAAATTAAATCTCCCGTTGTAAGCCTGATGAGCGCGAGCGAAACCGGTTGCTTCGCCCGTTTTTAATATGTCTAGTAATATCATGCTTCATACGTTTATTGCTGTGATAAAATTTTGTACCTTCAAAAATATCTTTATATATATATATATATATATATATATATATATATATATATAGGAAAGGTAAAAGATTTGTTGGTATATATTCCAAGTGGATTCTAGTAATATATAATATTAATACTGATCCGATGTATTCATTTATACAGAGCAATATAATTGATAAGCAAATAAATCTAAAATTGCCTCATATGGGGAATAGCCTATTTCGGCAGACAATGATATCAGTCGTCTGTCTTTGGTAAGTAAGACGACCAATATCATCGTCTGCCGAAATAGGCTATTCTTCATATGAGACAATTTTGATTGAAACAGGTATATATATATATATATATATATATATATATATATATATATATATATATATATATATATATATATATATATATATTAATGGTGTGTATATATACAGGGTGTCCATAAAGTTCGTGTGCACTTTAAAAAAGTTATAACTTTATTTGTATTTGCGATAGAAATAATTCGTAAAAAGGATTAGAAAGAAGTAAATCTATATTTTTTAATGTTTTATTGAAATTTTATTTAAGTTTCCACATTCCCTCCAGCATTAGCAATATAAAAGGATAATACGATTTTGCAGTTCACAGAAAACATTTGTCAACTGATTTACAGTAATGCCTGAAATCACATTAGTTATTTTAGCTATACTTAAAACTAGGTACATTAAATTTTATAACATTTTTTACAGATTATTTCTATCGCAAATACAAATAAAGTTATAATTTTTTTTAAAGTGCACACGAACTTTATGGAGACCCTGTATATATTTGGTGTGATGGATAAATTGTCCTCTAAATTAAGCAAAAATTAAAATAACACTGACATCTCATTTGAAGAGATATTTTTACTGAAATTACACAAACTTATCTTGAAAAACTATCGAGTACATTTATTCAATAAAATCGCCATTGGCTTCAGCCACGACCTCCAAACGACTTCGGAATCTCCTGCAACTCTTCTGGACAGTGTATGTGAATACTGCCATAATTCTTACCTTCAGCTCATCTTTGGTGTTACAAGAGATTTTGTTGGTCTCTCTCGCTCAATTTCAACCCACATATAATATCCAAGGAGAATATAGTCTGGGGAGTTAGATGGATAGATGTAAGGGGTGATGTGGTCGTAGAAATTGTGTGACAGTCATGACTGGGTTTTCTTGCTTATGTGGCGTGGTGCAGAGTCCTGCTGCCAGGCATAGGAGCTCCCAGCTTCCCTTTTGTTAGCCAGGGCAACACTACAGCCTCAAAGCACTTGATGTAGGCCTCCGTGTTGAGTTTGAGGCCCTCACCAACACATTCGGGAGTTCTTTTCTTATCAGAACAATCAGAGCCTGTTGTTAGAGCTGCCGTAATCACCATTAGACTCATCCAACTCTTTTCGAATCAACTGCACTGTTCTCAGATGTGCATCGAAACACTCCGAAATGTTCGCTTGGAACTTCCGTTGGGAATGCCAAACAGTACAGCCTGCCGCTTCCAATTTTCGTCAAGGTGTTCTTTTTCTCACAGACGGTGCCCAACTGACCCTGCTATACAGTACAGTCGACAACATAAAAAAAACGTCTGTAAAATTCTCCAGATGTTCTATATATCTGAACAATTTCGGTTATTCTATTAACCAGAATTAAGAAAGATTTTTTTGAAAATGTAGATTTTTATATCGGTAATAATAGGAATGTCTTTTCTTCGAACATGGTCAGCGCATTGTGGCTGGTTTCATAGTTGATACTATTTTATACCGGCCAAAAGCGGCCAAATACACAATTGTATATATATATATATATATATATATATATATATATATATAGCATACTAACATGGAGTTATAATGTTAATTTACATTCAGTGCTCACATATGTATTCAAAAAGCATGTTTTATACCGGCCAAATGCACAACTGTATATATATATATATATATATATATATATATATATATATATATATATATATATATATAGCGTACTAACATGGAGTTATAATGATAATTTACATTCAATGCGCACATATTTATCCAAAAAGAATGTTTTATACCGGCCAAATGCACAATTGTGTGTGTGTGTGTGTGTGTGTATATATATATATATATATATATATATATATATAACATACTAACATGGAATTATAATGTTAATTTACATTCAATGCTCGCATATGTATTCAAAAAGAATGTTTTATACCAGCAAAATACACAATTGTGTGTGTGTGTGTGTATATATATATATATATATATATATATATATATATATATATGTATATAATATACTAACATGGAATTATAATGTTAATTTACATTCAATGCTCACATATTTATTCAAACAGAGTGTTTTATACCGGCCAGATACACAATTGTACACACACACACATATATATATATATATATATATATATATATATATAGCATACTAACATGGAATTATAATGTTAATTTACATTCAATGCTCACATATTTATTCAAAAAGAATGATTCGATTTCATGACGCATTGCTTCAGTTCTCAAGCATCGTCCTCTAATTAGTAACCAGTTGAAAGAGGAGTTTTCTAACCTTTGAATGGCTGTCACAGGGGTGCTGTAGTCGTGTCGTATCTCCGTCATCGTTCAGTTGTTGTTTTTTTTTACCCACGGAACGGCGAGTTCTCAGCCAATATGCGTTTTACGTTCTCGAGTTCGTGAAAACAAATATTGTTATCACGGTGCAGCATGCATTTCGAAGGCAATGTGACATTAATCTGCCCTGTACTAAGAAATTCGAGAGTGGTTTAAACACTTTCAAGAGAGCGGGTTTCTGTTTAAAGGGAAAAAAAGTCCAGGACGACCACGAGTTTCGGAAGAAGATGTGGCGAGAATCCGTGCTGCATTTGAGAGGAGTCCACAGAAGCCCACAAATCGAGCTACGTCGCGATTTTTCAATCCTCTGCCTGTCGTGTGCTAAGAAGACGTCTACATCTGAAACCATACAGACTACGCCTCGTTCAGGCACTTACCAAGTCCTTCCTCTTTGTGCTTGGCCTGCGAGAATCCCAGACCTCAGCGTGTGTGATTTCTTTTTTTCTTGTGGGGGACCCGTAAAAGATCGCGTTTATGTCCCACCGCTACACACAAACTTCAATGACGTTAAACATCGAATAACAACAACGACCAACTCAGTGGATCGTGATTTGAGGGTACGCGTCTGGGAGGAATTCTCTTATCGCATTGATGCTCTGCCCGCGCTGCAAGTAGTGGTTACATTGAACACTTGTAAGAGGAGGAAATAAAAGTTGATTGTGAGTAGAATACTTGTGACTTGGCTGCAGTTTTTTATTTCTATTCCTTAATTTTAATAGGAGTTTTTAATTGTATTCCTTATTGTGTAATGAAATCCATTCATTCTTTTTTAATAACCCTGTATATATATATATAAACGACATATATAAGTGTACACTGGGGTCAAAACTGAGCGATGAGAGTTTGTTTCATGATTGAGTACAATCTTCAGACATCAAGCCAGATTACGATGTTCCGAATAGGGTCCGGTAGGTCTCCAGGAGTATTTAAATGAGATCTAACTGTCCTTTTCGTGTCAAACATATATATGTATGGTATATATAATTATTTACGAATTTTGATTGATCCGGAATTCGTAACATACTTCTTAACAACACTAATATAATAACATCATCTAGATGCGAAAAAAGGCCAAAAATAATGGAAGCCTTATTAATAAAAACAAAAAAAAGCATCACTTAATAATATCAACTATGAACATGGACACAATATCTTGACCGTGTTTTGAAAATGAAAACATTATATAAATACATACGTGCAACAAACTATTTCTTATTTAACAGTTAAAATATTTAATCCTTGAAAATGGCTAAATGTATAGCCGAAAGCGCTCGGATAAAAAGAATATTCGGACAGTTTTTAAATAATTTATCATCTGAAAAGAAAGAAAAATCAGATCGCATGAGAAATTGTATAGAAAACTAAATCAAAGCACCTTGTCTCTCGTATTCAATGTAATGTGCATGAAAGAAGGATTGCTGCCTAAAGACACACACACACACACAAATATATATATATATATATATATATATATATATATATATATATATATATATATATATATATATATAATGCAAATCTATTTAAACTTGATGTGTGAAAAAACATGGATAGCACAATTTTAAAACAAATTGTCATCCGAGGAACAGTGTTGGAAAAAAGAAAAAGAAAGAACAAGAAATCTCCGAACAGGTCGGAAGGAAACCGTCCAGTACATTAAATATCGGGTACAAAGAAAAAAAAACCCAGCGAGTTACCTTTGTGACATATATATATATATATATATATATATATATATATATATATATATATATATGTGTCAAGAAGTTACCTTTGTGACATATATATATATATATATATATATATATATATGTCAAGAAGTTACCTTTGTGACACACACACACACACATATATATATATATATATATATATATATATATATATATATATATATGTCAGAAAGGTAACTTCTTGATGCTATCGGTCTGTAGAGGCGATCTATGCGTAACCTTTGGAAAGTGCCTTAAAACCTTAACCCAATCTTTGTAAGTGAAATTAGGTAAACGGAACTATTTGGGAGTCGTCGATGTTTGAGCTAGCACGTAACTGCGAGTCATCATGACCGAGGCTGTGAGCGCACTCGTCTTGTTCAGACTGTTGATCACGCCAGATCATGCGCTATATCCGAGAAGCTGTTAATAAGGTTCATTCAGCATAGCTGCACTATAAACCACAAGTGCTTTCTGTGCATCTTGAACAAACAAAAATGAGCCTGAGCAGACGTCTGCAATAGGGATTGTTGCCTAACCGCTCTAGCAGACAAGCATACTCGGATAGGAGCAGCCAACCATTGATATGAAACATATATATATATATATATATATATATATATATATATATATATATATATATATATGTATATGTATATATATAGATATATAGATATATATATATGAAGAAATATAGATTTAAGCTCTGCTATATTTATGGGATAATGTATAAGATAGAGCGTATGTAAATATAAAAGTCAACATTGAAGTCAACACTCAGAGGCGACAGGCTGTTTCATGCTAGACGCAATACTCAGGCGGCCTGACGATTGCGTCTAGTATGAAACAGCTTGTCGCCTATGAGTGTTGACTTCAATGTTCACTTATATATATATATATATATATATATATATATATATATATATATATATAGATAGATAAATAGAGAGAGAGAGAGAGAGAGAGAGAGAGAGAGAGAGAGAGAGAGATAATATTAGTGGTCAATATACTTTTATTCATTTCTTATAATCTAATGCCCGTATGATGCCAGGTTTTTTTATATGTTAATAACATCAAAAAGAGGAATAGAAAATTCAATTTTCACAACAATATTTTACATACAACAAATTTGACAAGAGAATTATGCAAAATAAGAAATTAGGCAAAATAGGAAAAGACAAAATTATTCTTACAGTATGAAAAATAGAAAAAAACATTCACAATTTTCACAATATTAAGTCAATAGCATGGCTTCTCATCTTCATAAGTTGCTGCAATCGTTTTCTCATTTTTTAATGAGATTTGAACAAGTCTTTTCTGAGATATTCTTCCATTCTTCAATGGTTACACGTTCTAATTCCTCCTGGTGACTGACGATTTATTTGAAGATTTATTTTTTCCTGAGATTTTCAAGAGGATTCAAGTCAGGACTCATTGAAGGCCATAGCAGAACTGTAATCTACTTTTTTCTGAAGCCACGCAGTCACTGATTTAGACGTATGTTTGGGGTCATTATCTTGCTGGAAAGTAAATCGCCGACCTAGATGAAGATTTTGCGCTGATAGTTGTAGATTTTCATGCAGAATTATGATATAGTCTGCAGATTTAATTCTTCCTCTAACTGCAATTAATTGTCCAGTACCCCTTGAGCTAAAACAACCCCAAAGAACTCATCGAGCCTCCTCCATGTTTTAATATTGCCACTGTGTTCTTTGCGAGGAAAGCCTCAACTTTTTCGCGCCAAATCTTCTGTACATCATTATGTCCAAAAAGATCAATTTTTATGTCATCACTCCATCAGCAATTTTCTTTCTTCAAAAATATTTTGGTAAAATGAAACCGAGCAACAATGTGACAAGGTTTGTGAACAGGGGTTCGTCATGGTCGGTTTCCATACAACCCATTTCTATTTAAACAACGTTGTATTGTGTGACTACTTACGCTGATACCCATCGTATCCAAACTTTTGGCGATGTTTTTCAACTGTTGACCATGTTCACCATAGTCTATGAAGATAGAATCCAGCGCAGTACGTAATCTGTTCAATGAAACAACGTTAAAGATTAACACTCACGAGTCATACACTCTACTGAATCTGACTATATCGCCAATACCGCCAGCAGCTGTTCAGTAATTCTTCAGTCTTCGATATCAAAAGGTGGCAGTGAATATTCAGGACAAAAAACATGGCCGCCTTTATACACGTCGCTTTGAATATTTTGAGCCTTCTGATTGGTTACCCTTCTACTGGTGAACTATAAAATGAGTCAGCTCATTTTGGCTGGCTCACTAGTATACTAGGGTAGCCAAAAACTCCAACATTAACAGCTCTTGGGTTTATATTAACCTCGCGACACAGTTTTCGTGCAGTTCTCGGCGACAGTTTGGGTTCTCCTCCACGCCTAGGCAAGTTCTCTGTTTTGACTATTTCCCGACTTGTGGAAGTTAATAATGCTTTGCATGAAGTCAACGCTAAGCTCCTTTGTCTTTCCCATCGTGTTGTTAACGTAAGAATAACAATGGCGACGCTCTATGCCGCACGTGATGTTCTTTGCAGAAATTTACGCAAATGTTCTACTGAATAAATAGTCTAGAAGGCTTCATCGATAAAATAATTATGTAAATTACTTATACTTACACGAATCAATCAATTTAAAACGATATTTTCTAATGTACGAATAATTTTTTTTTTTTTTTCTATTTTGCATAATTCGCCTGTCAAGTTTGTTTTATTTAACCTATTGTTCTGAAAATTGAGTTTTATATTTCTTTTTTGTGGTTATTAACATATAAAAAACCTGGCATCATACGGGCTTTAGATTCTGAGAAATGGATAAAAATATTCAGAATTGATGGGTGTACAAATAATTTAATAGATTTCCTGTCTACTTTTCCATCTTTTTAAAAACTTATTCACCGTTCTCTTGATGGTTATTGAATGGACTTTGAAGATGGAAGCCAGATCATCAATGTTGGTAACACTATAGAAGGCCTGAATAAACATTTTCCTCTCACCATTGCTCAGTTGAGAAGACATTGGGTCTGGCACAAAACAGTTTTAACTTGTTCTCTTTTTAGCTGAATAAAAAAAAATAAAAAAAGAGAAAAGAAGTTGTATATACATAGTTGCAAACCACCCACATTACCCCAGGATGAATGTTGGTACAATTTCTGAAGGACTGAATGATCTTTTTCCTCTAACCATTGCTCAGTTAGTAAGACATAGTGGAGCTGACACAAAACGATTTTAGCCTGTTCTCTTTCTAGCTGAATAAGTCAAAATATTTTTCAGCGATTCTTACGATAAATGTTGTCAAGATGGCTAAACGTCTAATCTGAAAACTTAATTTAGTAGTTTTTTAGTCATTAAATATTTTGTGGGATAGACAATTATGCTGTAACACGATTTGAACAATTTTGCTATTACAGCCGGTATATATCTATATCTATATCTATATATATATATATATATATATATATATATATATATATATATATATATATATATATATATATATATTGATGCATGTTTCATTAAATAATATAGGCAAGTGTTTAGGCTTACATAAGCCATTATCAAAGATGACTATTACAATATATTAAACAATACACCGACAAAAACAATAATAAAATATGTTTTTGTTTACATGGAAGATTTCCAAGCAACGACAAGCATCGTGCATGCAAGACGCTGGAAGCGAAAATCGCACCGCAGCTCATGACGTCACACATGACCACGCGAGAGTGAAAACGAGAAGTATTAAGTATGGGAAGCCGTTGGTATAAAACAATGGCTTCTGTTATCAATTATACGCATTTAAGAATATTTGTGGAGATTTCATAGTTTATTTTGTTCAGGTTAGGTTTCAACAGTTTTATGTATATAGCTTCAAGAATTTTTAGTTTTTGTTTATTTTTTTCATGTTTAAGTATAGTTGTGCTTTCAACGATGATTTTCCGGAATTGTGTATGCAGCCAGGCATGTTGCTTTAAATGTTATCATTCAAATGTAGTGTCAAGCGTCGTGAAAGCGAGTTTGTCGTGTGACCAACATAAATATTATTTAATTTGTTGGAGATACAATCTCCCAAAGGACACTTGAATTTGCAAACTATGTTGTTTTTTTGCAAATCGCTAACCGGGGGAGAAGAATCATTGCGAATAATTAAGTTGGATATACTAGATTTGGTGTAGTATATGATTAACCTAATTTTTTTGCTAGGGTCTGTTGTAGATATATTAGTATTTACTAATATTTTTGAGTATATTTTCCTCTTGTTTATAATTAGTATGCATTTGGTTACGATATAGGAGATTAATATGTTTGAGATTAGTAGAAGCAATATTATGATCTATTCTTAAACATTATTTAATGAAACAGGCATCAATGAAACATATGCTGCCTAAATACACACAATATATATATATATATATATAATATATTATAATAATATTTTTAGTTTTTAAAAATATGATTCCTCCGCTACATAAGAGTTCTCATGTTTCAAAAGCGAGAGCCGAGACCCCTAACATAATTTTTTAAGTTATGAAGAGTTAAGGCGTCTGGACCCGCTTCCTTGTCAAGCGAGAATTTGGGAATAAGCTATCTTTTGGTTAGCTGGTGTTTATAACTACGGTATCATTGGAACATTTGTTGCTATGGGAACGGCTAGTTTCGGCCGTTGAAGTTTGGTGGTTTAAGGGGCTAAGAATTAAGAATTAATTTTTATCTACAGGCCAGTCCCTTTCTAAAGAAGCGTATCAAGTTACAATGTCCAGAGTGTTTTTGGCTTATGCTAGTCAGACGGCGTCTTTTTTATTTATGGGTTTGCCTTGAGTCGTTGAGTGACTAGAAGGTTATGTTTCATTATTATCTATTTGATCTGTTTGTTTATTTGTTTATTTACATGGCTTTTTTTATCAAAGGGTTTTTCTCAATAATTATTGGGCTGAGTTTTTTAAGGCTTTTAAATTATGGATTTAATTTGTTTAAATCTATTTATTAATTATTTAATGCGAAAATCATTTGATGACGACAGAATACCGTTAACTCATGTCTATGGTTTAGTAACTTTTCACTATTTAGACATCTAATTATGTGCAGTTTTTCGTGTAGGCACAGAGGGCATGGGTCATCCCAGGTTTTACATGTTCTAGTTCTATTTATTATTTTCCATTTTACTTTCGGTGTTTTGTTCGTTTCCTTTAAATGCCAGTAGTATTGAGATAGAGATGTCTGACTTCTATTTTGGATGTTGTTGTATATATATATGATATTGTATGTGCGTGTGATTGTGGACGAATATATTTGTCATTATCAATAGATTGAACAGCGCCAATATGCTCAAAGACGAGCAGAAAAATCTCACAAGTCTTTGGTCAACTCAATGTTATGGTTTTTAGACTCTTCCAAGGGTGGGGTCGCCTTCTCCTGATTGATATTAAATATCACCTTCCTGACAAATCGACTGATGGTGAGATTTCAACACGGATCTCTTGGTCGGAAAGCGTACGGTCTAAACTACACCCGCATGCATTTCGATATACAAACACGCACGCGCGTGCGTGCGCACCAACACACCGATGTATATGTGAGATTTACATAAGTGTATGTGTGGTATATATATATGTATATGATAAAACAAAATCTTTAATATTGCCTTCAAATATTACTCCATCTTAATTTAAAACCTAAACATCCAGTAAAAAAAGATTACCCATCTAAAAATAGTCACAAATTACATTCATGAATTAGATTCAAACTGATAGAGATGTTACCTTAACAATCATTGACAATATTAAAAGATTACTATCAGTAAACTGTTATATTTTAAATATATATTTTTTTTAAATATTCTATTTAACTCATATTAAATCCCTAAATTATTTGTAAAAGAGTTAAATATGTAAATTGCTAGCAAACATCAAATTAATTTCTTTGTTTGATTATAAAAATTAGATTACTATAAAACATTAAAATCTTTTTTTACATAAATTGCTAAAAATTACCACCCTCCTGTCTCTTAGTAAAGCCTAATGACAGCTTCTTTCTCTTTACTTCCCCCTTCTTTCTTTTTATTTTTTCTCTCTTCTCCCCCTTCCCTTTCATTATATCACTTCCGTTAAGTTAACCGATTAAATAGGTCAATGTCTGGTCCCTCATCCCCTAATACTAAGTATGATAGATAGAAATATTAAAATAAATCCTCTCCAAACTCGATCATGTCTCTCACACCACTACTCACTACCCTCTCTGTTAAATTACATAAACTAAATACTACCCGTCAAAAGTGTAAATGTTCATTTCATTTTTCGTTTTCTACTTTTGGAAGTGAAGTCTGATGATCCAGCGTTCTTTAAAAGGGCTATGGTGAAATAAATTATTACATGGAACCTTAAAGTAGTCTATTTTTTCTTTAATATATATATATATATATATATATATATATATATATATATATATTTCAGCATTTCACCGATAGGAGTGATAGGGGAAAGGAGGAGGAGAAGGATAGTGGATAGATCAAGGCAACTGGAGATGTCGATTGACATTACATTTGAATAGTTGGAGATTATAGTTGTCAGGGAAACAGGAAAAGGGAAGGGAGGTTCACAGGCCATAGGTGCGAGATATGAAGCTATTGGAGTAGAAGAGACGTCTAGTGGAGTAGAAGAGACGTTGAATTCATATATAAATTATATTTTCACACACACACACACACACACACAAATATATATATATATTATATATATATATATATATATATATATATATATATATATATATATATATATATATATATATATATATATATAAAGGAAGAGGTTAAAGTGGTTCCAACGAGAGAAAAGTGTGTATATTAAAAAGAAGAGAGAAACCGCAAACGTTTTTGGTTTAGATTCCTCGATTAGTTTCGGCCAACATGGCCATCATCAGAAGAAAAATAATTTTCTGCTTGCTGGTAGCAGTGAACTACAGAAATAGATGACTTGATGGAGAAAATGAACTTTTGTCTGTAGTTTTCATTTGTTTTTAAAAATTTTTTTATTGTTTTTTAATTTTTTTAACATGAATTTTGGTTAGTCTTTGTGTTGGTCAAACAGTCTCTTATATATATATATATATATATATATATATATATATATATATAGAGAGAGAGAGAGAGAGAGAGAGAGAGAAAGAGAGAGAGTGGGAAAGAGAAAGAAATAATTAGACAGAATGAGAGAGAATGAGAGAGAGAGAGAGATACATAGATAAGAGTGTTTGAGCAGAAGAGGAGATTATTTCGCGCCTCTGGAGAGTCGGGGTTAATTTATGCCGCGACTGCTTGGATCTTAAAAATCTAAAGTCGAAGCTTCATTGAACCTACTCTCAGATACTGAAAGCTATATTTAACATCTCTTAGAGACAACATCCAATTAAATCCCTGCTCTATGGACACATCTCTGATATATTAACAATCTTACGCGAACGCAGAATTCGTTTTGTAGAACACTGCTGGCGAGCAAAATGAGAACTCGCGAATGATCAACAGCTCTGGACACAAAGCCATGAAGCAAGACGGGTTAGTCGTCCAGCAACCACCTGCATTGACCAGGTATTTTATGACACAGAATGCCACCTGAATGACTTCCCGTTCTTGATGCAGGACCATGACAGCTGACGTGATGAACCTATCAATGCCTGAGCGAGCTCGACCCAATAAATAATATATATTTTTAACAACGCTCGAGTATAGGTATTAAAATAGCAATATCGTATATATATATATATATATATATATATGTCATTTTTTTTGTTTAGACGTTCTTTTTATAGATACAAATATTTAAGTAAATGCTCTGATTATAATAAACAGTATTAACAAAACAAAATTTACCAGCCTGCATGTCCGAGAAATTTTCATAGAATATATTCCTCCACCGAAGGGAATCGAACCTGCATCCTATACGGAACCGTTATATAGCCTGACCTGCTTTACCGATTGAGCCACAGAGGAACGTTTCGGTTAGCAAAGTCGATTTTATTGTTTTTAAACAGAATTCTCTATGATTTTCTTTGTGGCCCAATCGGTTAAGGCACGTTAGGCTGTATGACGGTTCCGTATAGGATACAGGTTCGATTCCTGTCGGAGGATACATATTATATATGAAAATTTTCGGACATTCAGGCCGGTAAATGTTGTTAATACTGTTTATTATAAACAGAGCATTTACTTAAATATTTGTATCTGTAAAAAGAATGTATAAACATAAAAGATGTCTTAAAAATAATTGTCGGACTTTGTCCATTTCATAATATATATATATATATATATATATATATATATATATATATATATATATATATATATATATGTGAATGGACACTGAATTCAACACCCAGTGGCGACAGTGTTTCATATTTATAAGCAATCAATATGACTATTGCGCATAAGCTCTTCCTCTGATATTGAGCAATTTAGCCCATAAATATACCATTCCTGAAAACTATAGTTTATCATATATATATATATATATATGGGCAAAAACATTTCTTTGTTTCGTTGAATATGACATACAAGGAAAATTTTATTAATTTCTTATGTAATTTTTCTAGCATTCTCACACTTTTTTCGTTTGGTGGGAGTGCAAATATTGTCCGTAATTTCCATTGTCCCAAGCGCTTTCGGCTATTCCTTTAGCCATTTTTTAGGGGGTTTGTTTTTAGTTATTGTTCCTTTTTCTTCATGAAACGAAAAAAAATGTAAGAACACAAGATTTGTTAGGTGAAACCTAAGTAGGTAGGTTCTGGCTCACTATTTATTCTTACTCTTTTCTCTACTCAGTGTATTGAGCAGTTTATGTTTTTTTTCCTTTTTTTCTTTTTTTTCTTTCTTTCTTTGTTTATTTTTTTCCTTTTTTTTCTTTCTCTCCTTTTTTCTTTTTGTCCGTTTTTTCCTTTTTTCTTTTTTTCCTTTTTTTCTTTTTTTTGTTTTACTTTTTTACCGTTTTTTCTTTTCTTCCTTTTTTCTTTTTTTTTCTTTTTTTTCCTTTTTTTATTTCCTTTTTTTTCTTTTTTTCTTTTTTTTTCTTTTTAGACGGTCGTTACGGTGCTGATTCATTATCTTTAACCGGCACGGATGATTTTAATCTTTTCTTTTTTATTGAATTTTTTTTCCCTTGATATCGCTTTCTTCAATATATTTTTTATTTACAAGTTGGCTTTTCTCACACCCCCACAGTACCCGATTATAGGTAGTAAATTAATAAAATACACACAAACAAACATGCGCGGTACTTATTGGAAAATTTGTCTGATTATCGCAAAAGCGTGAAACCCAGGGTCACAAACTCATATCTATAGAACTATATATATATATATATATATATATATATATATATATATATATATATATATATATATATATATATATATATATATATATAAATTAAGAATAATTATATATCTGTTCCTCAACGCTCGATGCTAGTTAAAGTTTCATTTAATTAAATTTTTATTTAGTTTTTCCAGCATTCTCACATTTTCCCGTTTGGTAGGAGAAAAGCAGTGCAAAAAATGTCCGTATTGTCCATTGTCCTTGTCAGCCACTTCTTTTACCCATTTTCAAGAAGGGTATTGATAATTTCTTTTGTAGTTTCACTGTATAAGATGTGTTTCTGTGTTACATAGAATACTAGTAGGTGTATCATTACAGATATATTTGGTCAATCTTTATTTGAGAGATAAATAGATAGATAGATAATGAACAGACATTAATAGATAGATAGATAGATAGATAGATAGATAGATAGATAGATAGATAGATAGATAGATAGATAATGAGAAAACTGGGATAGATAGATAGATAGATAGATAGATAGATAGATAGATAATGAGCAAACTGGGATATATAGATAGATAGATAGATAGATAGATAGATAGATAGATAGATAGATAGATAGATAATGAGCAAACTGGGATATATAGATAGATAGATAGATAGATAGATAGATAGATAATGAGCAAACTTCGAAAGATAGATAGAAAGATAGATAGATAGATATATAGATAGATAATGAGCAAACTGTAATACATAGATAGATAGATAGATAGATAATGAACAGATTGTGATAGATATATGGATAGATAATGAACAGATTGAGATAGATAGATAGATAGATAGATAATGAAGAGACCTTAATAGATACATAGATAGATAGGTAGATAGATAGATAGATAATGAGCAAACTGTGATAGATAGATAGATAGATAGATAGATAATGAGCAAACTTTGATAGATAGATAATGAGCAAACTGTAATAGATAGATAGATAGATAGATAGATAATGAACAGACTGTGATAGATATATAGATAGATAATGAACAGATTGAGATAGATAGATAGATAGATAGATAATGAACAAACTGTGACAGATAGATAGATAGATAGATAATGAACAGACTGTGATAGATATATAGATAGATAGATAATGAACAGATTGAGATAGATAGATAGATAGATAGATAGATAATGAGAAAACTGTGATAGATAGATAGATAGATAGATAATGAGCAAACTTTGATAGATAGATAATGAGCAAACTGTAATAGATAGATAGATAGATAGATAATGAACAAACTGAGATATATATATATATATATAGAGAGAGAGAGAGAGATAGATAGATAGATAATGAACAGATTTAGATAAATAGATCGATAGATAGATTGATAATGAACAGACTGATTTAGATTGATAGATAATGAACAGATTGAGAGAGATAGATAGATAGATAATGAAGAGACTGAAACAGATAGATAGATAGAGATAGATAGATAGATAGATAGATAGATAGATAGATAGATAGATAGATAGATAGATATGGGCAGACATTTTTATAAACAGAGTGAATTAGAGAGAGAATAAGAGTGAGTAATTCATGAAAGTGATTGACAGCGTTTTCTTGTTGCTGTTATTTTATTATTATTTTTGGCTTTTTCGAACAAATGAAACAAGAGAGAATGCGAATAAGAGATGGCGAAAAAGAGACCTCTGAAGTGCGCCGTGCCCAAGCGAGGAAACTGAGGCGTTCTGATGTTTCCTTGTCTCTTCTTCGTGCGTCTCATGTAGCACGCCACCTTTCACATTTCCGCAACGCAATCCATTCTCTCGTTCGGCATCTGGGAGCGTGCTGTCAACTCCCGCCTGATTTCCCGCCACTGCTGCTGCTGCTGCTGCTGCTGCTGCTGCCTTTATGAGGAAACAGATGTACAATGGCGATAAATATTATTCCCTTGCATGCGTATCCACCGGTGTTGCTGTGGATTTCGGACACCTTGTTCAGCAGATGTTGGACCTTACAGAATACTGATACCTTTCACTTACTCTTTCCTTTTTTTTTCTTTTATAATCCGAGGTATCACCCCGTTTTTTGCGCATCACGTTATTTGATGCTTATGTACAAAGCTTTTTTCTTTTTCTTTTAACTTGTTCGATCAAAGCTTGGTTAGTTCTTTCTTTCTTTCTTTCTTTCTTTCTTTCTGATAATACCTTTCCTTTCTTTTTTCTTTTTTTTTCCTTTTATAGTATATTCTTGTTTCTTTCTTAAAACTGCTACATTATTTCTTTCTTACAATAATTTCTTCTTGTTGTTCTTTGTTTCTTTGCTTGTTTGTTTCTTTTCATTCCTCCATTTTTCCTTTTTTTTAGAATACATTCTTCCTGCTTTCTTACAACACCATCTTTCTTTCTTTTTTCTTTCGTTTCTTACAATATTTTCCTTCTTTTGTTCCTTCATTTTTCTTTCTTTCTTTTCTACAGTAGATTTTTTCTTTCATACATCTTTCTTTCTTTCTTTCTTACATTTCGTTCTTTCTTTCTTTCTTTCTTTCTTTCGTTCTTTCTTTCTTTCTTACAATTCATTCTTTCTTTTTTTCTTACAATCCGTTCTGTCTTTCTGTCTTTCTTTCTTTCTTTCTTTCTTACAATTCGTTCTTTCTTTCTTTCTTTCTTTCTTTCTTTCTTTCTTTCTTTCTTTCTTTCTTTCTTACAATCCTTTCTTTCTTTCTTTCTTTCTTTCTTACAATTTCGTTCTTTCTTGCTTTCTTTCTTTTTTTCTTACAATACGTTCTTTCTTTCTTTCTTTCTTTCTTACAATCCGTTCTTTCTTTCTTTCTTTCTTTCTCTCTTTCTTACAATTCGTTCTTTCTTTCTTTCTTACAATCCGTTCTTTCTTTCTTTCTTTCTTTCTTTCTTACAATCCGTTCTTTCTTTCTTTCTTTCCTCCTTTCTTTCTTGCAATCTGTTCTTTATTTCGTTTTTTCTTTCTTACAATCCTTTCTTTCTTTCTTTCTTTCTTTCTTACAATACCATCATTCTTTATATCTTTTTAGAATACATTATTCTCTCTTCTCTACAAAACGTTTCCTTCGTCCCTTCTTTTTATAACTTCTTTCTTTCTTTTCCTTTCTTTCTTAAAATCCATTCTTCTTTCTTTCTTTCTTTCTTTCTTTATTTATTTATTACAATACATCGTTTCTTTCTTTTTTTTACAATCCATTCCTTTTTTACTTGAGAAACCTTTCTTTCATTCTACTTTAACATTAATTCCTATATATATATTTTTTATTTTTCGTCGTCTTTGCTTTTTTCATTTTAAAAAGTTTTTATATTTTATTTTTTTATTCCCTTATTCCATCATTTACCTATTCCCTGATTTGCTTAATCCATTATTCACTTATTCATTCATTTCATCGAATAAACATATCAACATATGATAATATCTACACTCACATAAATAAAGAATACCTACATAGTTATTTATTCGTATATTATGTCGATAAATTTCTATTACACAGTCATTTAAGCTCGTAATTTAGTGGCATCGAATGCTACTGTGCACGCTATTTCTTAGCCTTGTGCCTGACGAAACTAGGTTTAATATACGGATGTACAATCTCAGGACATAGGGACGGGGATTTTTATAACCACGTGGGTAGGCGGTTTTTAATGCAAGCCAAAATCCAGACAGAAATGTAGGCATTATTTTTGGATTTCTTTCTTGAACTATATAAACATTTGGAGCAAAATATTTGTTAGGGTAAGAAAGCTAATTGCTCACGTAATATTTATGTATTTATTATAATACACACACACACACACACACACACACACACACACACACACACACACACACACACACATATATATATATATATATATATATATATATATATATATATATAAACACACAAAAACACACACACACACACACATATATATATATTAATTAACAGATATATTGGTACCTACGTGTTGATGTGCGACATAAGTTTCGCTGTATTACAAATCGTCGGATATCAGATCTAGACCTTGTGCCCGACGAACTGTAGTTAGTAGGTAGTATATATATATATATATATATATATATATATATATATATATATATATATATATATATATACTAATTAATATATCTTTGCTCTGTCTATCCACATGGACCACTATTATGTTTAACCTCCACGTATAAATTTGTTGAAAATTCATCTGCTTGCCCACGTATGCACACCAGCACATGCGTATACGCTTGCTTATATCTGTTCGTTTGAACTATCTAGCCCTAAAACTATATATATATATATATATATATATATATATATATATATATATATATGCACATTTCATTAAAAACGACTGACAAGGTGCTTTTATTTAGTTTTTTATATAATTTCTCGTGCGATCTAATAATTTTTTTCTTTTCAGATGATAAATTATATAAAAACTGTCCGAATGTTCTTTTTATCCGAGCGCTTTCGGCTATACATTTCGCCATTTTCAAGGATTATATTTCAACTGCTAGAATTAGAAATAGTTTGTTATATGTATGTATTATAAAATGTTTCATTTTTTTGTTTCAAAAACAAACAAACCAACACTTAATAATATTAACTTTGAACATGGACATAATATCTTGACCGTGTTTTGAAACAAAAAAATGAATCATTTTATAAAACATGCATATAACAAACTATTTCTAATTCTAACAGTTGAAATATAATCCTTGAAAATGGCTAAATGTAAAGCCGAAAGCGCTCGGATAAAAAGAACATTCGAACAGTTTTTATATAATTTATCATCTGAAAAGAAAAACTTTATTAGATCGCACGAGAAATTGTATATAAGAAACTAAATAAAAGCACCTTGTCAGTCGTTTTTAATGAAATGTGCATGAAAGAAGAATTGCTGCCTAAATACACAAATATATATATATATATATATATATATATATATATATGCATAGATAGATAGATAGATAGAGAGAGAGATAGAGAGAGAGAGAGGGAGAGAGAGAGAGAGCCTCTGTTCTGTGGAACCAGGTGCTAAGAGAATGTTTTTCCTGTTCACTTTCATCTTCACCTGTTCATCTAAGTGTAACCGTTATCTTCCACTTTGACTGACAGTAACTATGTCTCTTATTTTATAACCCTCGTATCGTTCTCGGGTCTTACACAGTTTGAATATCACCAAAATTCACACACTCTCTCTCTCTCTCTATCACACACACACACACACACACGCATATATATATATATATATATATATATATATATATATATATATATATATATATATATATATACAAGTACAGTGTTGGTAGAGATTGAATAAAATTCCGATAACCAAAAACACTATTCTTAAAACAGTGCTCAATACAGTCTACCCCAGTGAAGAAGGCCGGAGCGTACAACGGCCAAAACGTTGTAATAAATATGGCGACACAGATGAGGACTATAGTCCGAATAATGTAAATAGTGTACATAATACCTCATCTCAGAAATATAGACAGATACTGAAAGGCCGAAACGTTGTAATAAATATGGCGACAAAGATGAGGACAATAGTCGGAATAATGTAAATAGTGTACATAATACCTCATCTCAGAAATATAGACAGATACTGAAAGGCCGAAACGTTGTAATAAATATGGCGACAAAGATGAGGACAATAGTCCGAATAATGTAAATAGTGTACATAATACCTCATCTCAGAAATATAGACAGATACTGAAAGGCCGAAACGTTGTAATAAATATGGCGACAAAGATGAGGACAATAGTCCGAATAATGTAAATAGTGTAGATAATACCTCATTTCAGAAATATAGACAGATACTGAAAGGCCGAAACTTTGTAATAAATATGGCGACAAAGATGAGGACACTAGTCTGAATAATGTAAACAGTGTACATAATACCTAATCTCAGAAATATAGACAGATAGTGATCCTTTTTTTAAAATGACTTGGAAAATGCTCCGGTCCATCGAACATGTCAATTTATGGATATCCTCTGATGTAATACGTTGACTATTTCCATCCATAAATCATCTTTGCTTCTAAATTGGTTTCCATTCTCATAAACACGTCGATTCAGAATGCTCCACAAGTTTTCAGTTAGGTTTAAGTCTGGACAATTCACCGGCCAGTTCGTCTTCAGAGAAGCTTAATTTCTGCAGGTATTCCGTAGTTTTATACGCTGAATGCGAAGGAGCATTATCTTGCATAAATACGATGGTCCTTCTGAAGGTGATTCTTTTCTTTTTTAGCTAATATTCCAGATGCTCTTTGAGGAAGGCTATATATGCATCTGTGGTGGTTTCCGTACCGACAGGCACTCTCCACGGACCAACCATGCTAGCTCCAATAATACCAGCCCAAAACATTAGACCTCCTCCTAGTTGGCGTGTCAAATGTTGATCACGATCGTGTCCATTTACGACCCAGCCTTCGCTCCAACCATCAGGATCATCAAGTGTTGCGCGACTTTCATCTGTAAACAGAACTTTCGAGTAAACGACTGCCATGTTCTTCTTTTCCCATTTCAAACGAATTTGTATGATAATTTTAGCAATCAAGGCTTTATCATTGGTCTCACTGATGACCCGACCTTTTTTAGAAGACGATGGTGAGTACTTTTGGACACTGCTTCTCCAGTGCTCCCTAAAAGCTCCCCACTGGTCAGGACTGGGTTATTTACAGCTTCACGTGAGAAAGAAAGTCGGGAAGCAGCCCTCGAGCGACCCATATCGGCCCTCTTACGTACCTTCGTAGGTGGTGCAACAAATCCTTTCACAGTTTGGTGATATCTTCCAATTATTTAGAATATTTCTAATGTAGGGTTTGCCTTTGTAAAGTTCAGATGTTATCGTTCTCAAAAGGGGTCAAGCCACATTTGCGTCCCATAATTGTACGATTATAATGACACTCGTTTATGGTCTGAAACACTTCTATATTGTGTTAATATTGCAAATGGCCACCGTTTGTTTCCTGTTGCGCAGAACAATACAGCTTTTTATACAGCCTGCGCATATACTTACTTATTCCCATTATCCTGTGAAAATTCTGTTAAATTCTGAATGGTAGTTTTTGGACAAAATGAAAAAATGTCACCTTGTTAATAATTTGAAACGCAGTATGTATGTATGTATATATATATATATATTATATATATATATATATATATATATATATATACATATATATATATATATATATATATATATATATATATATATATATATATATATATATATATATATTTGAAACGCAGTATATATATATATATATACCCACACAAAACACACACACTCACACACACACACACACACACACATATATATATATATATATATATATATATATATATATATATATATATATATATGAAGAAATATACTCTTAAGGTCTGCTATATTTATGGGATAAAGTGCTCAATATCAGAGATAGAGCGTGTGTAAATATAAAAGTGAACATTGAAGTCAACACTTAGAGGCGACAGGCTGTTTCATGCTAGACGCAATCGTCAGGCCACGAGTGTTCTTTTTTTCTCGGCTATTTATATATAAGGGTCAGTGGTGCTTTCTGCGTAGTCTATTTTGGCGGTTATTTTACCGGAAGTCGTTTATTTGTTTATTTATTTGTTTTAATTTATTTTGCTTGTTTTTATTTATTTTTATTTTTATTTTTTCTTATCTTATATATTTATTTATTCATTATATATATATATATATATATATATATATATATATATATATATATATATATATATATATATATATATATAATAATAATAATTTCTATCATTTATATATCATTGCTTGAACCGGCTTCTAATGCTCAAGGTTGAGCGGCTTGGTGATAGTAGTCGTGGCTCTGTGGTCACCGTCCTATGGTTAGAGAGAATCTCAGTTGAGTTCCACCACAGAATTTGTGAGCGAGCGGCGCTATATTGAGTCTGATTTGCTACCTCTTCGTCATCGAGGCCCGTTGGAACAGTTGGTATGATGTTTGCTTGATAACCTAACTGTCAGGGTTTCAATTCTCGGTAGTGGATGCGCACTGCTGATGGGTCCCAAATATAGGACGAAACGGCCGTCCAGTCCTTTCTGCATTCTGTTGAGGTTTCAGACTCGATGAATTACTTAATTATAATTATCAAATCCTCCTAATAATTTATATATATAGGCAGCATGTTTTCATTAAGGTATCTCATTGAATAATTTAGACGAATTTTGCCTATTTATTTTTAATATGACCCTCTCAAATTCCCTTCTTAGTATCTTTATTAAAGGAAGAAAGAAAGTTAGCATATTGATGCATATTCATTTATTCCGGGTACTTTTAACATTAGCAAAATTTCATCTTTTTATACATCAGGAAAAATATACATTATACATTAGGAAAAAAATGACAAAATGAAAAATTGTCTTGTGACGCCTTTCAGGCTGAATTTGTTCTGTTGGTGCGGATACCCACGCGCACAAAAGATGGATGCTTTGAATTTTTAATTTAAATTTTTTTATTTTTTTTTTTACATAAAAAAATTCTACTTTGATCAAAGGAGAAAACAATTCACTACGACGAAAACATCTCGTGAGTACTTTGATCGTAAGGTCATCTAGAGTAAATTTGCGCCCCGGATCATACAACATTTCGCCATTCCTGGCAGAATTTCACAGTTTGGGATATCTACTTACATCAGAGATGGAAAGAATTCATCGGACTAAATTTGTTACGTTAGTGCGATGACACATGCGCACGAACGACAGATGCTGGGAATTTGCAGCCCTCAGCATTTACATGATGAAGAGAAATACATTGAAAACACTTTCAAGTATCTTCACTACACTAATTATTTTATATTCAATGCGAGACAAAAGGCTCATAAAATATTCCAAAATAGAAAACGGCATGTCCTGACAAACCTAATGAATCAAAAAATATATTGTTCTACCAACTATGTCTATCACATCTACAATTGGAAAGAATCTATCTATACACAACATACAATTTCTTCCTACTACATCTAATACAATAAAAGACTTAGTCAATACTAAACAAAACAATAAGTTACAACTTGAAGGAGGAATTTACTCGATCACCTGTAAAAACTGCCACAAAAAATACATAAGAGAAACCTCAAGGAATCTAAATAAAAGTTTATATGAACACAAAAGGGAGATTTTACTAAACAATACATAAAATATGTTGGTTGCCCACCTTAACGAGACTGACCCCAATTTTGACATTGAAAAATGCTACTCTAATTCACTAACAGTTCACTACGACGAAAATATTTCGAGTGTGCCTTGGTCGCAAGGTCATCTTCAGTAAATTTTCTCCCTGGATTGTACAACATTTCACCATTCCTGGCAGAATTTCTATTATCCCAATGTGGGATCACTGCTGAACTAAAAAAAACAAACCTCAACTAAAACATCATTTTTAAGTGGTGCATCAATTATTTTAATGCAATATCTGAACACGATTTTGGATTTCACAGATCCCTTTTCTTTAATATCTACAATTTTTCTCCCCGGAATCGATCCTTCAATTCTACAAATCAACCATTCGCCCTTGCATGTAGCATTGCTGTCATATATGGTCTGGAGCCTCTTCTGTTTGTCTCGGGGTTCTTGATAAGATCCAGAGACGGATATGCAATGTAATTGGCCCTGTTCTAGCATCTCGTCTGCAGTCGCTCTCTCACAGACGTGCCGTCGCCTCTTTTTTACAAATACTTTCATGGTAACTGCTCCGATGAGCTGCTTTCGCTGGCTCCCAGACTTCATGAATTCAAGCGTCCTACGAGGCTGGCATCCCGCTCTCAACCTTTCACTGTTGAAACTGTTAAATGTAGCCGTAGTTAAATCTCGCACCTCTCACCTGTGGAACTCCCTTCCCTTATCCTGTTTCCCTGGAGACTATAATCCCCAACTATTGAAATGTAATGTCAATCGACGTCTCCAGTTGCCTTGATCTATCCACTATCCTTCTCCTCATCCTTTCCTCTATCACTCCTATTTGCTCTCGCTCCAAATCCTCTGTAACCTATTGCGTGCTAGTGGCTTTCCGCCTTGCTTGGGGTGAAATGCTTAAAAAAAATCGTTATAATTTCTAATATATTGGAGTGGTCTCCCCTTGTGTCTCACGAGAATAACTGCCGTCCAGCGTCAGAGAAACCAGTATGCCTTAATTTTTAAGCCATAGCCAAGGTTTCTAGATGTGGATTAATACCGTTTCTAGTGAAGTGAACGCAAAATACGAGGCTAGAACTTGAACTCGACTCAGCGATTACACTTCTCCTGTGAATAAGCGTTTAGCATCCCTGTTCAAAAATAATTTTAATGAATTTCGTAGCTTTCATTCTGATAGGCGACAGACCAGATTAATGTTTAAAATATAATATTCTTTCCTTCTTGGCGTAAAATATCTTCACGCGGAATAATTATAATAATTTCCATCTGTATTCCATTTGTAAGGAGGCAGTTTTACTCACAGAGCTTCTTCCCAAGAATCGCTACTTTGAGGAGTAGAAAGCCACATGGATGCTTCCCCAAACACTAAATTCTTAACTGCTTCAAATCTAGGGTCAATTTTTATCCATCATTAATATCCTCACAATCTTAAACTACTACTTCGTCTTACGTTCATATCACACGCCTCATAGAGTAATCCTCTACCTTGGGTGGCACTTAAGCCTTAATTTACCCCCAAATATGCCAAAAAACGATCTATTTTTATATATTCGTATTCAAGTTTGAACTATACCTTAAGTAAACTTAACAGAAACAAAGTTTTATCGTCAAAATCTGAATGTTATTATTAAGAGGAAAGGCCTAATAATTTCAGTATCTGTCTATATTTCTGAGATGAGGTATTATGTACACTATTTACATTATTCGGACTATTGTCCTCATCTTTGTCGCCATATTCATTACAACGTTTCGGCCTTTCAGTATCTGTCTATATTTCTTAGATGAGGTATTATGTACACTATTTATATTATTCGGACTATTGTCCTCATCTTTGTCGCCATATTTATTACAGCGTTTCGGCCATTGTACGCTCTGGCCTTCTTCAGGCGGTTGAAATGTCGAACTGAACCCTTTATTTCGCTCACTATGGTAGACTGTTCTAGATCCACGTGCCATGTCTAATGGATGTCAGGACCAATAACTGATTCTTCTTTGGATCTTATCAAGGAGCTCAAAGTAAATAGCAGGGGCACCGGACCATATGTGGCTGGAATATTCTAAGTATGGACAAATGGTAGACTTATAGATATGTAAGATAAATTCAGAAGAGAAAAATTGTCTTGCCCGACATAGTGAACTGACTTTCTTAGCAGCTGAACTAACAACGAATTCAATGTAGTCTTTCCACTTCATATCAGAAAAGATCGTGAGCCCGAGAAAGCACAACGAGCCACTATCCTGGAGGATAGCATTAGCCATGTTGATGGAAGGCAGCGAGCGTTCTCTCAGCTGATTGATGGAGAGACGTTTAGTTTTGGAGGCGCTAAAGTTAACAAGACATCTTTGACCCAGTTAACTAAGGACTTTAAATAAAATTTCCAAAGTTTGTAGCAACGCCAAGAAGTGTTATTGGTTTTGAATTTAAAGTTTAAATTTGATAAATCAGAAATAAATTAAATAACTAATAATAACAAGACAAAAGTCATTGAAGCAAACAAGTTCAGTCGACCAATGATGACAATTCCAGAACAACGTAACTATAAACAATTTTTACTATCCTCTGCCAGCTGCTATGATGGAGAAAGCATTATCTCGAAGCGTCGCCAGTGAGACACGCTGCAAGAGCCACTCCGTTTCACGAGGCTCGTCCCTTAATCGAGACGCAATCGCGCCAATCCTCCGAAGGAACACCATCGAACGAGGGCCAATAACCCCTGAAGTCTCCACTGCCACAGGAGTAAAAAAAACCGGACTGACAAAACAAGAGTAAATTGTTGTGTCATCAGCGTAGATACCAAGTTTGAGAGCTAATGTCATCAGCAAGGTCATTAATGAAAATTAAAAAAAACAGAGTAGGACTAAGGATAGATCCCTGGGAGTAGGAAAGGATTCAGACGAGTGGCATTTCAGAATAGCTCTCCTTTCACGTGTTGATTGGAAAGACCGGAGACAGCGTAATTTTTCAGCGTCTGCAGAAGACCTGAATGATAGACCCTGTCAAAGGCTTTCGAGATGCCCAACGCAACAGCCCGGGCTTCACCGATTTTATCTAGAGCATGATAAACTCTCACAAATAAATGAAATTATTTTAGAAACGTTTCTTTCATTTTCTTTTCTTTCTTTTTTTTATATCTACTTCCAACGTATTTAATTTTATGAAATTTCGAGAAATTCATTTCTGTCGACATTAATGTTTTAGGAGTTATTGGAAAATTTAAATTATCAATATATATATATATATATATATATATATATATATTTGTCAAACAGGTCCCTTGTTGCAGTAAAATCTACTTAGAATCGTAAAATAAAAATGAAATAAAAGACATTATTTAATTAGAAAACCTTTTGTATTTTTATGAATAAGATATATTATGGACACTATTTTCATAAGAAAAAAAATTATGAATTATGAATATTTATGGAACTGATAATTATTTTTTTTTTAAATTTAATAATTTATAAAGTTTTTAATCTTTTTAAATTCTGTATTCTGTATTTGAGCGGTTAGCGTGTATTGGTATTAAGTCAAAATTATATTTACTAATCATAAATGGAAAATTACTACAATTTAGGGACAGTATTATTTTACAAATATGTTTTTTTGTGTACCGATTTTGTAAATCATTTTTGACATTCAGATCCAACATTCTCAGAAAGTAAGACCGTTAACTATAGTAAATTTAAATTTTATTGGTGATTTTCTAACATTGCCTCGCGAAAAATGTTCTTAAGTAAGTTCTTATATAACGAAAGTACCTATTAGATTACTGATTTCTCTAAATATTTAAGATTACAAGGTAGTTAAAAAACGTTATATTCGTCAAGTAATTTAGACAGTTCTGTGTCCTTTATGTAAAAATGCCAAACATAAAGCTTTCGATAAATCTTTTAACACCTTATAAAAAAACTCATACAACCGTAATAAAAAATATTTTTGTCCGATATTTCAGAAAAGTATATTTTATTTTGGGAAATTGTTTAAATAAAGAGAATCATGTTATATTGACAGGTTTGTTAATATGCTGATTTTAGTGATTAAAAAAATATATATATATACCAATCAATTTAAACTCAGTTTGAAATACAGCAAAGTATTTTTATCATGATTGGATATATTAAATGAAATCTGTTAGCTTGGAATTAAAAGTAAACTAAAAACTTCATGAATGAATTTTAAACCGTAGGTATTGCTTCTCTTGAGGAATATATATGTATATATATATATATATAATATATGTATGTATGTGTGTCTGCGTGAGTATATATATATATATATATATATATATATATATATATATATATATAATCGCCTGACGATTGCACTAGCATGAAACTGACTGTCGCCTCTAAGTGCTGACTTCCATGTCCACTTTTATATTTACACACGCTCTATCTCTGATATTGAGCACTTTATCCCATAAATATAGCACACTTTAAGACTATATTTCTTCATATATATATATATATATATATGTGTGTGTGTGTGTGTGTGTGTGTGTGTGTGTGTGTGCGTGTAAACACACAGCAACTAGAGACGGACAACGCTTCCATGGACACAAGCGTAACGCCGATATATTGAACACGTCGTAAAAATGCCGACACAAGTCTGTGTTCGGAAATGCGATGATAGATTTCGTATTTATAGAGTCTGAATCTTTATCTTCAATACACTTTATCATGGATAACTCAGCAATTCTCTATCTATCTATCACTGTTCATTATCTATTTCCATGTGTGTTGGGTACTGAGTTTTTATTTTTATTTTTTTATTTCATAATTCTTCATTAATAACGAAAATCCGATATAAATACGTAAATGTTTCTGATGTATTCAAAGTGATTAGCAAATAACTGAAGTAAAAACGTGTCCGCTTATATAACTATTCACACAATTGCATGGTTTTTAAAACAAATTTGAACGGTTCATCAGATTATATATTCTTATAATCTATACCATCACTCAAACGTCTTCTTTTTCTTTCTTTCCCTCCTTTTCTCTCTCTCTCCATATACATATATATATATATATATATATATATATATATATATATATATATATATATATATATATATATATATATATATATATATAATAAAAAAAAACTTAAATACTAATACACCATGGAATATTAGTGTTTAAGTCTTTTTATTATATCCTTACTCTGTCCTGGACATCGAGTTCTACCTGGATCATATCCTCTTGGAATTACTTTTTATTCATATATGTATGTGTATGTATGTATATTTATTTATTTTAGATATATGATTGCATATGTATGTGTATATTTACCACTAATATTATCTATCTATCTACCTATCTATCTATCTATATATATATATATATATATATATATATATATAGATAGATAGAGAGAGAGAGATAATTATATATATATATATATATATATATATATATATATATATAGAGAGAGAGAGAGAGAGAGAGAGAGAGAGAGATAGTAAGAGAGAGAAAGAGAATGGAATAGATAGATTTGTTGTTGGAGAAGTTATTAATCTATCTCTTTTAATCGTTAAGAAGGCGATAAGGCCACTAATACGTAAGGCTTTAATGAGAATTAAAAAGAATAATAATTCCGTTAGTAGAAACGATAATAAAAGGACAGGTCTCAGGAAAAAAGCTTATGGCGATTGGCTATATATATATATATATATATATATATATATATATATATATATATATATATTGGTAATGGTTTAACCACAAAGTCCACTTCGGACACACACAACTATTTGTTTTATTTTGTGAATATCGAAAGTACTCGGAAAAATAAAATTAATAATTACAACAATGGTACCTTCCTCGGTGTCTTTTATCATGAAACAACAAAGCTTATGCTTACATATATATATATTAGTGCACATATATATATATATATATACATATATAATATATTAGTGCACACACACACACACACACATATATATATATATATACAAAAGTAGATCAATAAGTCTATAACATGACATGTTGATCTGAAATTTTCATTGAATATGCTTAATTCAATTTGATTAATCTTCATCTCAAAACTAAGTGCATTGACAAGAAACGGTCGGCAAATAAATATTTCTTGCGTCAAAATAAATGCTATTATTATCATTAAGTTACAGACTTACTGATTTAACTACTGATCTAAGAAGAACTGTAAAGTAACGATGCGACATATCTCTACAGATCTGTGAATATGATTGCGTAATTTCGTATTCATTTTCACAAGTTAAAATAAATATCTCCTTTAGCTAAATAAAACATGGAAACAAAAATTTAAGTCTCATATTTTATTTTCTGCTTATTTTTTGTCTTCTTACCGAATTCATTTATTTAATCAGTTTGCCAGTCATTTATTTTGTTTCTCTATTTTCGTCTGTTGATTGCTTCATTTTTCTTTCCATCTTTTCGTTTTTTGTCGTCTGATTCATTCTTCTTTTTCCCGCCTCTTCTCATTCATTTGTTACCTTCCAAATCTTAATTTAATAATATTGTGGTCATTCATTGAGTTATTTCTAACATTTTCAAAATCATTTATTTCCTCAATTTCGAAACAAAACCTCCATTTCACCTATTCTTTCTTTCTTTCTTTCATTATTTATTTATTTATCTATTTATTTATTTGTTTTTCTTTCTTTTTTCACGTAGTCAGTTTTAACCATCTCTTGGGTTATCCTAGAATTTAAGCTTTATTTTCTTTCTTTCTTTCTCTCTTCCGTTCGTCCTTCCTGCCTTCCTTCCTGCCTTCCTTCCTCCCTTCCTTCCTTCCTTCCTTCCTGCCTTCCTTCCTACCTTCCTTACTCCCTTCCTTCCTTTGTCCTTCTTTCTTTCCTTCTTTCTTTCCTTTAATTCCTTTCTTTCTTTCTTTCTTTGTTCCTTCATTTGTTCGTGCTTTCCTTTCTTCTTTTCTTTCTTGTGTTTTTTTAGCACTTAAGCATTCTTTCTTTCTTTCTTTCTTTCTTTCTTTCTTTCGTTCGTTCGTTCGTTTTTTCTTTCGTTCTTTTCTCTCTGTTTTCTTGCTCCACGTAGTCATTTTTGTGTTTATCTTATGATTTAAGCTGTATTTTCTTTCTTCTTTCCTTTCGTCTTTACTTTCTTTCTTTTTTGTTCCACGTATTCATTCTTATACATCTCCTTTATTTATCTTAACCATTATTTTCTTTTTCTTTCTTTCTTTTTTCTTTCTTTCTTTCTTCGTTCGTTCCTTTTTTATTTATTTATTTCTGTCTTCTTTCTTTC
>OZ038485.1:22354947-22357447 GCA_964036315.1 Acanthosepion esculentum | reverse complement strand
AAAGGAATTTAATTCTTTAGTTTTCTATTGAAATTTCATTGCAGCTGACGAATATTTCTAGAGCCATTTCTAGGATGCGTTTAACCATTGATTCATGTGGATAGATAGATAGATAGATAGATAGATAGATAGACAGACAGACAGACAGTCTCGCATACGGACTGGTTAGTAGAAAGATAGAACTAGAAAGACATAAAGACAGGCAGGCAAATAGTTAAAGATCGATGGATAAACAGAGCGATACGCGAACAAACAGACACATAGATATATAAATAAAAAAGTATAAATATAGACGGAGAGAGAGTAAGAGAGAGAGAGAGAGAGAGAGAGAGAGAGAGAGAGAGAGAGAGAGAGAGAGAGAGAGAGAGAGAGAAAACAAGCAGAAAAAATGGCGGGCCCACAGTTAAGCTAGTGGTGAGACAATTTATATATATATATATATCGTAGTCGGCATCCGTCTGTCTAGAAGAGATGATGGAGTAGGGCGGTGCGCTACGGGCCTGGGCGGGATTTACGGAAAACGGGCTGCCCAGACGTCTAGTTCCCCTCTCGGCCTTACTAGCAGAGTCCAAAGGAGAGGATAAACCAATACAGTTTGGTACCAACGCGACTGCAGGAGTTGCCGGAAGACAGACAGACAGACAGACAGACAGATATAAAACAAGCAGAAAAAATGGCGGGCCCATAGTTAAGCTAGTGGTCAGACAATTTATATATATATATATATATATATATATATATATATATATATATATATATATATATATATGTAACGTAAATCACACCATTCATTAACAGATTCGAAGTTGGTTGTAATTTATTATTAAATATTGTTTGTGAGAGTGATTCTCGCCATATAACTAGCTTCAGTATTTGTTTTTCGTTTGAATGATTTACGTTACATAAATTGAATACGCACTACAAAACCGATATATATATATATATATATATATATATATATATATATATATATATATATATATATATATATATCGTCGGCATACGTCTGTCTTGAGAGACGATGGAGTAGGGCGGTGCTCAACGTGCCTGGGCGGGATGTATGGAGAACTAGGGTTGCCCGGACGTCTAGTTCCCCCTCTCGGCCTTGCTAGTCCAAAGGAGAGGATAAACGAATACAGTTTGGTACCAACGCGACTGCAGGAGTTGCCGGAAGGTAGCACAAAGTGCCGTCCATCCGCCTTTGGGGTTCCACTCTGGGTTTGAATTAAGAGTTGTCCTTCTCCCAGACCAGTTGACATCCAAGGCTATAGAACCCAGTCTCTCTCTATATATATTAAGGCATTTTTCATTGAATGATTTACGCAAGTTTTGTGTACATATTTTCAATAGGATCCTTTCGTATTCACGCTTAAGGAAGAAAGAAAGTTAAGATATTTATGCATATTCATGTATTTGGATTACTTCCGACATTGCCATAATGTCATTATCAGGGTGTTTTTTCCAAGCTTCCCTTAATAAGGATAGTAAAAAGATTGTCCATAAATACTAGAAGATCCTATTCAAAATAATTCTAAATTATTCAAGATGACATCTCTCTCTCTCTCTCTCTCTCTCTCTCTCTCTCTCTCTCTCTATATATATATATATATATATATATATATATATATATATATATATATATAATAAAATACATGAAAAAACAAGTAAAAATAATCAACCCAAATAAATAAATAAAGTAAATAATAATAAACAAATTAACAAACGGATCCCGCAAAAATAACCGCTAGAATAGACTACAACAACCAATCCAAAAATTGGACGTAAAAATAGTTATAACTGTTATATAACAAAAAAAAACATTACTACGTTACTAAAAAATAGAAAACCAACTAGAGTAAATTAAAAAATAAGTAAATGAATAAAAAACAAATAAAAATTAATCCAAGTAAATAAATAAATGAACAATTCAACAAATCGCCCCCATTAAAATAACCGTTAGAATTAATAAAAATCAGCATAATTAAAAGTAAAATAATCAATCCAAATAAATAAATAAATAAATAAAATACCATCACCCCACGGCGCCAAAATAACAGAATAGATTATGATAAGCAATCTAAACATTGGACGAGTAAATAGTTTTAATTATCTCCCCAGACCAAAACAAACTATTAAATAAGCGACCTAACCAAATACCCGCCAATTGTTTTACTACGTTAATAAAACCAAAAAAAACAAAAAGATTAAATAATACAAAATGAAAATGAAAAAAAAAAAAAAAATTATCCCAAAAAAATAAACAAAAAAATAAACAAACAAGCCAACCCCTACAAAAATAACCTCCAGAATAGATTACCCAAAATGCCCCACTGATCCATATATATAAATTATCGAGGAAAAATCCAAAATTCGCGGCCTGACTATTGCGTCTAGCTTGAAACAGGGTGTCGCCTCTGAGTGTTGACTTCAGTGTTCACTTTTACATTTATATTTACATACGCTCTATCTCTGGTATTGTTCACTTTATCCCGTAAATAAA
>OZ038485.1:22339947-22352447 GCA_964036315.1 Acanthosepion esculentum | reverse complement strand
TCTAGTTTTAAGTATAGCTAAAATAACTAATGTGATTTTTAGGCATTACTGTAAATCAGTTGGCAAATGTTTTCCGTGAACTTCAAAATCGTATTACCCTTTGTGTTGCTAATGTTTTCCGTGAACTGCAAAATCGTATTACCCTTTGTATTGCTAATGATGGAGGACATGTTGAAACTCCAATAAAATTTCAATAAAACCTTCAAAAAAATATAGATTTACTTCTTTCTAATCCTTTTTACATATTATTTCTATCGCAAATACAAATAAATTTAGAAATTTTTTAAAGTGCACACGACCTTTATGGACACCCTTTATATCTATCTATCTATTTATCTATCTATCTATCTATATACATATATATATATATATATATATATATATATATATATATATATATGTGTGTGTGTGTGTGTGTGTGTGTGTGTGTGTGTGTGGTGGGGGAAGAAACCAAAGTCCTTTGTAACTAGAGATGCGACCTGATGAACCAGGAAATATATATTTTCTGGGGAAATAAATTATAGTCATGGAACCTTAAGTTTGTCTCTTTCTTAATTATTTAATTGATATTTACTCTGGTGACACATT
Source organism: Acanthosepion esculentum (assembly GCA_964036315.1). Classification (NCBI taxonomy): domain Eukaryota; kingdom Metazoa; phylum Mollusca; class Cephalopoda; order Sepiida; family Sepiidae; genus Acanthosepion; species Acanthosepion esculentum. Next base: position 22,351,859 of record OZ038485.1, on the reverse strand, counting down.
GAGCTCTCTGCATTACATCTTCTTTGGGATTCTCCACACGGAATACCAAGCCCTTCATAACCTTACTCTCTCTCTCTCTCTCTCTCTCTCTCTCTCTATATATATATATATATATATATATATATATATATATATATATATATATATATATATGCAAGACAAATGTTGCCAAATCAACAGTAATTAGGAAAAAAATTCACAAAGAATGGTGTTAACATACAAAATGTATATAGACACATAATTGTAGCGTTGTGACGTCAAGACAAGAAATAAAATAAAATATGGCGGATGAATCTGAGCAGTCGTCTCCAGGAAAGAGGAAATCCCATCATGCACCTGTGCATTTTGTTTTGGCATGTTTTGGAGTCATTCCATAATTTGAACCGATATCATTCTTTGTTTTTTGTACCGAATTTCAAACACTTGCTGACGCTGCTGAAAATTAGGCAGTGCATAACAAGTACAGTTCCCAAAATACCTGTGAAGGCATCTTGACCCAAGCGTAAATTCAGGTATCCCTTGTAGCATGTTAGCCCGATGCGGAACCTCTTGCCAAGTGGACGCCTTGACACTGTCGGTATTTTACTGAGAGAATTAAACTATAGTAATTTAATACACATACTTGTAAAATATCAGCCGAAAATAGTTACGCGGAAAATAAACCGAAACTTATGAAACATCACATAAGAGGAAATTAGTCTGTTATATATTTGTATATTTCACTGTGAGTGTTGTTGAACGATCTTAATTATTTGCCTTAGGGTCAGTGCAATCAATTATTCATAAAATCAAAAGTTTCTGAAGAAGTAAGCAAAGTATATTTGCACGCACCTCAACTCAAAACTCCACAACATACGTACGCACAACACGTAGCCATATATATATATATATATATATATATATATATGATGTAACGATTTTTAGTCGACATTATTCCTGTTTACTATAAGCAATATTTTTAAATGTTGATTGAATCACAACCAACTTAGACAGAGAAATCATACTAAGAAAATCTATGCCGCCAACAGGAATCGAACCTGTATCTCTTTTTACAATGAGAAAGCTGCTTTTCTAGCAATCTGTCAGTTTAGTCAGTCAGATATGTGGCATTATTACGATTTTCGTACTGATGTTATAACATAAAGTTGAATATATATATATATATATATATATATATATATATATATATATATATATATATATATATATAGAGAGAGAGAGAGAGAGAGAGAGAGAGAGAGAGAGAGAGTGAGAAAGAGAAAGAAAGAAAGAAAGAAAGAAAGAAAGAAAGAAAGAGAGTGAGTGTTGGTTTTTGTGTTCATACATATATATCAACTCAACAAATGCAGACCCCGGAATACTTGGTGGAGACAAAGAACCTCGATAAAGCATATCACAGCAAATATCAATAGTTTCCATAAGAGGGACACAGGTGTATAGAGAACAGATGTCAAAAGAACACATAAACTTGCCCGAAGAAGATAAATTTTGGATAAGGTCGACAAAGGAAAATGAATGCTTTATGCAAAATCCACTAAAACCCTTCAACACAGGTTCCAAAAGCGTTGAGAGCCATTGGACTACCTTGTCTTGGGCTGAACCAACCATTGATAAAATTGGTCTCAATGGTACGCCCTCCTCGTGGATTTTGGGGAGCCCATACAACCGTGGACGAATCGACCCGGAATGACAAATTTCATTGGCAGTTTCTTGTGGAAGCACGCCAGTCTTTACCAATTTCAGAAGTAGTTCTATCACATGTGTCTGCTGATCCAAGCGTGGTAAATTTAGAAGTATCTTCTAAAATCGAAGACATCTTAGCTACGCAATCAGCTCGGTCTAAAATAACTGCTCCAGCACCTTTATCTGGTCTGGAAATTATTAGATCGTGATTGTTGCTTAGAGAATTGATCACTCGCTGATATTCAGCTTTCCATTTCGATTCAGAAGCGGCAACAGAGGAACTGGAAAACACATGTGCAGAATTATTTAACTGGGCTTTCAAATCACAAACTGCCTCCTCGGAAGTGGGAGTCTGTCTTGCCAACTGGGCATAGAAGACCTCGAACTCAGAAAAAATCTTCTCCTTATCGGGCATAGAGGGTGGGATGCAAAAGTCCAACCCATGAGCAAGAACAAATGATTCTAGCTCGGTTAATTCATGAGACGACAAATTAACAATGTTATTTAAATTAGGTTCCGCTGTAACTCCATACTTATTGTGAACCAAATTTTTCAACTTAGCATCAAGCTTAGTTGACAATTTAACACAATCTCGTTGATGGACCCAGCCCCAAAACCCACAGAACCTGACCCAATCGAAAAAGGAAATTCAGTTCCCATAAGAGCACCACAATCTCTCGTAATCCTGCTTTAGTGCTTCTGGTTGAAAGCTGTTGAATCCTATCCTTAATGAAGATGGATTCAATCTTCCAACCTTGATGTAATTTAGCCTTCCTTATTCTAAACTGAATAAAAGACGGGCAAACCTGGTAGCAGATACATTGCTTAAGAAATTTAACTTCAAACATAGCAAATCTTAATTTGGCCTTAATCTGTAATATTTTATTTAATTTCCTAATTAAACTCTGACTATACCTAGCTTTTAAATATTTAAAGAGATTTTTGAAGGTACAAAATTTTATCACAGCAATAAACGTATGAAGCTTGATATTACTAGACATATTAAAAACGGGCGAAGTAACCGGTTTCGTTCCCGCTCACCAGGCTTACAACGGGGGATTTAATTTAAATTAAAAAACACAGAAAATGTACAATGACAAGGAAATGTGGAGGAGGAGGAGGGAAAAAATTATGAGCAAAAGGAGCTAGAGGCAAATGACAGCGAGCCCCAAAAAACACTCACGTTGTTTGCACAAGGAAGGCTTGCAGGGACCCGATGTAAAGTGCCTCCAGCACCTTAAGGTGAAATAGAGAGTGTAACCCGGAAAACACAGTGAACCGGTCAGCACTAAAATTAGCTGCACAAAATCTGCTCTTTAATAGCCTCTTCGTATTAGCAGCGGAACATCCTCTATCATGTCTGGAAGTGTGTTCGAATTAAAGTCCCTGTATACAGCTCCTGCAAGACGTGCAGAGAGAACCTATAGACCTACCAGACAGTCACCTACAATTCCAGGCTACAGGTTAATCGTAAACTGATGCCGGTGATGTGCCATGAGGATTACGATCCGTCCATAGATGTTGGTTGTGTAAATTTGTTATTTCATCTCTTCTAAATATTGCCTCTTCCGTAAACAAATCTGGAGAGACAAACAGCGGATCGGCGGTTTGGGCAATAAGACATCGGCATAAATGTTCCAGTGGTGAGTGATCAGAGGGCGAATGACCGTGCACACGTTGCAAATGACACTGACACAGGAGTACCCTCTATGCTATACTATAAGATGTACGACATGCTAAGACCACAAGATGTGTGATGATACCGGGATTGTCTCCGACAGCCTGTAGAATCTGTTCTTCGTGTTCAGGCCTACAAGCGGATCTCTGTCTTCCTCGATCCATAGTTTGAGGTACCACAGATTCTGTCTCAGCATTGCGACGATGAACAGCAACAAAGGTTGGATGACTCAGCTGCCCTCCGTCTGAAAACGAAGCCTGATACAGCCGTGCAGCCTCTCGTCCATTACCATTCGCCCGGCTTGATGTAAAAATCATATATGCCTGCTCACGTTATGAATACCCTGCCATTGGTGAAGGTTACAACACACACTTAACACACTGCTACACAGATTAATCACAAATGTACACGAATGTCAAATGGATCTATCTGAAGTAAACTTTCTTTAAACTTAACGCAAAAATGAATAATTTGCGGACATATCTTTATATGGACTTTTTCTATTTTTGTTTTAAGGAAGCAGCTCCAGTCATTGTAAGCGTATTTCTGAGACACCATATATATATATATATATATATATATATATATATATATATATAAAAGACATTTTTATGAAAATTTCTCGGAATTCAGGCCGGTAAATGTTATAAATACTCTTTATTATATATATATATACGACTCTTCGACAGAATTGAGTCACTCTCAGTCACTGTTTGTTTATCCGAATCTAAAAATAAACACGCTAAAATTCACCTTCATCCCGTACCGTACGCTGATGGCTTAGCGGGTAGAAGTTCGGACTGACGTAAAATTCAGTCGGGTTTCGATTCTAGCTAGAGGCAACCGGACGTCTAGCCACACTGATGAGCTGTGAAACAGCGAAACAGTCTGTCTGTGGATGACAAATATATATATATATATATATAAAAACTGTGCATTTACTTAAATATTTGTATCTACAAAAAGAATGTATAAACATAAGAATGTCTTAAAAATAATTGTCGGACTTTGTACATTTTATAATGTGTGACGTCATTAGTTTACATTTGGATACGCTTTGAGCAGATATGAATGCACGTCAGAGATTCATGGAAGATTGAAGTTTAAAGTCAGTAAAGTCGACCATGCTAATCGAATGATTCTCTGTGGCTCGAACGGTTAAGCGCACGTCAGGCTAAATGACGGTTTCGTATAGGATACTGGTTCGATTCCTGTCGGAGAACGAATATTTAATATGAAAAATTCTCGGACATTCAGGCCAGTAAATGTTATAAATACTGTTTATTATATAAAAAACAAAAAAGAGCATTTACTTAAATATTTGTATCTATAAAAAGAATGTATAAACATAAAAAATGTCTTTAAAATAATTGTCGGACATTGTCCATTTCATTATATATATATATATATATATATATATATATATATATATATGTGTGTGTGTGTGTAAGGATATGACAACAAAAACATATAATAATCGCTACACATTTGCTGTTGTGCTTCAACGCATACCAATGCGTCTCCTAAGGCTTACCCTGATTAAACTATTAAATTCAAACTAAGGAAAAAAATAGAAATCATTATTTTAGAAATGTGTCATGGCAAAGATTTGACAATAACAGCAGCGAGACATTAACTTAAAGACTGATAAAAATGGTTACAATAACTGTACACATGCCAGAATTAAAAGCCTGGCGTAGAGAGGTAATTCTAGCCGAATTCCCAATTGTTGTAAACTTTGTGGATTTCCTATATATTTTTTGTACTTGATAGTTAAAAGGCCTCTTTAAGAAACTAGTAAATAATCTAAACATATAGAATTATTAGGTAAATAACATGGAACCCTTGAATAAATATCATCCATATCAGATGTTAATAATGTAAACCAATCAGTGTAAAATATCAAACATACTAAATACCAATACATCCGTTTAAGATGTTAGTAATACTACCAGGAGATAAATACAGAACTAAATTAAACACAAATTAAACATACAAATAGAGAGATAAGCCATATATGTTGCAACAAATCTAAGGGAAAAAAATTGTCAAATAATAAAGTTTAACTGAATTGTAAGATAAAGGGCAGACTGTGTTTACAATTTACAGTTAATTCAGATCTTTGATTTAATAAAGACTTCTTATCAAAGAACCTGATGATTTTCAATTTTTCATGTAAACACAGAAAAAAGGGTTTATATAAGGATCTACATGTCCTTGCCATTTTAAAGTTTTTCCATTTCACCTTGCTCTACTATATACTGAGCCCTCTTTTAAATTAAGATTTACGAACGTTGGAAGTGTACTGTATTTGTTCTCATCGTACCTGTGTGTATATATATATATATATATATATATATATATATATATATATATATATATATATATAGTTAAACCTAGCCAGACAAACCTACCAAAGTCTGGCTCTCTAGGTTTAACTAGGTCTGCTCTACTTACTGTATTGAGCACTTTATTTAGTTAGTTGCGTACTCGTATCGGGGTTTTTTCTTTGGGCTTTGGACCTGTATGCTGAAAGATTGTTTTCCATAGGCGTTTATGTTCTCGGCTCCTTCTTTATTTTATACCTTTTTCCCTTCGATATTGATTTGATCATTTGCAAATCAAGAAACCGTAGGTTTTCCGATACGAGTGTAGTTACTTATACTTACAAGATTACTACTAATAATATATATATATAGAGAGAGAGCATTAAAAATGACGGAATGACTTCTTTTAAAGGAAACTTTTTCGTCAAATACTTATAGTAAGGGTAACACACGCATACATACATATATATATATATATATATATATATATATATATATATATATATATATATATATATATATATACAGTAGAGGTAACAAAAGAAAGCTCAAAAAGAGAAATAGAGGACAGAAAGGAAAATTTACAAACAACAGAAATCAGGAAAACTTATACAAGGACGGTAAAATAAACAAACTAAAAGAAAAATAAATCAAAAGGCAGACCACCGACAGAAAACAGTAGCCAACGTTCCTTTATATACCGAACTTATTTAGACAAAACAAACCGCTTCACAGCGTCACACCTCAAATCAGACAAAGTTCGGACCCTACTTAACGTTCTCGCTCCCATGATCGGCAGGCGACCAGAATATATATATATATATATATATATATATATATATATATATATATATATATATATGAAGAAATATCGCCTTAAAGTGTGCTATATTTATGGGATAAAGTGCTCAATATCAGAGATCGAGCGTGTGTAAATATAAAAGTGAACATAGAAGTCAACACTTAGAGGTGAGAGTCTGTTTCATGCTAGATGCAATCGTCAGACCACTATTGCATCGAGCATGAAACAGACTGTTGCCTCTAAGTGTTCACTTCTATGTTCACTTTTATATATATATATATATATATATATATATATATATATATATATATATATATATATATATATACGATGGTCATTCAATAAATAAGGTTAATTTTTCGGTATAAGGACTTCTAATACAGATAGAAGCTTACTTTTCTTTTCAACGTAGTCTCCCAGCACTGTCACACACTTTTCCCATCTGTGCACAAGCTTCCGTATTCCCTCAGCGTAAAAATGTTTGGACTGAAGTCTCAGACAGTCGCTCACAACACTTTTGACTTCATCGTCACTTTTAAACTTCGTGCCTCTCGTGAACGCTTTCAAGAGATCAAACAGGTGAAAGTCTGAAGGGGCAAAATCTGGGCTGTAAGGAGGATGAGGGAGCAGTTCCCAACCCAGATCGTTGATGGTCTGCACCGTTTGGGCTACTGTGTGAGGCCTTGCGTTGTCATGATGCAAGATGACTCCTTCTGACTGATGACCCTTGCGTTTGTCCCAACAGATAAGCTCAAAGTCATTGCAATGTCATCCACTGTCACCCTTCTGTCAGACTGAATGAGGTCATTGACTGATTCGATCACCGCAGGAGACCTCACTTCTGTAGGCCTCCCAGGTCTGTCTTCATCCTCAACACTGCTCCGTCCTTCTTTAAACAATTTAGCCCACTTGTAGACATTTTTTGGCTGAAACATGTGGCACCATACACAGTTGACATTACCCTATGGATTTCAACTGGTTTGCACCCTTCAGCAACCAAAAACTTGATAACTGACCGCTGTTCAATCCTGGAGCATTCTTCTTGGGCGGCCATCTTTGTTAATCGCCAAAACTCTCAAATTTTTTTTTTAATCTGTAAAAGGAATTAAATCCATTGAAAAAAAAAAGTGTAAGCTTCTATCTGTATTAGAAGTCCTTATACCGAAAAATTCAACTTATGTATTAAATCACCCTCGTACATATATATATATATATATATATATATATATATATATATATATATATATATACACATATGATAATATACAATAATATTGTATAATAATATACAAATAGAAAACATGCCGTAAGAACCTTTTGCCGTTAACAATAAAATTTAAAAAAAAACCTAAACGACATGGATTTAGCGGATGTCAGAATTCGTTAAAAAATACATCCCTACCCATCCCTTTTTCGAACGTAACTAATAACGGTTGCAACAAAAGTTAAAGAAAAATGAACACCTTGTCTGGAAGAGTGGATTTCTCTGTATCCTTGGAAACAGTGAATTATGTATTTTGCCGTGCCTTTAAAACTCAGTAAATTTAAAAATAAGTTACTCCAAAATTCGCTTGAGGATGAAATGGAACTAATGTTTTAAATTTAATTACAAAATTGAATTCGAAGATTTTAGCTTCTATTTTTGAAACATGGTTATTACTGTGTAGCGAAAAAACATATTTTAAATCAGTCAATTTATAATATTAATGCTCTGTAAATTTACATTGAGCACACCGGATTATATATCTTACTGTTCTTTCTTGATATATATATATATATATATATATATATATATATATATTTTCGGATATTACAACAAAAACATGTAATTATCGCTACACAAATGCAATCGTGTTTCAACACGTAACGATTTTGCTCTGCAATGTATTAAGCTTCCTTTTAAATTAAGGGTTACGAACGTTGGAAGTGTTATATATATATATATATATATATATATGTATATATATATATATATATATATATATATATATATATATATATATATATATGCGTGTGTGTGCGTAAAAATGCATTATTGACTCACTTTCGTATTTTAGGCATTAAATTACATCATTAACTTCCACCATAATTTAATTTGATTAGCCTTATGAATATATTTATCCGGTCTTAAGGAAATATTTTGTAAATCTTTCTTGTAGAATAGACAGAACTTACGGTTATATGTTGCCAGCTCAACTGTAAATTGATGAGACCTCGTCACCAATCTAGTACTAACGATTGCGTTTAAACTTGAAACAGTCTGTCGCCGCTGGGTGTTGAGCTCAGTGACCTCTTTTGTTATTATATACGCACTCTCCCTAATAATGAGCACTTTAACCTATAAATATAGCTTACCTTAAAATTATATTGCTATCATATATCTATCTATATATATATATATTGAACAATAAAAAGTATTAAAAAATTAAAATCTTCACACACACTGGGTTGTATATTAATATTCTTTCGTTTTTATTATTATTTCATTTAGATTTCTCGACTAGTTTCGGCCAACATGCCCATCATCAGAAGAAAAATAATTTTCTGCTTGCTGGTAGCAGTGAACTACAGAAATGAATCTATATATATATATATATATATATATATATATATATATATATATATATATATATATATATATATATAGGTCTGCTCTACTTACTGTATTGAGCACTTTATTTTTTTTTCCGTACTCGTATCGGTTTTTTTTTCTTTGGGCCTTGGACTTGCATGCTGGACGATTATTTTCGGCTAACGTACATGTTCTTGGTTCTTTCTTTTTTATACCGTTTTTTTCCCCCTTTGGTGTTGGTTTGATTATTTGCAAATCAAGACACCGAAGGTTTTCCGAACGAGTATAATTTCTTATACTTATAAGATTACTGCTACTACTACGATCAGCTTTAAAAAAGGACTCGTAACTGGAAAAACCGAATGAAAAAAGAATATTAAGAACAAATACTTTTGTACACCCAACCCAGTTCTGCGGAATCAGAATCAACGTTGAGTTTAAGCAAGCGAATGAGCCAATTGGAGTAAAGTGCCATGCAGATTTAAATTTTTCCCACTTGTGACGAATGCAGCTATCGATTTTTTTTTTGCATGCTAGCATGCTAGTTAACATTCGTGTCAGTCAGCTGTTGGCTCTCACGCTGGCCAATAGAATCTTCCTGCCTATTCGTGGCAGCCAGCTATAGGCTCTCACTCTGGCCAGTAGAAAATGGCCGCAAACTACATGAAAACTGCCGTAGAAGCATGAAAAATCGATTATTTCCACTATCGATGGGAGTTGAGAAATGCAAAGTCGGTCTTGGCATTGGAACTAACTTGGAGCATGTGCATGTAAATATTGCTGCAAATCCGTCGAAAATTGCGTCCGTGCATTCGTTACACACACACACACACACACACACACACACACACACATACGTGCACACACACACACACACACACACACAAATCCTGCCTTTTATAGATAGAGATGTGTGTGTGTGTGTGTGTGTGTGTGTGTGTGTGTGTGTGTGTGTGTGTGTGTGTGTGTGTGTGAGCGTCCTGCCCTATGTTGCTGAAGACTAGTATTTAAAAAAAAATTGGACGGAGCATGTACGCGACTGTTGACGTCTATGGTGGAAAGAGCGGAAGACAAAAGAGGAGCTCTACGGAAAAATGTAAAGTGTGAGACAATCATCTTGGTTTAGCAAACGGCGATTCATCAGGCAGACAAGCTTAGAGGCGGAGGAAAGAAGTGCCTTTAAGTAAAGTTCTCTTTGTGGGAGCCTTAACACGGAAAACAGAAGAGGGAAGACCGACTATAACATGCGTAGATCGGGTAAGAAAAAAATTTAGTTTAAGGAGTGGAGTACTAATGAAAGTCAAGGGAGATGGAGAAGGATGGAAGTCGAACGTAACTGGTTTCCTCTACGAAATTTGGCATTTGGAGGCTTAAAGACACTTCTCATGCAATGCAAAGTTCGCTCCGAAAATCCACATCTACAGCCAACTGTAACACATTTCGCTCCCTTTGTTATAGTTTTAGCATACCTACGGACGATAATGGGTATGCCCACATTCCCATAAATACAGTAGTGAATACTGTATGTGTTGGTCTGCTGTTAGATTCATTGCACTTGACTTATTTCTAGCAGATGAGTACTTCTTCTACGCGCCGATGGCGAATCTTATATGTGTTGTTCTTGTCCTATGTATTATCGGTCATTACCAATCTTTGTGTAATTATTTTATTCAGTAACCTTCCCTAGGTTACAGCACTTATACTTTGAGAAAATCGTTTCTGATCGTCGTGGAGTATGTGCATAAAAAGCATTTAAACTTTTGAGTGGCCACGGATTGGCCATCTACATATAACGAGGCAAAATATATACGCAGCGTCAACTTAAATATGAATAACCAGTAAAAATAATATTGTAATAGTAATAATTATATGTGTGTATGCGTGCATTATATATATATATATATATATATATATATATATATATATATATATATATATATATATATATATATGACTGAAAGTGACGCAAAGCTATATGAAAAACGTCCACCACGAACTGAGTTAGGTATTGAAAATAAATTTGCAGGCGAAGAAATGTCTGCAGGGATACAAAAAGTCTGCCGCATCAGTCTTTTAATCTGAAATATCAAAGTTTCCTTTTTGCATGTATTGAAAAATGGGTTTCGCATGTCAACAGAAAATCAAAAATAGCAGTGGTTATGATAAAATGAAAAGTATCGTCTAGTGGAGCTATCGGAACATCGAAGGGCCATCTGTGTATTTTTTTTGCCAGCGACTTGATCCAGTAAGCATAGCGTTTACATCGAAATTGTCATCTTTTTGCAACTAGAAAAGTTGTTATTTTCCCGCATTTTAAATCTACACTGTTTTCATTTTTTTTTTCGATCTTTAAACTATTGCTTAATAAGGCAAAACATTCAGAAACTATGAATCTAAAAATAGTCACCCAAACATTTCTTCCAGGAAAAACTCAGACGTCTATAAAGACGGAATCAAAAAGTTGCCTTCCTGTTGGGCGGCCATCAGTACGACAATAGATAGCGATTGACATTACATTTAAATCTTTGAAGATATACGTTGACTGTAAAGCATGGAGCCGAGAGAAAGTGCCACAAGCGCTAAGTGCAAGAACGAAAAGTTATCATCGAACTTTTCTGGAAACTGATGGGTGCTGCTAAACTAGTATTGTGATTAAATTTGTAAAGTACCATAACAAAGTGCTATGTTTATTTACTTTCATGCGCATGAACAAAAGATACAGGAAATTTTAAATTTTGAATAATAATCTTTGTGTGTGTGTGTGTGTGTGTGTGTGTGTGTGTGTGTATTTTATTATTTTTTAAGTCCTGTGATGTCAACAAACACTCATCTGAGACTTTTGTGATGCCG
>OZ038485.1:22289947-22332447 GCA_964036315.1 Acanthosepion esculentum | reverse complement strand
GAGAGTCACTTTTATCGAACAGCACTGTATATAACAGCGTTTTCCCTATCGAGGGATATTTGATTGATTTGAACCTTTTAAAACCCTTTTATTTTATATTCAACACCATCAGTTGATAAAGACACCAGAAGTGTTATAATTTTCGAATAAATATAATATAATATAAAATAGACTCACTCTACACCTTTCTGACAATAGCTCAATTAGATCTCGTTTAAATATTCATGGGAGCCTGCCGGACATTATTCGTAACATAATTGTTGACAACACTAATATAATAGCATCATCTACATGCAAAAAAAAAAAATTCTAAAAATAATGGAAGCCTTATTAATAAAAACAAAAAAAATCAATACTTAATAATATTAACTTTGAACATGGACATAATATCTTGACCGTGTTTCGAAAAATTAAACATTTTATAAAGCATACATACAACAAACTATTTATCATTTAACAGTTGAAATATTTAATACTTGAAAATGGCTAAATGTATAGCCGAAAGCCCTCGGATAAAAAGAACATTCGGACAGTTTTTATATAATTTATCATCCGAAAGAAAAAGTTTATTGGATCGCATGAGAAATTGTATAAAAAACTAAATAAGAGCACCTTGTCTGTCGTATTCCATGAAAAGTGCGTGAAAGACGGATTGCTGCCTAAATACGCACACACACATATATATATATTTGTCATCCACAGACAGACTGTTTCGCAGCTCATCAGTGTGGCTAGACGTCCGGTAGACTCTAGCTAGGATCGAAACCCGACTGAATTTGTGTTAGTCAGAACTTCTACCATTGGCGCACGGCAGGAATGAAGGTGAATTTTAGCGTGTTTATTTTTAGATTTAGATAAACACACAGTGACTGACAGTGACTCAATTCTGCCGAAGAGTCGTGCAATATTAGCTTAAATAGTCACTGTTTACAAACCCACGCAGGTATAACGGCCAAATGGGCCAAATTGTGTAACAACAAAACTGTCGAATTGTTAGATTGAGCTTTGAAATGTCGTATCATACAAATGATTAAAAATATCTTACTGGAATTCGCCGAGGTTTTTATCAAACTATTGGGCACTGCTTTAAAAAATAAGAATTTATTTAGCTCTAAGTTGAAATGATTGATTTGCTGTGCTGACCTCCTCATCCAGTTTCCCTTTTTGCTGTTCCCTCTTTTTTAAAAACTTATTCACCATTCTCTTGATGGTTCTTCAATGGACTTTGAAGATGGAAGCCAGATTATGAATGTTGGTACCAATAGTGAAGGACTGGCTGATCATTTTCCTCTCCCCATTGCTCAGTTGAGAAGACATAGTGGGGTTGACTCAAAATGGTTTTAACCTATTATCTTTCTAATTGAATAACTCAAAGTGTTTTTTATTGTTTCTTGCGATAAATGGTGTCAAGATGGCGAAACTGCTTATCTGAAAACCTGGTTAAAAGACACGCAGTTGATTTAGTTTTTTAGATATTGAACATTTTGTAGGATAGAGAGTTATCGCATGCTCTTAGACGATTTGCGCCCGATAGATGATTATAAGCATTTAAAAAAATGAAAAGAAAAGATAAAATTCAAAATCTTCTATTATTTAAAATACGTCATTCGCAGTAAGTACTGTTTCGCAGCTTTTCAATGCGACTAGACATCCGAACGCCTCAAGCCAGGATCGAAACCTAAGTGATTTGGTGTTAGTCAGAGCTTCTACCATTGAGCTACCTTCATTCGTTCAAAAAAAAAAGCATTTGAATCTAGCGTATTGTTTTTACGAATGTAAACAAATGCCAATAATACATAATATATAAATTAATTTCACACACTAAAATAATATCAATTATAATTACATTATAAAAAATAAAATTCACCAATAGCAGTGTCTACTCACCTTCGTTTGTTGGATATTAAATTGCATCCCTTAGCGTCATCCATAGTTCTCCAGGAGAGAAATACTTTGCGCCTTCTTAGACTCACATTTTTCCACTGACATCAAGTGGAGCGACTACACACACACACACACACACACACACACACACACACACACACACACACACACACACACACACACACATATATATATATATATATGTACACACATACACATATATATATATATATATTAATCATTTATATTATTTACATTATTCGGACAGTTATCCACATCTTCATTGTCATATTCACCACGTTTCGGCCGTTGTACGCTTCGACCTTCTTCGGTTGGTTGGTTGGTTGTTTGGGGTTTTTTGGCATATCAACCACTATGGGTTATTTAATGCCAGATCCAGTTTTCACATATTTATTAAATATATATTTTTTTGTAAACGTAATTTAAGGATAACATTAGCAACATCGTTGTTTCAAAAACGTCTAGCTGGCAAGATCATTGTTTCAAAAACGTATAGCTGGCAACATCATTGTTTCATGCGGATGTAGTTTATCGTCATACCCACGACGCGGATGTAGTTTATCGTCATACCCAGGACGCGGATGTAGTTTGTCGTCATACCCAGGACGCGGATGTAGTTTATCGTCGTACCCAGGACGCGGATGTAGTTTGTTGTCATACCCAAGGCGCGGATGTAGTTTGTCACCATACCCTAGACGCGGATGTAGTTTGTCATCATACCCATGTATGGAATGTGCTGGAAAAGACCTGGAAGTTTGGAATAGACCTGGAAGTTCACTAATTGTCCATAGCTGGGACCCCAACAGGTGCTACCACCCCAGGTAAGGGTGGACCTGGGAACACCAGCAATTAAGATGTGGTTCCACGCTTCCTCAAAACCTCCTGATCAGAGGCCTTGCTGTTGGATGCAATTTAACGTCGTACCCAGGACGGACCTTCTTCGGGTGATTGGAAATTCGAACTGAACCCTTTATATCGTCCACCGCATGAGATTTTTCTATTTTTACGTGCCATGTCTACCGGATGACATGGGTAACTCCTTTTAGCACAACTCTGCATGTTTTTGTTCACCTCTGCCGTGGCCAGGTATTGAACTCAAAACTCTTTGTGCCACTGAATCCAACCAACGATTTTTTATCCAATAAGCCATGTGTCATCAAAGGTATATATAAAAGCATTCCATGTACGGCAATTATATTTTGTATTTATACTTACCGGACCCAGAGAAAGGGTTTAAAAATGTTTCCTCGTGTGAAAAGTCATGTTTCTACTTGTTTCCTTTCATATGAATTTTTCTTGAACAGTACAAATTACTGTTTTTAACCGAACTTTGTAAGACTATAATTTCTTCTTTGTTATTAATATCCATAGAAAGATTTTGCATTCTTTTCAAAAGAAATATCACTGAACAAGATATATATATTTCCTCCTATGACAGTATTTCTTAGAAACTAACCAGCAGCAAGTACAAATAATTTTTTCTTTCGGGCAATTAATTACTTTATACGTAGTTATTGTAAACACGACTTCCGTCTAGTTTTTCATAATGAATAATGACAATAACAAACATTTAAACATTGTAAAATAGATTTTTTTTTGTCATTTATTTTGGTTGTTTCTCTTTTGAATTAGAAGTTATTGTATTAGAACTATTTTTTCAGGACAAAGGAATAATAGTCGTTAAAAATAGATGCAACTCAAGTCTAGTCATTTTATCTGATATTGACGGGTACTTCAGCAAATCTTTACATATATATATATATATATATATATATATATATATATATATATATATATATGTACAGTGCTGTTCGATAAAAGTGACTGAACTGATTTTTTTTACTAAATGTTCTCTTCTCCGATGAAACGAAAGTTGAGCTAAATTCAAAGGATAAGCGATCTAAAATCCAAAGAAGAAGCTTTGAAAGCTCTTTGAATTTAGCAGTAAGTACTGTCAAACATCCGTTCTGTGTAATGTTCTGGGGAGGCTTTTCTTTTCATGGAACTGGTTTCTCAAAACCTATTGAAAAGACCCTCAGGAGCGAGCAGTACAAGAGAATTTTAGAGTCTTGTCTGCTCCTTTCTGCTGAAAGGGTGCAAATCGACCCAACCAAGCTCATTTTTATACAGGATAGTGTTCCCTGTCACAAATCAAAATTGATGAAGGAATACTTTGATGAGAAGCATTTTACAGTTTTTTGTGTACCTAGTGAGCCAAACAAAATGAGCTGACTCATTTTATAGTTTACCAAGAGAAGGTTAACCAATCAGAAGCGTGGAATATTCAATCCGATATGTATAAAGGCGGCCATTTTGTTTTTTTCTCTTGTCGGAATATCCACTGTTAACCTGTCAGATGAAAGACTTGAAGAGCTATGCTTTCCTACTCTCTACCTCTGATATGGAAACCTTAAGAATTCCTGAATAGCTACTACTAGATATTGGTGCTGTTTCATTGAACCAATTACTTACTACGTTGGATTTCTACATTCAGACTAAGGTGATCATGTTTTACAAAGCAGTTGAGTGTTATGACATGGCCGACCCAATCTCCTGAACTCAACCCCATTGAAAACTTATGGAGCATTATAAAGTACAGGCTGTCGAGAAAGCAGTTGAGCAACAAAGAGGATTTGATTGTGAATTTCATATCCGAATGGAATTCAATGCTTGGAGATGATATTTGCCAGAACATAATCAAGTCAATATCAAAAAGGGTTGAAAAGGTTATTCAAAATAAAGGAGGACCCATAGATTATTAAATATTTCGAACTATATTACCTATTAAAAATAAATTATACCTCTATTATTCTTTATTTAAAGCTGTTCGGTTATGTTTCTATTGATTACTAGTTGCAGGAAATAAGTAAGTCACTTTTTGTTGCACAGAGTTTTTCCCTAAATCTCATTTATATCCAAAATTATAATTATCAATAGAATACCTTAGGATGAGTAAACTTTTTTACTAGGTGGTCGGGAAGGGGTCTTTATATTAGTAAGATTAAAAATTAGTTTGACACCAAAAACAATAGGCGGAAAAAATTATTAAGTAAAAATTCAGGTGAGTCACTTTTATCGAACATAAATCGCTCTCTCTCTCTCTCTCTCTCTCTCTCTCTCTATATATATATATATATATATATATATATATATATATATATATATATATATATATATGCATATATATATATATATATATATATATATATATATATATATTAGCTGTATTCGATCCGTATTGCAGACGCTCGCTCAGGTACATTTTGTGTTTGCTCAACACACACAGAGCCCACCTGCGGTTTGCATTGCAACTATGCTGAGCAGACCTTAGTTACAGTTTCTGGGAGAGAGCGTGTTATTTAGCATAATCACCAAATTGAACAAGGCAAGCCCAGACTTGTGGCTTCGTGTTATCGTTGGCCCCAAGTGTTCCGTTTACCCAATTTCACTGACAAGGCTGGGATCAACCCGTGGTATGATTTACAGGCCGCAAGCTGGGATCGACCTCGATCCAGTCCGATAAAAATCCTGGTATATTTTTTCAGTTTGTCATTCTTGCTAAGAAGGTCTAGATGTTTTGTAATTTCTGTAAATAGTTCCGGATTGTTCTTGTTGTATGTTGTATGTTGAGACATATGTTAGAGTTTGTTCGACGTTACGTTTCTTTGGATTTCATAGTTGATCTAAAGAATTTTATTGCGAGTTCAAAACCTTTGTTTATTAGAGTTATGGGGTAACCACGTTCTTTAGAGTTCTATGTAGTTCTTCTCGGTGGGTTTTTCGGAGGTGTTTGTCAGTCACTATAGTACAAACTCTACGAATAGGGAATAGATTTCATGCAGCATTTTTGGTTATGGCTCTTGAAATGAAGATATTGTTGGGTGTCTGTAGGTTTGTGATAGATATCTGTGATTATTTGGTTGTTTTTATTTCTAATGAGCATATCTAAAAATGGTAATTCGTTGTAATTATATTCTTGGAACAATCCAGAACTATTTACAGAAATTTCCAAAAATCTAGACTTACTTAGCATGAATGACAAACTAAAAATATACTAAAACAACCAAACTAATTAAAAGCAAACGCCAATCTAAAAACCTAGAACACATATTAAACTCATCTAAATTTAACCACCGCACTATATTGGGAGTCACAAGATGCAACAAAAAAAGATATGGAGTTTGTGACATTATAGAAGGAAACGCCTAGACTTTTGAAAACCCCAAAACGAAATTCATAATAAATAAAAATTTAAACAGCAACTTCAAAAATGTGATTCATGCACTTAAATGCACAAAATGCAAGAAGTAATATATAGGTATCAGCCAACAACTGAACAACAGGGTCTCCCTTTACAAATGCAACATCAAATTACCAGATCACAGAACACTTTTTGAATTACAACACATCTACAAATGTAAGCAGGGTGAATTTAAAATTATGCCAATATACCAAACAGACAATTATTCTCACCTATAAGTACAAGAAAAAAAACTTCATAAACAAATTTAAAACAGCACTAAATAGATCATAACCGCACACGCAAAAGCACACAACATGTACACATAATGGCCAAATACAGTTGTCAAATCACTCGCATCCATGCGCACACACTCACACTCAAACGTGGGTATATGTGGAGCACGAATATGTATATACATATCGGTAAAAACAAAAAGTCAACTCACAAACACTCATGAACTCTACACAGCGTAGGAAGTGAGTTTATGTGTATGTATGTATATATGTATGTATACATATGTATATATATATATATATATATGTATGTATGTATGTATATGTGTATATTATTCCTTATAATAGGACAGTATGTATGTATGAAGAGGGAATATACATATACATACGCATACTAACAAAAACACAAACAATACAAAAAATGGGAATAGATCTAAGAACACACGGACCAATTTTCATTGTTTTATTACTCTGCAAGCAGAAGAACTTTCTCACCACCAGTCCAAGAAAGACATTCGTGTCATTACTACACACAAAAATAGAATGTTTAACATTGAAAAACATGAGGAAAATTAATTAATTTTAATAATATGTAGAAATATCCACTCTTTGCCTGAAGAAGGTCGTGAGACACGAAATCTATGTTGCAAAATTATGGAAAATAAAGCATAATACATATTTGAAAAAATCCACATTACAACCCAAAAACTTTTGCGTTTTCTGTCTTCTTTTTAATATATATATATATATATATATATATATATATATATATATATGTAACTATACTCGCCTCGAAAAACCTTTGGTTTCTTGATTTGCCAATAATCAAATCAATATCGAAGGAAAAAAAGGTTTTCAAAAAAGAAAGAGCCAGGAGCATGAACGTCTGTCGAAAATAATCGTACAGCTTACAGGTCCAAAGTCCAAAGAAAAAAACCTTGACACGAGTAAACAACTAACTAAAAAAGTGCTCAATACAAAAGTAGAGCATGCGCGAAATAAAAATATAAAATTAACAATTTAACCATCGTACCATATATATATATATATATATATATATATATATATATATATATATATATATAAATTATATATATAAAATTATATATTATATATATATATAAAATTAACAATTTAACCATCGTACCATATATATATATATATATATATATATATATATATATATATATATATATATATATATATATATATGGTACGATGGCTAAATTGTTAATTTTATATTTTAATTTCGCGCATGCGCGTTGTTTATTTTTCATTTATTTTGACGAACGCAATCATTGCTGTCTGACAATTTCTGTGACCACATCACGCCTTACATCTGGCCACATAACTCCCCAGATTGCAACCCCCTTGATTATTATGTGTGAGGCACAGTTAGGCGGGAGACCAACAAAACTCCTTACAATACCAGAGATGATCTGAAGACAAGGATTACGGCAGCATTCACCAACTTAAACAAGGATACCGTCCAGAAGAGTTGCAGGAGATTCCCAGGTTGTCTGTAAGCCACGGTTAAAGCCAATGGCGATTTTATTAAATAAAATTACTCTTTAGTATTTCAAGATATTTTTGTGTAATTTTGATAAATATATCTGTTAAAATGAAATGTTAGTGTTGTCTTCGTTCATGCGTAAGTTGGACAATTTATCTATCGCACCCAGTATTTGTGAATAGCAGCTATTTACTCTGTCTCCCCACTAAGACGAGTTATAACACAAGGTCAGTTTTTGAAGTGGGGATCCGAGCGCGTACACTCGGGCGAGGAACAAAAATTGCCCGCAGCCCTCGCAACCGTCGGTTGCGCTGGCCTCAGTGCTAGCACCGATCCCTCTCTCTGGTATAATCAGAGGGTGCGGCCTTGGGCAGCTGTTCCCCAGTGCTGGGCACCTCTCAGTATAATTTTCCTCAGTTGTGACTCTGTCCTTTGACGCAGACGCCCCTGAGCGCACTCTGCCTAAAGACAGAGGCGCAACTGAGAGATGATAAATAATGCGTTACAAATCACTCCGTCCTGGGTATGACGATAAACTACATCCGCGTCCTGGGTAAGACGATAAACTACGTCCAACAGCAAGGCCTCTGATCAGGAGGTTTTGTGGAGCGTGGAACCACCTCTTAATTGCTGGTGTTCCCAGGTTCACCCTGACTTGGGGTAGTACCACCTGTTAAGATCCCAACTATTGGTAAATAGTTAACCCCAAAACTGGGGTCAAAACAATATGAAAATGTAAAAATGTGATTTATTACCAGAAATAAATTTTTGAAGGAAAAATTATGGCAAATAATTAACCCGAAACTGAAAAGTGTAAACAATAGGTTTTAATACCAGAAATACTTTATAAAAAATTATTAACAGAAATAAATTTTTGAAGAAAAAAAAATATATTACCAGCAATACGTTTTTGAAAATAATATTACCAGCTATACAATTTTGAGGAAAAAATATTACCAGATATAGATTTTTGACAAAACAAACATATTACCAGGTAAAAAAATGTCGGCATTAAATGACCCATTGAGGTTGATATGCCTTAAAACACAAGAAACAAACAAACTACTCAAGAAATTGATTTACACACTATAACAGAAGAGTCGATTCCATAGAGACGGGCAGTTCGTCATTCTTTGTTGAATTTAGAATTCTTAATTGATGTGTAACGGAGCGGCGTTACCCATTGTAACGGCATTCGTTAGAAAATTTCAAGAATTTCTCAATAAATGGAATCAGTTCGTGCATTCACTGTCTATATCTTGATAAACAGAAATAGGTGCCAAAGAGAGAGACAAGGCCGTTCTACAACGAACTCTGTGTGAGAAAGTGAATGACAATATATTTCTGTGAAAATTTCTAATGATTACATGTTTTGTTTTTTTTCACTTTGTAGTCGACTTTTCTGGCCTGGGATATTTTATTAATGAACTGAGAGATTAATGTGATAGGTTGTTGTGGAGATACAATTGTGGTCGTATGTAGAATTTTTTTTTTCAGCTGGACATAGTATAGTTTGTTGCACGCAAGACATAGTATACCCGAGGAATAAAACGGCCTCCAGAGGGGAAAAGAGACACGTCCTGTCACTAAGACATCCCGTAGTCGAAAGCAGAAAAAGAGTGGAATAGGATTTGTGATGTTTCTTTCATGTTCCTTTACCGTCATAATCATCCTCCTTCGACCTCCCTATGGTTGAACTGAATCCATTTCCATCCTCTTCGGTCCTGCATTGCTGTCCCCAGATCCCCAATGTCCAGCCCTGAGTTTCGAGCTAGGGAGTCAATTTTCGTGAGAAGACATTTCCAGACGGATGCCATAGGAGTAAGAATGAGACGATTTCCCTCTCCGCTCGGAGGCAGTGGCCGGCAAACTATAATCGTTTGAGCTTAAAAAGAGATTCGGTCTCAGTTCTCCGTAAATTGTGTTAAGCTTCGTCGGGATCTCCAACTGATGTTCTGGATTTTTGTAACTTCTTTTATTCAACGACAGCTCGCGGATGTTAAGATAAGCACCCGTGGATGACAAAGCGGTAGAACCAGTCAGGGGAATAGAAAATTATATTTTTTAGATTAATAAACTAACTAAAAGTTGCTAATATTCTGTACTTACAATTGAGGAAAGTAATTAAATAAATCTTTCAGATTTTATGACATTGGTATACTTGTTAAAATTAAAAAATAAATAAATGAAAATTGTACACAGAATAAAAACCTGCGACAAAAGCTTTAAAACGTCTGAGAAAACAGAGTAGTCAAAAGACATAAATCCAGGTACCTCCAACAATTCGCTAAAAAATCAGTATAGCTTTATGATAACAGGTCCGAAACTTAATGAAAACAAAGTTTCATTATTAAAATGTTTATGTTATTATTAAGAGGAAAGAACAAAGTATTTTTTAAATATTTTTAAAATATGTTTTTCTTCTTTCTAACATGTTTTAAATTTGGGTAAAAAATCTCGTTTTTTTTTTGCTAAAACCGTACGACTTGTGGTCATCGTAATTTTTTGTGTAGCAGTTTCGGGGAAAAACCCATTAATTTTGAAATTATTGGAAAAATCAAATAATTGTCTAATTTAAATTAAACATTCAGGACTTATTAAGAAATGAATGAATTTATTTTTGAAATTTTTATTTTTAGAAAATCCTAGTAAAAATATTTTTTTTTTACGTCTGTTACCCACCCCACATAAAGTAATTTCATGAAAAATACATTTAAACCTTAGGTATACCGAATTGTTGGCGGTACCTACATAAATATAATTGAATACAATTGAAAAAAAATTATCTAAATATAATTGAATACAGTTTAAATATTTATTTAAGCTTAACATAAGATTCTTTGCAACTACAGTATAAAGCAAAGAATGGACTCACCCATAGAACGTCGATTTTATTATTTTTACCAAGACAAGTGAGAAATAGAATTGGTTTATTAATACAGGGCATTAATACAGGTGTACATATGTGCATTATACAAGTCAAAAAATGATTTAGTATTTTGTTTGGTAACCTTTTGCTTTACCGAACGAAATTCTTCGTGGCATGCTGTAGACTAAATTCTTTAGTAAGTCAACGTCTTTCGCCAGATTTTTCCAGCATTTTTTAATTCGCGAAAAAGCTCATCTTCTGTGTTAACTTTTCTATTACGAGCACGCTTGTCCATTATCGGCCAAATATTTTCAATTGGGTTAAGGTCAGGACTCTGACAAGGCCACTGGAAGAGTTGCAATTTACCCTCGTTGCGCTTCCTCTCTAGATAACGTTTATTTGTTAAGGCAGTATGCTTGAGATCGTTATCGTGTTGCAATCTGAAGCGTTGACCATAGGCAAAAAGGTTTTTAGAAGAAAGCTATATATGATTAACAAAAATGTTGTGGTATTGATGCCGGTTCATGATTCCCTTGATTTGTAAAAATTACCAACGCCTGCTGCTGAAAATTGCAACCCAAACGTAGATTTTTTTTATCGTGTTTAACAGTGCCTTTCGTAGTCACTATCTATCTATCTATATATATATATATATATATATATCACTGTATATATTTGTTTGGTTTATTTGTTTTACGGCATATCAACCTCAGTGGGTTTTTTTTAAAATGCCGACAAGATTTTTATTGCTGGTAATAACTTTTACAAAAATGTATTGCTGGTAATCTTTTCCTCAAAAATGTATTGCTGGTAATTTTTTTTTCCTTCAAAAATGTATTATTGGTAATTTTATTTTAAATGTATTGCTGGTAATATTTTTTTGTCAAAAATATATTGCTGGTAATATCCTCCTTCAAAGATGTATTACTGGTAAATTTTTTTTTAATGTATTGCTGGTAATATTTTTCCTGAAAAATGTATTGCTGTTAATATTTTTTTCATTCAAAATTGTATTGCTGGTATTAACCTATTTTTACACTTTCATAGTGTTTTGACTCCAGTTTGTTGGGGTCAACTATTTGCTATAGTTGGGACCGTAACATGTACTACCCTTCCCGTTCAGGATGGACCTAAGAAGACTAGCAATTAAGAGTTGGTTCCACGCTCCTCAAAACCTACTGATCAGAGACCTTGCTGTTGGATGTAGTTTATCGTCTTATCCAGGACGCTGATGTAGTTTAGCTTCATACCCAGGACGCGAATGTTGTTTATCGTCTTACAGAGGACGCTAGACATTTGTCTTCTCTATCATCCAAACTCTCTCTCCCAAGCATCCTTCCTAGAAACGACGCTTCAACTACTGCACCTCGTGTAATAAAGCAAGTAGAGAGAAAATGCTTGTCGTTAAATCAGTCTGCGGTTGAGGATTGAAGAAGTAAAACAAGAAACGACACGATAAACCGCATAGTTATTGAAGATTAAGTTTGGAAAATTCCAGAAACTAATGAAAGCTAAGTTTTCAATACTTTGATGTAGCCATTCAGCTTTTGATAGGATTCCTCATACAGAAGCTTCAAAGACATTGTCGATCAAACAAACCTGAAAAGATCTAAACAGCAGGTCTACATTTCTTTTGACGAAGTGAATGAAAAATATCTCTAATATTGTGCAGTAACTTATTTCTAGTTCGATAAAAGGCACATAAACATGGTTATAGATATCTTTTATATTTTATTTGATTACATATATATATATATATATATATATATATATATATATATTCTATGAAGCTGTTGTCCTCTCAAATTCCGTATATGCCTGTGATACTTGGAAATCCACCACAAATCTTATCCAACTCTTAGTTCCATTTAATATGATTTCACAAAATCCTGAAGATGTCTTGGAGAGATAGAATCGGTAACGAGAAAGTGCTAAGAGGTGCAAATTCTAGATCCCTTAGTGTAATGATGGCAGATACAGTTCACCGGCCATATACTGCAACTTTCTGACAGTCGGCTAGGCAAAGTTGCTCTAAACTGGATACCTGTTGTGGTAGGATCCACCTAATCTGCATAGGTGACTACCAACTATATAAATAATGGTTGGTACCGGAATACGAGGAGAGGGAATCACGAGATCTAACTAGAGACTCTGATCGACTGCGACTAAGTCAACACATTCTCCAGGAACGTCTTTCCAGAAATATACAGAAATACTATATGTAAATATTGTGTACACTTTCTTGTTATAATACATTCTTGTTCTAAGTACATTTTGTGTTGCATTATTATTCCATGCATTAGGCGAGGTTCAACAATGAGTCAAGACTCAACAATACCTTAAGGTTGACAAAGACCAGAGAGGTCGTCCTAAAATGGCATGGTGCAATACGGTTATAGACATACTGAGAAAAAGCAACAGCAATTGGTTCCAGGCTGCACAACTTGACCAAGATGCATGAAAACGGAGGAAAATTAAGTTCCTTCGCTTTGTGACGGCAGTAGGAACAAGGTAACATGGTAAGAAAGTAACGACATACCGGGCGTAACAGCAAAACTGTCCAAATCGTGTAACAGCAAAATTGTCAATCCCACAAAATGTTAAAAAAATCACTAAACTGGGTCTCTTTTTGCCAGGTTTTCAGATAAGACGTCGAGCCATCTTGACACAATTTGTCGTAAAAATCACGGGAAAACCGTTTCAGTTGTTCAGCTAGAAAGAGAACAGGTTAAAACCGCTTTGTGTCAGACACACTGTTTTATCAACTGAGCAATGGTTAAGAGGAAAACCGTCATTCAGTAATGGTACAAACATTCATGCCCTGGCTTCCGCCTTCAAAGTCCATTAAAGACCATCAAGAGAATGGTGAATAAGATTTTAAACAGTGGGAACAGTAGGGAGGGAAACAAGAAGCGGGATCATCATTTCAACTAAAGAGATCAATTAGAAAAGATCCAACCCAATACGTAAGACGCTTGGCACGTGAGAGAGGAGTTTCAGTTATTACAGTCCAAAGAGCAACGAGAAAACACTTGAAAATGAAACCGTACGTAAATACTGAGGCACCTTGACAGAAAGGTAGAAGGTTAGAGAGGGCGGAAATCGTCTTGAATAAGTTGGAAAATGATCCTGGAATAGTATATATATATATATATATACATATATATATATATATATATATATATATGTGTGTGTGTGTGTGTATACAGGGTTTACATAAAGTTCGTGTGCGCATTAAAAAAATTATAACTTTATTTGTATTTGCGATAGAAATAATTTGTAAAAAGGATTAGAAAGAAGTAAATCTATATTTTTTAAGGTTCTATTGGAATTTTATTTAAGTTTCCACATGTCCTCCATCATTAGCAATATAAAGGGTAATACGATTTTGCAGTTCACGGAAAACACTTGCCAACTGATTACAGTAATGCCTGAAATCACGTTAGTTATTTTAGCTATACAGTGTAACCCGGATATAAGAGAGTTGTCGGGACTGGAGAAGAAGTCTCTTATATCCGGGTTTATCTTATATCCGAGGTTGGTCTATTATATATACATTAACACAGGCTCTAGTTTGGGACCAGAGAAAATCTCTCTTATATCAGGGTCTCTCTTATATCAGGGTATCTTATATCCGGGTTGCACTGTACTTAAAACTAGGTACATTAAACTTTATAACATTTTTTACAGATTATTTCTATCGCAAATACAAATAAATTTATAATTTTTTTTAAGTGCACACGAACTTTATGGACACCCTGTATACACACACACACACACACACACATATATATATATATATATATATATATATATATATATATATATATATATATATATATATATATATATATGCATGCATGTATGTATGTATTTGAACCTAATTTCAATCTTTGATGCTTCATGTTTAATTAATGATGAACATGTCATTTTCGTTTATGACCGATTTCATCACGATTCTTCTGTTAAGCTTGGAGAGTAATTATGCATTCTTATTGCTCAAAGTAGAGTTCAATAGAGTTATAAAAACCTCGGTGAATTCCGGTAAGATATCTTTAATCATTTCAAAATTACAACGGCTCAAAGTTTAATCTAACAATTGGAGCAATTTGCTGTTACACTATCTCGAGAATTTTGCTGTTAAAACCGGTATATGTCCGAAGTCCTAAACGAATGTTTTGGAAACTCCAGGTGCGAAATATCCTCTGTATAAACAGACCAAACCGATGGGAAATAAGGTAATTTATTGCATGGTGGGTTGACTTTTCTTCCAGAAAGACTGGCGAAAAGATTGCGTAAACTTACAGATAATCAGATGCTACAAAGAAAAGCAATTCAAAGCTCATTGAGTTAACACCTTGATTAGCCAAGGCGTTCTGAACATTAGTCTTCCATGAATCCACATAGTAACTCTAATTGATTATTGCAGAGAAAATCATTTAACACAATACAAGGTTCGTGTGATGCTCACGGTAATGGGATATAAATGAAAGAATATGTGGTACGTTTGGTTTGGTATGCTTTACGGCATGTCAACACCTCAATGGGTTATTTAATGCCGACAAGATTTTTACTGCTGGGAATATTTTTATCTTTCCAAAATGTATTGCTGCTAATAATTTTCCGAAAAATAGAGTATAGTATTTTGACCCCTTTTGACGGGGTTAACGATTTGCCCATAGCCCATACTCTGACAGGTGCTACCCGGCCCTGTCCTGGGTATGACGATAAACGACATCCGCGTCCTGAGTAAGACGATAAACTACGTCCGACAGCAAGGCCTCTGATCAGGAGGATTTGAGGAGCGTGGAACCACCTCTTAATTGCTGGTGTTCCCAGGTCCACCCTGACCCGGGGTGGTAGCACCTGTTAGGGTCCCAGCTATGGGCAAATAGTTAACCCCCACAAACTGGGGTCAAACACTATGAAAGTGTAAAAATAGATTTTAATAACAGAAATAATTTGTAAAAAAAAATACCAGAAATACATTATTGCCAGCAATACATTTAAAAAAAAAAATATTACCAGCAATATATTTTGGAAAAAAAATATTACCAGAAACATATTTGTGAAAATATTTATTACCATCTATATATTTTTTGAAAAATATATTACCAGCAATACATTTTTGAAAAAAAATATTACCAGCAATACATTTCTGAAGAAAAATATAACCAGAAATAGATCTTTGAAGGAAGAAATATTACCAGCAACACATTTTTGAAAAACAAATATTACCAGCAATAAAATAAATTGTCGGCCTTAAATAACCCATTCAGGTCGATATGCCATAAAATAAACCAATACAAACCAAACCTACCACCTCTCGTCAGGGTGGATCTGGGAAAATCAGCAATTAACACGTGGTTCCACGCTCCTCAAAACCTCCTGATCAGAGGCCTTGCTGTTGGACGAAGTTTATCGTTTTACCCAGAACGGGTAAATGTGGAAGAAAGTGAATGTCATGAGTATGAGTATTATAGATAACGATCGACATTTGAGATGAAACGGGTTAAGACGGCAGGGCCGAGGGGATCATCTATACAGGAAACTGTTCAACACAGTAGCAGTTATTGGGGAAATGTTGCCTGAGCGGAAAATTCTTCTCACAGTCGGAACGCGGAGGAAATGAGGATGAGAATAAGCATGATGCTTCCTAGCCGAAAAGCTTTGAACTAAATAGAACTTTGTCTATATTTCTATATTATGTGCATTATTTACATTATTCGGACTATTGTCCTCATCTTTGTCGCCATATTGATTACAACGTTTCGGCCGTTCAGTATCTGTCTATATTTCTGAGATGAGATATTATGTACACTATTTACATTATTCAGACTATTATCCTCATCTTTGTCGCCATATTTATTACAACGTTTCGGCCGTTCAGTATCTGTCTATATTTCTGAGATGAGGTATTATGTACATTATTTACATTATTCGGACTATTGTCCTCATCTTTGTCGCCATATTGATTACAATGTTTCGGTCTTTAAGTAGCTGTCTATATTTCTGAGATGAGATATTATGTACACTATTTACATTATTCAGACTATTATCCTCATCTTTGTCGCCATATTTATTACAACGTTTCGGCCGTTCAGTATCTGTCTATATTTCTGAGATGAGGTATTATGTACATTATTTACATTATTCGGACTATTGTCCTCATCTTTGTCGCCATATTTATTACAACGTTTCGGCCGTTGTACGCTCCGGCGTTCTTCAGGTGGTTGGAATGTCGAACTATAGACAGATACTGATAGGCCGAAACTTTGTAATAAATATGGCAACAAAGATGAGGACAATAGTCCGAAAAATGTAAATAGTTTAAATAGAACTCGTTTGTAGAAAGATGAGATATTATGTACACTATTTACATTATTCAGACTATTATCCTCATCTTTGTCGCCATATTTATTACAACATTTCCGCCTTTCAGTATCTGTCTATATTTCTGAGATGAGGTATTATGTACATTATTTACATTATTCGGACTATTGTCCTCATCTTTGTCGCCATATTTATTACAACGTTTCGGCCGTTGTACGCTCCGGCGTTCTTCAGGTGGTTGGAATGTCGAACTATAGACAGATACTGATAGGCCGAAACTTTGTAATAAATATGGCAACAAAGATGAGGACAATAGTCCGAAAAATGTAAATAGTTTAAATAGAACTCGTTTGTAGAAAGATGAGATATTATGTACACTATTTACATTATTCAGACTATTATCCTCATCTTTGTCGCCATATTTATTACAACGTTTCGGCCGTTCAGTATCTGTCTATATTTCTGAGATGAGGTATTATGTACATTATTTACATTATTCGGACTATTGTCCTCATCTTTGTCGCCATATTTATTACAACGTTTCGGCCGTTGTACGCTCCGGCGTTCTTCAGGTGGTTGGAATGTCGAACTATAGACAGATACTGATAGGCCGAAACTTTGTAATAAATATGGCAACAAAGATGAGGACAATAGTCCGAAAAATGTAAATAGTTTAAATAGAACTCGTTTGTAGAAAGATGAGATATTATGTACACTATTTACATTATTCAGACTATTATCCTCATCTTTGTCTCCATATTTATTACAACATTTCCGCCTTTCAGTATCTGTCTATATTTCTGAGATGAGGTATTATGTACATTATTTACATTATTCGGACTATTGTCCTCATCTTTGTCGCCATATTTATTACAACGTTTCGGCCGTTGTACGCTCCGGCGTTCTTCAGGTGGTTGGAATGTCGAACTATAGACAGATACTGATAGGCCGAAACTTTGTAATAAATATGGCAACAAAGATGAGGACAATAGTCCGAAAAATGTAAATAGTTTAAATAGAACTCGTTTGTAGAAAGATGAGATATTATGTACACTATTTACATTATTCAGACTATTATCCTCATCTTTGTCGCCATATTTATTACAACGTTTCGGCCGTTCAGTATCTGTCTATATTTCTGAGATGAGGTATTATGTACATTATTTACATTATTCGGACTATTGTCCTCATCTTTGTCGCCATATTTATTACAACGTTTCGGCCGTTGTACGCTCCGGCGTTCTTCAGGTGGTTGGAATGTCGAACTATAGACAGATACTGATAGGCCGAAACTTTGTAATAAATATGGCAACAAAGATGAGGACAATAGTCCGAAAAATGTAAATAGTTTAAATAGAACTCGTTTGTAGAAAGATGAGATATTATGTACACTATTTACATTATTCAGACTATTATCCTCATCTTTGTCGCCATATTTATTACAACGTTTCGGCCGTTCAGTATCTGTCTATATTTCTGAGATGAGGTATTATGTACATTATTTACATTATTCGGACTATTGTCCTCATCTTTGTCGCCATATTTATTACAACGTTTCGGCCGTTGTACGCTCCGGCGTTCTTCAGGTGGTTGGAATGTCGAACTATAGACAGATACTGATAGGCCGAAACTTTGTAATAAATATGGCAACAAAGATGAGGACAATTCTCCGAATAATGTAAATAGTATACATAATACCTCATCTCAGAAATATAGACAGATACAGAAGGGCTGAAACGCTGTGATAAATATGGCAACAAAGATGAGGACAATAGTCCGAAAAATGTAAATAGTTTAAATAGAACTCGTTTGTAGAAATAGCGATCGTATATTGACAGGTTTCCGTCTATGGGCAAAAGACTGGAAAATGGATACTAAGTCTTATCCGGCAAGACCAAGTAAACACTTGTTAGCTCTGTGATGGGCGGAAAGAAAAAAGAAGAAAAAAGAAACATAAACACAGAACATGGGGGGGGGGAGAGAAGGAATGTAAGCAGTAAGGTTAGACGAAAGGAAAACGACATGAATGAATATCACGTAGCAAGAATAAATGAATGAAAAAATCAGAAGGAATGAAAGCAGCAAGGAAGGAAAGCAGCAAAAATAGAAGGAAGGATAGCCGCTGGAATGAAAGTCACCAGAAAGGAAATGAGGAAAGAAAAAAAAAGGAATGAACGAATTAAATAAGGAAAGATAGAAAGAAATCTACAAGTAATGAAGGAAAGAAGGAATGAAATAATGAAACCCCCAAGGAAGGAAAACAGTAAAAAGGAAAAAGAAAAAAAAACACAAAGGGAATGTAAAAACAAGAAGAATAAAAGAAGCAATTGATATCAGGGACTGAGAAACTCTAGGCCAGGTTCAGCAGCAATACTCTGTTTTCGGTGCCATAGAATAATCCGACCATTCTTTTCATTATCTTTGGATTGGATATCTGAATTCTACCTGAATTCTGGAGTGAATCTGAATCCCAACAGACGTTCAAAGTGCCATCGAAAATACGATTCATTGTGGATGGAGAAAAAATGGAATGCAGGGCGCTTGTTTAGACATCGTTCTGCAAAAAATTATTACATACTATTCTTTTTTCATTTATGTGCCGTTTTCTCCTCAGGTGGTGGCGATCATGGTCCTCCAAAATTTTTTGTCCTTTGTAGATCTTAGTAATTTTTTTTTTGTCTTTTTGCTATCTCTCTTCATACCCGTCCATTCAAACATTTATACTACATTGCAAGGTAGGTAATGTGTTACTTTCCTCTGTCCATCTGCTTTTAATCTAACCTGTGTGTGTTAAATTTTCTTCTTTATCAGTCCGATAGTTTTCAACTCTTTCTCATGCTACATATAAATAACCAATTCGTTTCCATTTTCTCTAAAACCTCGTCAGTACACAGTTCTTCAGCCCATGATTATTCTCATTATCCTTCTGTTGTTTGGTTTGGTTTGTTTTACGGCATATCAAACTCAATGGGTTATTTAATGCCGACAAATTTTTTTATTGTGGTAATATTTTTATCTATCTATCTATCTATCTATCTATCTATCTATCTATCTATCTATCTATCTATCTATCTATCTATCTATCTATCTATCTCAGTATATATTGATTTGGTTTGGTTTGTTTTACGGCATATCAACCTCAATGTGTTACTTAATGCCGACAAAATTTTTATTGCTGGTAATATTTTTTTATCTATCTATCTATCTATCTATCTATCTATCTATCTCAGTATATATTGGCTTGGTTTGGTTTGTTTTAAGGGATATCAACCTCAATGGGTTATTTAATGCCGACAAATATTTTATTGCTGGTAATATTTTTTTATCTATCTATCTATCTATCTATCTATCTATCTATCTCAGTATATATTGGCTTGGTTTGGTTTGGTTTGTTTTACGGCATATCAACCTGAATGGCTTATTTAATGCCGACAATATTTTTATTGCTGTTAATATTTTTTATCTATCTATCTATCTATTTATCTATCTATCTATCTATCTATCTATCTCAGTATATATTTGTGTGGTTTGTTTTGTTTTACGTTATATCAACCTCAATGGGTTATTTAATGCCGACAAAACTTTTACTACTGGTAATTGTTTTCAAATGTATTGCTGGTAATATTTTATCCTTCAAAAATCTATTTCTGGTAATATTCTTTTTCAAATATGTCTTGCCGGTAATGCTTTTTTAATGTACTGCTGGTAATAATGTATTGCTGTTAATAATTTTTCATTCCAAAATTTATTTCTGGTAATAAATCACATTTTTACACTTTCATATTGTTTTGACCTCAGTTTTGGGGGTTAACTATTTACCAATAGTTGAGACCCTAACAGGTGCTACCACCCTGGGTCATGGCGGAAGTGGAAACACCAGCAATTAAGAGCTTGTTCCACGATCCTCAAATCCTCCTAATCAGAGGCCTTGCTGTTGAACGTAATTTATCGTCTTACCCAGGACGCGGATGTAGTTGATCTTCATACTCAGGACTGTTGGGTTGTTTCAGGTTCCTTCTTAATCTGTGGGGAGATTGTCCAGGATACCCTACGAAATAGGAGGATGGACGTTACATAAGTGTTCAGTACCCTTTTCTTTGTTTCTAACAAAATTTTCCTGTTTCTTAATACTTTGCTTAGCTTTTGGAAAACTTTTTTCCCTATACCAATACGCCTTCAGATTTCGTTGTTACATTCTCCGTCCTCTATTAAAAAAACTGCCCAGATATTTAAATTGTTGTTCTTGCTTAATTTTGGCATCTCTAATTTGCAATTCCCGTGGTGGGCTGCTTTTCAGTTGATAACCATGCATACTTCAGTTTTTTATAATTGATTTTTTTTCTTGCAAGTTTCCACGAAAATAAATAGGCGATGGGGTTGGAATAAGAGAGGGGAGGTTGGAATTTCTTTTGCTGACTACTAGGTATACGAGATTTCTTTTTTTTCTTCAGTGGGACGATCTGCCCTGGCCCACTGCATGAATTGTTTCAAGAATGCGTTCAAGAAGATGAAGAAGACGTCACTGTGTTGCCGAGGCAACTCATCTATCCTGATCGCATTTCGCGCATATGGGATGTTTCCGAGCCAAAATGTTCGCAGAGAACTTATTCCGTAACCCGCAGAAACAGAAATAGTTGTTGTTTAATATCCGGAGATCAGATTCCGAAAGAAAACTTTAGAGATCATACAAAGGCTATGTCTGATTGTGTAAGAGCTCTTTTGCGGTAACCTCGAAGACTGGTAATTGAGAAAGGGGTCCACAATATATTAGCGTATCTATCTTTCTATCTATCTATCTATCTATCTATCTATCTATTTGCAGAATGAGGGTGGAGAACGTTTTAACAAATATCTGTTCATATCTATCCCATCCTGTTTCAATCTATCTATCTATCTATCTATCTATCTATCTATCTATCTATCTATCTATCTATCTATCTTTGCCTGTTCGTATCTATGTATATATTTCGCTCTACTCGTATCTATCTATCTATCTATCTATCTATCTATCTATCTATCTATCTATCTATCTATCTCAGTCTATTCGTATCTATCTATCTATCTATCTATCTATCTATCTATCTATCTATCTTTGCCTATTCGTATCCATCTATATATCTCGCTCTACTCGTATCTATCTATCTATCTATCTATCTATCTATCTATCTCAGTCTATTCGTATCTATCTATCTCAGTCTATTCGTATCTATCTATCTATCTCAGTCTATTCGTATCTATCTGTCTATCTATCTATCTATCTATCTATCTATCTTTGCCTATTCGTATCCATCTATATATCTCGCTCTACTCGTATCTATCTATATATCTTCATATATATATATATATATATATATATATATATATATATATATATATATATATATATATATATATATATATATACTTTCATATATCAAGAACAATATTGGTTAAAATGTATGACAAAGTTGAAAAGGTTTTCTTGTGAATCGTTTCGTCATTTAGGAATAAATTTGTTATATTTGTACGACTACACATGCGCAAGAACAAGGAATGCTGGGAAGTTTAAATTTAATTTTTTTCATGCCCGGTCTCTTACAACAACTCACCCTTCCCTAAAGAACTTCTATTTACAGTGTGGGATATCGACTAACAAATGTGATGGAAAGAAAGAGAATCTAAATGAAATCGGAGTTTCGAGTCTTGACCGTATTTAAAAGCGTCTCCGAGTCCTTGCTGGAGAATAATAATTTTTTGTCCCGCCAACCTCTCCCTCACAGGGGGATGTGGCGATTCCCTCACTGCTCTGTCGCTACTTCCATAGAAAGTGCTCAGACGAACTACATTCCTTGGTTCGACCAGGTCTAACCTTCACGGTAAGGACCTACCATGTCACTTACATTGTAGCAAACCACCGACATTCCCTCCGTATTTCAAACAGCTTCTTCGCGCGAACCACTGTTCTGTGGGACAGACTTCCAAGAGGATGTTTCCCCAATCACTCCAATCTTAACCTGTTCAAGTCTAGAGTTAACCGTTATCTTCCCCTCCTATCCATATAAACTACCCATTGGTGAGAATTAAGTTTCACTCAAACAGCTTCTTCGCGCGAACCACTGTTTTGTGGGAAAGACTTCCGCGATCACTACAATTATGTTCAAGTCTAGATTCAACTGTCATCTTCCGCTCCTATCCGTATAAATTACCTCTTAACATAACCATATACCTTCATTGGCTCTCGGGCCTTGTACATTTACCTTTCTGTACATATATGCCGTCTGTACCGGCGAGGTTTAGACTGCTCAGTGGCAGAGAGCGTTGTGAGAGGGTTTAAGCAAGAGGTTGTGCATTCTTCAAAAGGTTATTTGAATCTTACTGGACAGTGACGCTGTCAATGGACAGGTTACTCAGTAGCTTCTACTATAAAAGATGCATGCTTGAACTGTGATGGAGAGAACATTTTCTTTAAGTCTCTCGAATGCACAGTCCGGTAGATGTAATTTGCAATGTTAAAAAAAAAACACCAAATATCAAGTCGTATCCTCAAACATTGGTATCCACAAAATAATATTTGGAGTAGTAAAAAATAATTTTGAATAAAAAAAAAATCCATTGATTTTTTAGAAATTCTATGTGCGGTGTGTTTACATATGGGCAGCAGTCATTCTTTTATGCAGGTTTCGTTAACTTGCATTATAACAGTCGTTTTTAAAAGAAAAGCTTCTCTCTGCTAAAAGTCTCTAAACATATCCAGTATTCGCATCTCTCGGTTCAAATCCTCTCAAACTACAGCCCATTTGAAATACTGCTTTTACCATGTCTTCTAGATTAGACTGGCGCTTCACGGTTTTCTTTTTTATTCATTCTGTCTATATCTCTGTGGGGTGTGGTTGAAATATTAGAGAGAGAGCATCACTGGAAAACGAGAAACCTTAAGGAATCAGCACATATGCTAGGCCGCAAAAACCACCTGAGCCGACCAAGCATAGAAATGAATACAATATGGGAACCAGTAATAAGGAGTACTAGAGAAAATCAATGGATAACATTATTCGGACTGTTAACCTTATCTTCATCGGTTTCGGTTGTTGTACGCCCCGGCCTTCTTCAGGTGATTGGAATTTCGGACCGAACCCTTTATTTCGTCCACCCAATGAGATTGTTCTAATTTTACGTGCCATGACACTTCCGGAGGTCTGCAGTTATTTCCCTTTAACTCAAACTATCCAAATGTTTGTTTCACCACAGCAGACATCCGGAAGAGGCATGACACGTGGAACTAGAAAAATCTACCCTCGGTGGACGAAATAAGGGTTCGGTTCGAAAATCTAATCACCCGAAGAAGGCCGAAGTGTACAACGGCGGAAACGTGGAGAATATGGCAATGAAGAGAAGGATAAGAGTCCGAATAATGTAGTATAATGCAAGTCATCATAATACCTCATTTCATAGATATAGGCAGATATTCAAGACCGGAGATTACCATGGCCGAAACGTTGTGAATATGTCAATGAAGATGAGGATAACAGTCCGAATAATGTAAATAATACAAGTAACCATAATACCGGCTCTCAGAGATATAGACAGGTATCTTTAAATATGGCGAACAAGGATTATTTTGTTAGTGTTTTTTATTTAATCTTTCTTGTATCCTTATAATCTACCTCATTTGTGAAGTGAGTTTAAGTAAAAAATTGTTCATAGTATTTATTTTGACGCGCGCTTTTGGCTAATAATTTAGTCACTCCAACAATTGTTGTTTAAAACGTATATTTTTATGGGGGTAGGGCGTACTGTATCGGCGATAGAGCGATTTTTAGATATAAAAATCTTATGAATAAGGATGTGTGGCTGCTATTGTTTTGTTTATATTTTTCCAGCTTTTTAATATATTTTTTATCATTATTAATTTTATGCGAATGCACTTAACGATTTTAGGTCAACGGGACTCATTTGCACGGCGAGTAACGGCCATTCAGTGTTTGATATAGCACTTTACAAGTCACTAATACAAATGAAAAAGAAAAAAAAAGAAAGAAAATTCTGCATTTTTGGGAACGCCGCCGGTGATTAGAACGAATCGATTCGGCTGTTTGCTTCATGTCGATTTCATTCAATATCTTTTACAGTAAATGTATCGTACGTGAGGCATTTTTTTTCTCACTCTCCACTACACTCTCCTTCTCTCGCTCTCCTTCTTTCTCGCACTTCTACTCTTTCTCGCTCCCAACTCTCCTCTCTTCTTTTCTCTTACTCTCGCTCTATTTCTCACTCCAACGATTTCTCTGGCCCTCTTCTCTCTCTCTCTCTCTCTCTCTCTCTCTCTTTCTCTCTGTCTTGCCTTCTCACTATCACTTCTTTGCTCTCCCTTTAATTATTCTTTTTTCAAACCAACAGCCAGTGCTAGAATCGGAACTCAGGCGCGCACACTCACACAGACAAACGCACAGAAGCAAACACACACACTATTCCGTGTTCCTTCTGAACGTTAACGATTCCAGTCTTCCTATCTTTTGACACCCTCTTCAGTATTTATTCTGTTATATCTCCCTTTTCACAGGGTTTGGAGAATTCGACACTCGCAAGATATTTTAAAGTCAAGAATAGGGAGTAAAATACCTTACGTGCATCCGTATGTGTATAGAGATGGCCGAACAGGGACTGATAGTAAGAAGATAAAAACGTTTCAGAGAAACAAACGATAAAAATTCGGGGAGAATCTTGATCGCCCACATCGTGAAGACATGATATATAAAAGAAAAAAAGATTATGTCATATATATATATATATATGATATATATGATATATAAATATATATGATATATATGATATATAAATATATATGATATATAAAAGAAAAAAGATTATGTCATATATATATATATATATATATGATATATATGATATATAAATATATATGATATATATGATATATAAATATATACCATATATATGATATATAAAAGAAAAAAGATTATGTCATATATATATATATATATATATATATATATATATATATGATATATATGATATATAAATATATATGATATATATGATATATAAATATATATGATATATATGATATATAAAAGAAAAAAGATTATGTCATATATATATATATATATATATATATATATGATATATATATGATATATATGATATATAAATATATATGATATATATGATATATAAATATATATGATATATGTGATATATAAAAGAAAAAAGATTGTCATATATATATATATATATATGATATATATATGATATATATGATATATAAATATATATGATATATATGATATATAAATATATATGATATATAAATATATATGATATATATGATATATAAAAGAAAAAAGATTATGTCATACATATATATATATATATTTATATATATATATATATATATATATATATATATATATGGTGTCTTCTCAAGTGATCGTGTTGAATGTAGAATCAATCAGTCAGAATACATTCAACATCATCACTTGATCAGACACCAGAAGTATTGAAACAAAATGGCTTTTTTTGTAGTGATTTTAATAACATATATATATACATACATATATATATATATATATATAAAGACATTTTTTATATGTTTAACGTTCTTTTTCAGGCCGGTAAATGTTATTTAATACTGTTTATTATAAACAGAGCATTTGCTTAAATACTTGACTTGTATCTATAAAAAGAACGTTAAACATATCAAAAAATGTCCGCAATAAATTGTCGGACTATGTCCAATTCAAAATGCATATATATATATATATATATATATATATATATATATATATATATATATATATTTGCCCGTATAAATTATATTTTAATAAATGGTTAGCATTCGTTTAATTACACTTTCAGTCTTTAATATTTCTTGGTTGTTGTATCAGACTGTCTAGGTCAATGTATGTGGATGAATGTACATGTATTTATCGGTGTCTATGTGTATAGAAAATGCATGCACATTTAATTGTGTATGTATGTATGTGTTTGGTTTAACAACTGTTTGATGTTTTTTAATTCTGCGGATGATCAAAAGTTCTTCGGAGCATATTCTGCTTTCACAATTGAATACATGCTAGATGATACTCAGCTTTTGTGCATATACATGTTTGTGTAGACACAATTACTAGAGGCGGTGATATGTATTTTTTATCTTGTAAATTTTTTAACTTTATATTTTGGAAAACCGTTTGATTTAAGAAATTGTAGGATATTATATGGACTGCCCAGAAAGTGTTCTATCAAGTTGGTTGATTGATTCGTTGATTTTGTTTGGTGGTATATCAACACCTCTATGGGTTTTATTTAATGCCGAAATCTAAATATTTGGTACATAATTTTATACTTTTGCGTGAAAGGTTCATGCATTTCATCGATTTACACATTCTGAGATCGTGTATTCTTGAACTAAAAACACCCTTTTTTTTATTGCGGGTTCAAAATTTGAATTTATCTTTAAAGCGATACAATAAAGAAATAATATGAAAGGACTTGAGAAAGAGAAAGCAAATAAAGCGAAACAGGAAAAATAAAAATATTTATTAGGTCATTTTATACCAATCTTTACTATACAGTCTGTATTACGAAACATTCGTAAGGATGTTCTGCCTTCTCACCAGATTAGTTGAGGTGTCTAAAATTTTAAATGTTAGCGTGATGCTGACTATATAGCCAGAACCAGTCAAAGTTTAGAATTAACTCTCGGTCATTATGTTTTCTTAGCTGGAGAAGGGAGGTTTTTAATAAATTGGGGATCGGATAGAAACGTAAATAAACTTGAACCAGCAATAATAATTCTTATCTATATACTGTATCCCTTCAGGACGTTGGCTATAATAGCTCACCATAACA
The DNA here is from genome assembly GCA_964036315.1 of Acanthosepion esculentum. Taxonomy (NCBI): domain Eukaryota; kingdom Metazoa; phylum Mollusca; class Cephalopoda; order Sepiida; family Sepiidae; genus Acanthosepion; species Acanthosepion esculentum. The sequence continues at coordinate 22,304,506 of OZ038485.1, read as the reverse complement.
ATAAGCTTTGTCTTTCCGTTATTTCGCCTAACCCTCTTTCCACCATCCATTTAACCAAGCCCAATAATGCACTGTTTTCCCCTGTCACGCTTTCCTGCAATCTGTCCTGCGAGTATTAGGTTTCTCAGCCCTCTATCCTCATTATTTCAAATGTCTCAACCTGATGTTAAGTATAAGTTTCCCTTTTCAGTATTTGCGTGCATGTTCTGTCTATGGTATCCTCAGCATCCTTCTGTAGAAATATTCGTAAGGATGTTCTGCCTCCTCACCAGATTAGTTGAGGTTTCTAAAATTTTAAATGTTAACGTGATGCTGACTATATAGCCAGAACCAGTCAAAGTTTAAAATTGATTCTCGGTCATTATGTTTTCTTAGCTGGAGAAGCGAGGTTTTTAATAAATTGGGGATCGGATAGAAACGTAAATAAACTTGAACCAGCAATAATAATTCTTCTTCTATATTTTTCTATCCCTTCAGGACGTTGGCAATAATAGCTCACCATAACAATAAGCTTTGTCTTTCCGTTATTTCTTCTAAACCTCTTTCCACCACCCATTTACCCAAGCCCAATAATGCACTGTTTTCACCTGTCACGCTTTCCCGCAATCTGTCCTGCGAGTATTAGGTTTCTCAGCCCTCTATCCTCATTATTTCACATGTCTCAACCTGATGTTAAGTATAAGTTTCCCTTTTCAGTATTTGCGTGCATGTTCGGTCTATGGTATCCTCAGCATTCTTCTGCAGAGCCACATTTCTGTTGCTACAAGTCTCTTTTCATGTTTGAGAAGATTGCCCCGCGTCCGCTGCTGTATAGCAGGAAAATATCACGAAACAGTTCAGTAGTCTTTTCTTTGTTTCAAACGACATTTTCTTAATACTCTGCTTAGCTTTTGGAAGTCATCTTTCGCTATTTCGACGTTACTTGGTATTTCAGTGTCGCACATTCTGTTCTCTGTTAAAACACATCCCAGATATTTACAATTTTTGTACTTGTTTGCTTTTGGCATCTCAAATTTGTAATATGCATTACTGGGAAATGTGCGAATCTAATAAACGAGGTGGGCTTAATAAGTACAGGTTGTTGATATTTTTTTAAGAATACATTTCTCTCTTCCTATTTGGCACCGAAGAATACTGGCTAAAATGCGTCAAAGTTTATTGCACCTCTATTAAATTGTCCTAAGAATGTCTAGGTCTCTTCCCCAAAATATGTTCACACTTCCTGAATTGCAAGCAAAATGAATGGCTTTTGAATTTCAACATCATATGACTTTAATATATCATTTTATAATATTTATAATATATATATATATATATATTTAAATTATATTATTTCATATAATTTTTATTATAATACACACACACACGCACACACACACACACACACACACACACACACACACACACACACATATATATATATATATATTACATAGGTAAGAAATTAAAATTTACCACATTCGTATAGCTATTTCAACCAACAAGTTCTATGTTAGCATTGTCAACTCAGAAGCAATTTATCTGCTCTGTTATAATCAATACATTGAGATTTCCGGATTAGTTTTAATATTTTATATTATTAGGATGCACTGGGATTATATACCAACGAATTATTACCCATATATATATATATATATATATATATATATATATATATATATATATATATATATATATATATGAAGAAATATAGTTTTAAGGTGTGCTATATTTATGGGATAAAGTGCTCAATATCAGAAATAGAGCGTATGTAAATATAAAAGTAAACTAACTATTGCGTCTAGCATGAAACAGCCTGTCGCCTCTGAGTACTGACTTTAATGTTCACTTTCATATATATATATATATATATATATATATATATATATATATATATTAACGAAGAACAGACCACTTTAAGGCTCCATGTAATAATTTATTTCACCTTAGCCCTTTTAAAGGACTCTGGATCATCAGACTTCACTTCCAAAAGGTGAAACAAAAAATGAAATGAACATTTACACTTTTGTCGGGTAGTATTAAGTTTAAGTAATTTAAGGGAGGGTAGTGAGGAGTGGTGTGAGAGACATGATCGAGTTTAGAGAGGGTTTATTTTAATATTTCTATCTATCATACTTAGTATTAGGGGAGAAGGGACCAGACTTGACCTATTTAATCGGTTAACTTACCGGAAGTGATATATTGAAAGGGGAGGGAGAGAAGAGAGAAAAAAAGTAAAAGAAAAAAAGAAGGGGGAAGTAAAGAGAAAGAAGCTGTAATTAAGTTTTACGAAGAGAGAGGAGGGGTGGTCATTTTTAGCAATTTATGCAAAAAAACAGATTTTAAAGTATGATAGTAATTTAAATGTTTAAAAAATCACCGAAGAAATTAATTTGATGTTTGCTAGCAATTTAAATATTTAACTCTTTACAAACAATTTAGGGATTTAATATGAGTTAAATAGTTTATTTAAAAACACATTCAGAGAAAGTACATTAAATTAAAAAAGAAATCTAACAGTTTAAAAGGAGCAAAGTTTTAACATTTTAAAATTATATATATATATATATATATATATATATATATATATATATATATATATATATATTTACACACGCTCTATCTCTGATATTGAGCACTTTATCCCATAAATATAGCACACCTTAAAACTATATATATATATATATATATATATATATATATATATATATATATATATAATCCGTTGGTATATAATCTATTATATTATTATTTTGTAGGCAAAATTTTAACATTTTAAATTATATATATATATATATATATATATATATATATATATATATATATATATATATATATATATATATACATATATATATATATATATATATATATATATACATATATATATATATATATATATATATATATATATATATATACATATATATATATATATATATATATAAATATATATATATATATATATATATTTATATATATATATATATATTTATATATATATAATTTTAAATTGTTAAAATTTTGCTCCTTTTAGTAGAACATTTTATTATGTGTAATGAAGTATTTATATTTTGTATGATAACCTTTACCAGATTATGGAATCAATTAAGTTTGACTACTCGACAAAAAACATGATAATTCCTGATAAAAGAGCTTACAAGATGACCGTTTTACACAAGATTGAGGGCTTCATAAAAAAAGAAATGGTAACCTACTGCGGGAAAAAATCTGCCTCGTCAGTCATGTATCGAAAGATACATGATCCTCTAAGCGTGTATCAGCCATGGCATATAACTGACTGACTGACGTGTTAATACCCTTGGGGGAGGTATGAATCATCTTCTTCTCTCCCCAGCTATGGGTAAATAGCAGGGCAGACTGGGTGCTGTATCCTTGGATCGCGACTGATCTACCGCAGAAAGAAATGGCAACCTACTGCGGGAAAAATCTGCCTCGTCAGTCATGTATCGAAAGATACATGATCCCCTAAGCGTGTATCACGCATGGGACATAACAGACTGACTGACGTGTTAATACCCTTAATGTATCCTCTTCTTCTCCCCCTCCCATCTAGCTATGGGTAAATAGCAGGACAGGCCGGGTTCTATAGCCTTGGATGACAACTGGATTACCGCAGAAAGAAATGGCAAACTACTGCGGGAAAAAAATCTGCCTCGTCAGTCATGTATCGAAAGATACATTATTGCCTAAACGTGTATCACGCATGGCACATAACAGACTGAATATATTTTACGGTGATATTCTATTAGTCTATACCATGATTTGACTTCATCTTTAATTAGTTTCTTAATGGATTTGTTCATATTTTTCGGTTTCAGTAATTATTTTCTGGTCGTTTATTATTTCAGATATGAAAAAAAAAAATAATTTCCTTCTAAACGCTATCGACACATGAAAAAATGAACGATATATAGAAAATAATTACTGAAACGCAAAAATTTCACAAGGCGATTAAAAACTAATTAAAAAGGAAGACAAAAAAGACAACTTTAGGTTACTTCAATGGAACTTTAGAAACCTGTGACCAATTCGAAATCATTTTCATTACAGTAGTGAAATCTAAAAAGAAGTCATGGACTAGTTGGAATAGATGTTCTACAGGTGAATACATCGAAATTAATCAATATTTTAAGGTCGGAAAAAAGGAAGGATGGGTGCATTAAAGGGGTATAAATCATTTAAAGTGGTATAAAGTTAGCATACATTCATAAGAAAATAGTGCCCTCTCCTATTTTAAATCCCGTCAATTTTCTATTCAACTTCTACCTTTAGTAGTTGCTAAATTAAAGAAAATGGTGGAGGAGTGAATTTTAGAGCATGTTCCTTCAGTTGGCAGTAAATCGGCCTCCCTCATTTTAGTTTTGCGAAAATCAGATGGAGACTTAAAATAGGTGTAAATCATTAAGTATGTCCGGATTCGTTTTTCTACTCCCAATATCGAAACCGCTTGAAATATTTTAAAAAACTGATCTAAAATCTGCTTATAATTGATGATAAATTCAAAGAAATTACCACAATGATGGATGAGAATGCCTTTTGAAGAGAAAAGTGCCATTTTACAGAGAGCAATGGAAAACGTATTAAATGGATGAAATCATTAATGTGATTATTTATCAAGTTGATATTTTCCTCGATGGCAACACTAAAGACGAATTACAATAAAATAAGAAAAGAATATTCTGATCTCAAGAAATTTCTGGGAACAAAAGGGTAAACCGAAACTGAAAAAAAGCAATCTGAAATTGTGAGAATTCCATGAGTCTTTTATAAGAATTTTGGGCTAATTCAATGGAACCTGTGACCGATTTGAAACTATTCCTATTACAGTCGTGGAATGTAAAAAATCATGGACTACTAGGACTAGATTTTCTAAAGGTGGATACATCGAAATTAACCAATACTGGTAAACCAGAAAAAGTAAGAAGGAGAGTGTCAAAGGTGTATACAACGAGCATACAATTAAAAGAAAATAGTACTCTCCCACTATTTTGAATCTCCTAAGTTACCTATATCCACCTTCGACTTTTAGTTGTTGCCAAGTTAAAGGAAATGGTAAAGGATGGAATTTCGGTGTATGTCCCTCCAGATGGCAGTAAATGGACTGCTCTCATTGTAGTTTTGCGAAAATCGGATGAAGAATTGAGAAAATGTGATTTTAAAATAGGCCTAAATCATAATAAGCCTGGATTCGTTTCCTCTTCGCAATATCAAAACCGTTACCAATAGTTTATCGAGCATTAAAAATTTTGTAAAAATTGACTCAAAATCTGCCTATAATCGAATATAGATTGATGATAAATTCAAAGAAATTATCAAATTAAACAGCCCCATATGATTATGAAGATGGAGTCAAAATATCAAGGGCCATTTTACAGAGAGCAATTGAAAACATGTTATCTAACTAAATTAGTAACTAGATAATTAGATTCTATTTGCCTCAGTGCCACCACTAAAGACGAATCAAAACAAAAAACCCAAATGTGTTAAACAAGTTAAAAATACTGAGATGACAATAAAAACAGACAAATGTGAATTTGATTGCGATACAATATCATATTTAGGGTACCAGATTTCAAAAGATGGTATTACACCAGATCTAAATTTCATAAAGAAAATTTCAGAGATATCTATATCTATTAATAAAAAAGAATTAGAATCCTTTTTAGGAAGGGCTCATTTTAGCAACAGATACCTACCGGAATACAGCGACTAAACAGGACCGTATGCTGAATGGCGTAAAAAGAATAGTGAGTGCAAATGGAGTCAAATGCATAGCTTAGTGTTCAAAGATTTAAAAGATATACTCTCAGAAAAAAACTATTGTAAAAATCTTTGATCCCAGAAAGGAGGTTAGCATTTGAGGATTTGAAAAATACTCACTAAAATACAAAAAGAATTTCATCTCAAAAAGTAAGAAAAGATATTCTAAAAAGTGTATATGATGTTCATCGTATAATAATAGCTACACAGAGGAGATTAAAATTGGAGGCATAGCGACCAGGGTATTATTGCGACATAGAAAGATATCAGTATCTGTCTATATTTCTGAGATGAGGTATTATGTACACTATTTACATTATTCGGACTATTCTCCTCATCTTTGTCGCCATATTTATTACAACGTTTCGGCCTTTCAGTATCTGTCTATATTTCTGAGATGAGGTATTATGTACACTATTTACATTATTCGTACTATTGTCCTCATCTTTGTTGCCATATTTATTACAATGTTTCGGTCTTTAAGTATCTGTCTATATTTCTGAGATGAGGTATTATGTACACTATTTACATTATTCGGACTATTGTCCTCATCTTTGTCACCATATATATTACGTTTCGGCCTTTCAGTATCTCTCTATATTTCTGAGATGAAATATTATGTACACTATTTACATTATTCGGACTATTGTCCTCATCTTTGTCGCCATATTTATTACAACGTTGCGGCCTTTCTGTATCTGTCTATATTTTTGAGATGAGGTATTATGTACACTATTTACATTATTCGGAATAGTGTCCTCATCTTTGTCGCCATATTTTTTACAACGTTTCGGCCTTTCAGTATCTGTTTATATTTCTGAGATGAGGTATTATGTACACTATTTACATTTATTTATTACAACGTTTTGGCCGTTGTACGCACCGGACTTCTTCAGGTTGTTGGAATGTTGAACTGAATATTCACTGAAATAAATCATTCTAAAACAATTTCATCTCAAAAAGGAGATTACTTTAATTACGGATGCGGATGATTAATCTACATCAATAATTTTATCGCAAGAAGCCAATCCAATAATGTACATTTAAAGAAGATTAACGACAGTAGAAATAAATTCTTCAAATATTGAAAAAGAGGCATTGGCCATGTCTGGAGCACAGGCCGAGCTCGATAAGTTTTATTAGGTTAGGAGTTCCTATTGAAGTCAGAACATAAACCTCTCAGTTTATCTTTTACCCTAGAGGTTATTATCAAATATTACATCTTCCAGAATTTTAAGGTGGGCAATAATATTAATGGCATATGATTTTGACATTGAGTATGTAAAAGGAAATACAATAGTGAATGTCCATGGGCTGTCAAGGTTACAATTTAATAAGGATGAAAAACAAAATTGAAATCCCGGATGAAGATATTTAGGGTTGAAACTGATATATTATCTCTGCAAAGATTGGCATCAGAAAATTTACATGATTCGATATTAAGCAAGTTTGCTGGGACAATAAGAAGAAACAGGTGTAGTAATTGTTGCAAAGCTGAAAAACCTTATAAAGAAATAAGGCATAAATTAACGATGGAAAAAGGTGTTATATGCAATGTAGATGTGATATCACCACCATAAATAGTAAGAAAAGATATTCTAAAAAGTGTATATGATGTTCATTGTATAATAATAGCTACAGAGAGGAGATTAAAATTGGAGGCATTGTAGCCAGGGTATTATTGCGACATAGAAAGATATCAGTATCTATAATAAATATGGCGACAAAGATGAGGACAATAGTCCGAATAATGTAAATAGTATACATAATACCTCATCTCAGAAATATAGACAGATCCTGAAAGGCCGAAACGTTATAATAAATATGGCGACAAAGATGAGGACAATAGTCCGAATAAAGTAAATAGTGTACATAATACCTCATCTCAGAAATATAGACAGATACGGAAAAGCAGAAACGTTGTAATAAATATGACGACAAAGATAAGGACAATAGTCCGAATAATGTAAATAGTGTACATAATACCTCATCTCAGAAATATAGACAGATACTGAAAGGCGGAAATGTTGTGATAAATATGGCGACAAAAATGAGGACAATAGCCCGAATAATGTAAATAATGTACATAATACCTCATCTCAGAAATATAGACAGATACTGAAAAGCAGAAACGTTGTAATAAATATGGCGACAAAGATAAGGACAATAGTTAGAATAATGTAAATAGTGTACATAGTACCTCATCTCAGAAATATAGACAGATACTGAAAGGCGGAAATGTTGTAATAAATATGGAGACAAAGATGAGGACAATAGTCCGAATAATGGAAATAGTGGACATAACACCTCATCTCAGAAATATAGACAGATACTGAAGGGCTGAAACGTTGTAATAAATATGGCGACAAAGATAAGGACAATAGTTAGAATAATGTAAATAGTGTACATAATACCTCATCTCAGAAATATAGACAGATACTGAAAGGCGGAAATGTTGTAATAAATATGGAGACAAAGATGAGGACAATAGTCCGAATAATGTAAATAGTGTACATAATACCTCATCTCAGAAATAAAGGTTAGTGTAAAGAGTCATACGGGAGGAAGTTAACTATTGATCACGTGTCGTCAACCAATTCTACATAGCAATGCTCCTAAGATTTCCCTAACATGGAAGCAAAGATGTCTCTTGGAGCTTTTGAATTAATCTTTTTGAATGAAGCATTAAAGCCCCCTGTCAAACATGATAACATGTGCATGCGAAACAGCAAAGCTTTTCTTTTTATGAACGCCCCTTCCCACCCGACCCCTGCTGCCGCTCCTAGCAAAAGCAAATTGTCAGGCACTGACGAACAGAACGGAGGAAACACGAACTTCGAAATGAATATCCGTATTACAATTTTTCATATAACAGCTAGAAGCGTTTTTCCCCCCTCCCACCTTTTCGATTGAACGTATAAAGGAAGGAAATATTCAAAGCAAATAAGTAAATAACGCATTCTTTCGTAAACTGTTTTCTCTTTTCGTTTTTTTTTTTTTTTGTTTTTTGTTTTTTTTTTTGTTCTTAAGTGCAAATCCTCAAGGAAGTTGACGGCGGAAAAAAAGTACGTTTTTCCAAAAAATGACTAGAACCAGGTGCTCTGGGAGATTTAATTAAAACAGGCAGAACTCTTTAAGCAAGTATTTATTGCATCCTCTGCGAAGACAAATACGACACAAGGTCACGTTGAATTTCAGGTTCCTCTCTCCCAAAACGTAAGTAAAAACAAGAAAAATATACTGAGTTCAGCTGATTTTATTTTTTGACAAAAACGCCAGGCCTTATTTTTTATAATCATCGTTATCCGCCTTCTTTTTTTTATGCACCGCGTCCCTTCAGGACATGGGCGATCATGGATCTCCATAACCTATCCCTTTTTTTAACTCTTTGAATGTTTACAATCACTCTTTGTACCCACTTTTCTAAGAACTCAATAGATAGATTATTCACTGTTTCACTCTTGCACACCTACCTTCACTATACCAAGCTTTTCGTTCATAGTAACCCCAGCATCCTCCAGTAGAAGCATATCTCTGTTGAGTCAAGTCTCCTCTTTATCCGTGTGGTAATTACCCAATATCCCCTGCCATACAGAAGGATTCTTTTTTTTTTACAGTAAGTTTCACGATTTACAAGGCTCGGTGTCAAACTCTCTGTTTCCCAGCAGAGAGTTACGCAGACGAGACTGTGCCGAAGGGCAGGGTATCGTCTGCGGTGGACACTCAAGGCAGAGGATTATGCTAAGTAGTAGTTTATAAGGATAGTGGCAGGGGCAAGATAACGGTAAGCTCTAGACATGAATACGTTAAGATTGTAGTGCTCGGGGAAACATCCTCTTGGAAGACTGTTCCACAGATGAGTGGTTCCCAGGAAGAAGCTGTTCGAGTGGAACTTAATTCTCAGCGAAGGAATATAGAGGGAATGTGGTTTGTTTATGTTGTAATCTAGAAAAAGGTTACTGAATAAGAATAACCAAAACGAAGGTTGGAAATGGAAAGATAATATTTATAATAGGAACAGCATACAAGATTCGCCAGCGGCGTGTATTAAGTAATCAAATGCTAGTGGCGAGCTAGAAGTGAATCAAGGTGACTCGCAAGTGAATCCCAGTGAAGATATTCACTAACCTCCACACGCAGGGGTAAACCAAGCCCGTACTTTCGAGCAAAATTCCCCGAAGACCCCATATACATGGGGTTGGGTTGCCGTCTACAATCCGCAGACGAGACATAGCCTCGTCTGGGTTTCTCTCTGCCCGGATGCAGAATGTTTGAAAAGCACACACGGTCAGATGTAGCACAAGGCCGAATTTAATATGGTGAGAGTGAGCCCGTAGGCTCAGGCAAAAATTCCCGTAGGCCCCGTATACACGGGGCCGGGTGGCTGTTTGCAATCCCCAGACGAGATTCTGCCCTTCGACATAGCCTCGTCTGGGTTCCTCTCTACCCGGAGGAAGAGTGTTTGAAAAGCACACCGGGAAGTGAATCCCAGTGAAGATATTCACTAACCGCCCCACCCGGTCAGATGTGGCACAAGGCCGAGTTTATTGTGGCGTATCCGAGCCCGTAGCCTCGGGCAAAAATTCCCCGTGGACCCCGTACAAACAAGGTCGGGTAGCTGTCTACCACCACAGACGAGACTCTGCCCTTCGGCATAGCCTCATCTGGGTTCCTAGCTACACAGAGACATAGAAAATAACACTGTATTTCAAGGACGGAACAGAATGGAAAAGAGACAGATGGAAAAGAGACTTTCCTGCTGTCAACACACACACAAACGTATATCTGCATATGTACACGTGTTTCACGCAAAAATAGTATATCTTATATATCTACACGGCGAGCAGAGTGTAAGGAGAATCAAAAAGGAACGGTCTTACATATAAAATGGAGATATTCTTGAATCCGGAGTAGCCATGTTTAGGACTCCAGATTCAAACAGGCCGGGTTCATCTCTGTCCCAGGCGAGGACATATTACACGAACGGGAAACAGCGAGTCATGGCTTTTTCCCAAATTGAGAACTGCGTGCTGGATTTCCTTTCTATATCTGGGAAAGATATATTTCCAAATGAAAATGGTACCATGGACCTGTAAGCTGGGGACAGACAGATTTAGCCTCTGTTAGGTTGCCATTGTGGGCCAGGCTAAAGAATGCAACCTCTCGGCTTGGATAATGTACACCGATTGAAATTCACAGCCGCTTTCGTCAATGTATAGATTGGCGTCACTAAACGGCTGTCGTGTAACCCACGCAACTTATCTCCAAAGTTTTGTATCCCTACAACAGCGTCCTCATTTACCACGACTTTTTTTTTAATGCTATGTCACTTAAGGATGCACACGATTATGGCTCCTCATAGTTTCCTTTTCTTTATATTTCCTGATCACTACAACCTCTCGTGAAAGATAGAGAAGAGGTTTCCCGTTGCTTTCTCCACGATTTAAAAAAAAATTCAGTGCAGTTCTCCTAAATTGGCTCAAGGCTAATGAACCCAGTCTGGCCTATTATTTAACCTACCGTTTTATGAAATGCCATGTCTCTCGTGTTTTTTTCCAAAGATTCCTTTTCTCTTTTGTGAATTACCGTCAACCGGACTAAGAATGCCTTCCGGATATGAGGAATTGGTTATAAAGTCCAGGTATGAGGGGTTATATTTAGATTAAAATACAAGAACTGAAATCAAGTTTAACATTTATTTTCAATGTTTTATAGTAAACAAAATAAGCTAATAGTGAAATATAACGGAATTGATTTTAAGCAAAAGAAATAAATTATGTAATGTTAATGAAAATTCGTTAAATTAAGTATGCCACGTATGCAACACAAATAATGTAACAAGGATTTTTTAATCACTGATGATTCTTTCTTCTGATGTCATTCGCAACTTTTTCCGCATTTCGTTTTGCTTTTGTTATTGAATTTTTTAAACGAAAGACACTTCTTAACTCTGCGTGCATTATCGCAATCGTCAAAGTTGAATGCTGGCTTTCTTTCCATAAAACTGACAACCTTTTCAATAGCTTTTTCAATTTCATTCCAGGTTTCATCAAAATCATGTTTTTATTTCCTTGTTCATTGTGACAGTGTTGAACACTGGAGAATGGTTTCTTTGGAAGATTTTATATCATACAATGTGGACTTTCCTATATTGACCGTAAGCATTTGTTATAATGAACTTTCACCAGCGTCTATTCTGTTTAAAATTTCCACTTTTTGCGATAACTCCAAAGTTGTACTTTTCCTCTTATTCCCATCATCTTTGGCACCAATACAAGCCATTAGGGTGAAATAAGCAGAAGCAATTATCCAAAGTAAATTTCTAAAAAACAGAAATTTATACGGGCATGCGGGATTCCGAATATGAGGGATTCCGAATATGAGGGATTCCGAATATGAGGCATTCCGGATATGAGAGATTCCGAATATGTGGGATTCCGAATATGAGGGATTCCGAATATGAGAGATTCCGGATATGAGAGCTTCTACTGTACCTTGATTTCTTTGAATACATAGTTGAGTGGCTTCCTATTGCCTTCTGTACGACTTTTGGATTCAGTATAACCCTTCTAAAGTCAAAGTTAATTATCCCAATTTACTCTAGTATTCAACTCACTTCTTATTAAATACCATGACTATTCAGTATGAAGGTGATTATGTCTCCCCAAAGATTCCTTTTCTTTATTATTTGTGGAATCATTTCCTATCTTATCGGTGAAATAGGTTTCCTTTTTATAATGACATAGTTTCTTGGGTAAAGTCAATGGAATTTCTTTATTTGTTACCTTCTCTATAACTTTAGTATTCAGCGCTTTTCTTTTCCTAGACTGGTTGGCGCTCAAGGCTAATGATCTCCGATATTTTTCCTGCTATTTAATCTGTAACTCGAGAGGGAAAAGATCGCGTAGCGTCTTTTTCAATGGGATTAGGGCCAACATAGACGCGACAAAATGACCGAAGTAAAGTTTTAAAATTATGTCATGTAACCAGTGTGATCGATCACAGGTCGATTACTTAAGTTTAATCCATTAATCCACATTTCATTTAGAGCATGGACATGCCTATAAACTTTAACACCTGCAAAACGAAACTGCGATATTTCAATCAATAATGAGAATGCTTCTGGCCTTCTATCAACAGGACTGATGCTAATCTTCGGGAGAGCAACTGTTTGCATCTTCTTGCTCTCACGTTTACCACTGGCATGAAGTAGAGTGATTATATTGAATCAACTAGCAGCATGGCCCGGCGTTGCCCGTGCTTGATTAAAAAATCGTACGACTCATGCAGCAATCGCTATCACTTGACTTAAAATATTTTTGCCCTTCCTTGCCTTTAAATGAGTGCTGATGTTGCTACATGCCTTACTTCTTGCCTATCTCACACTGCGAATTTTTTTCTAAGCTCTATACTAAACATTAAATCTGTTACGAAAAAAGAACTAAACAAAATGAACACAAAACGATCAGCTTTAAAAAAGGACTCGTAACTGGAAAAAACGAATGAAAAAACAATGTTAACAACAAATACTTTTTCACACCCACGAATGAGCCAATTGGAGTAAAGTGCCATGCAGATTTAAATTTTTCCCACTTGTGACGAATGCAGCTATCGATTTTTTTTTGCATGCTAGCATGCTAGTTAACATTCGTGTCAGTCAGCTGTTGGCTCTCACGCTAGCCAATAGAATCTTCCTGCCTATTCGTGGCAGCCAGCTATAGGCTCTCACTCTGGCCAGTAGAAAATGGCCACAAACTACAGGAAAACTGCCGTAGAAGCATGAAAAAATCGATTATTTCCACTATCGATTGGAGTTGGAAAATGCAATAGGTCTTGGCCAATGGATTAACTTGGAGCATGTGCATGTAAATTTTGGTGCAAATCCGTTGAAAATTGCGGGCGTGCATTCGTCACACACACACACACACACACACACACACACACACACATATATATATATATATATCCTGCCTTTTATAGATAGAGAATTACTAGGTCTGTTTCTAGCGAAGTTGGTTCACTGTGTCAAATCGGAAAAAAAGATTTTCTCCTCAGAACCCATATTGCACATTTATACATTTACCATTCCTCCGCACATTGAATACAGCTGCCATATTTGTTTTGGTGCTCGTGTAATATATACAGTGCTGTTCGATAAAAGTGACTCACCTGATTTTTTAAAAAAATTCCGCCCATTGTTTTCGGGGTCAAACTAATTTTTAATCTTACTAATTTAAAGACACCTTCCCGACCACCTAGTAAAAAAAAAGTTTACTCACCCTAAGGTATTCTATTGATAATTATAATTTTGGATATAAATGAGATTTAGAGGAAAACTATGTGGAAAAATAATGACTCACATATTTCCTGCAACTAGTAATCAACAGAAACATAACTGAGCAGCTTTAAATAAAGAATAATAGAGGTATAATTTATTTATAATAGGTAATATAGTTCGAAATATTTAATAATCTATGGGTCCTTTATTTTGAATAACCTTTTCAACCCTTTTTGGCATTGACATGATTAGGTTCTGGCAAATCTCATCTCGAAACATTGAATTCCATTTGGATATGAAATTCACAATCAAATCATCTTTGTTGCTCAACTGCTTTCTCGAGAGCCTGTACTTTATAATGCACCATAAGTTTTCTATGGGGTTGAGGTCAGGAGATTGGGGCAGTCATGTCATAACACTCACCTGCTTCTCATCAAAGTATGCCTTCATCAATTTTGATTTGTGACAGGCGACTTTATCCTGCATAAAAATGAGCTTGGTAGGGTCGATTTGCACCC
>OZ038485.1:22264947-22284947 GCA_964036315.1 Acanthosepion esculentum | reverse complement strand
ATCAAACCAATATGTACTGAGCTAGCCATCTAGCTAGCTAGCTAGCTAGATAGATATGAACAGACTGATATAGATAGATATGAACAGACATAGATAGATAGATAGATAGATAGATAGATAGATAGATAGATAGATAGATAGATAGATAATGAAGGGGCATAGATAGATAGATAGATAGATAGATAGATAGATAGATAGATAGATAGATAATGAGCAAACTGTTATAGATAGATAGATAGATAGATAGATAGATAGATAACGAGCAAACTGTGATAGATAGATAGATAGATAGATAGATAGATAGATAGATAGATAGATAATGACCTAACTGTGATAGATAGATAGATAGATAGATCGACAGATAGATGGATAAATAGATAGATTGTTAGATAGATAGATAGATAGATAGATAGATAGATAATGAGCAAACTGTGATAGATAGATAGATCGACAGATAGATGGATAAATAGATAGATTGTTAGATAGATAGATAGATAGATAGATAGATAGATAGATAGATAGATAGATAATGAGCAAACTGTGATAGATAGATAGATCGACAGATAGATGGATAAATAGATAGACAATTAGATAGATAAGGAAGAGGCGTAGATAGATAGATAGATAGATAGATAGATAGATAGATAGATAGATAGTGTTGGAAGGAAACATAAATGGAGATAACTCCAAAGTATTGTATGAGTTATCCCACTAGCTTTGGACATCGTGACGTCAGACGTTACGTGTGGCAATACGGAGAGATCTAAGATGGCGGACTACTCCGGGACACGTGTGGCAAACGTCTCTCCATATTTCACTAATTCTTTTTGTAGAGTAGTATTAACTCAGTTTATCTAGTAATTAATAAAATGCTGTAAACCTAAAAACGTCCTTGGTAATTATTTCCAATCAACAAATGCATTGCTCGGTCCTCAGAACTCACACAAACAACAGATTTGGCAACGAAATGAGATTACCTTTTTCCATTGGATATACCTCTTGAAAAGAAAAAGAAAAAAAAACAAAGGTAAACGAATTTAAACGTACATTTTTTTTTAGGAACTTTTTTTTTATGCTGCCAGTCACATAAAAGATATTTTCGTAAGAAAAAAAAATTCTTAAAAAAAAAAAAAGTAAAATATCCTTTCTTCGTCATGGACCCTGCATCATTGGAAAGAATTCGTAGAAGGCAACAGGAACAGTTTCTACAGGCACAGAACCGTCTAATTGAAACGTTAACGCAACAGTTTCAAACACAACTGACAACAGACAAGAAAAATGCGAATTCTGCGGATAGCATAGCGATCTCAATAACCGAGTTTCAATTCGAACCGGAGACGAAACAGACATTCATAGCATGGTTTAGTCATTGGGAAGACATCTTTCGACATGAATTTCACATGCAGGACGATGAATGGAAGTTACGCCTCCTACTACGGAAGCTTGGGTGTCGGGAACACTTACGTTATAAACAGTATATATTACCTAAACAACCGGGAGACTTCACATTTGCGGAGACTGTTGCACAGTTAACAAATATTTTCGGCGAGTTATCCTCTTTATTTAACACCCGCTATAATTGCTTAAAGCTGAAGAGAGATGATAACGAAGATTTTTTTGCATACGCTGGGAAAGTGAATTCACAATGCGAAAATTTTCAGCTGAAATCGCTGACCGAAGATCAATTCAAATACCTTATTTTTGTCGCTGGTCTACAATCCCCAAACGACGCAGACATTCGTACACGTCTTTTATCTATGCTCGATCAAGACAGAGACATATCAGTACAAACATTGACTACGGAATGTCAGCGGCTGATTAAACTGAAACGCGACAACGAAATGATACAGCAGGAGCCTTTTAAATCATCCATTTCCAGCCGTGTAACAACGACGGAAAAATCCCCGAATAAAAGGAAAACACCCCCAACATCTTGCTGGTCATGTGGAGATTGGCATTATGCTCGATTTTGCCCATACAAAAAACACACGTGTCAACTCTGTTCACGTCGTGGGCATAAGGACGGATTCTGTGAACGCGAAGATAACAAAGCTACGAAAAAGAATAATACACCTGTAAGAGAAAAACCTCATCACAAAAATACAGGACATTTCCGTAAGTCGTTTTCAAATTCGATTTTTGCTACGTTTAATGTAAATTTTGAAGCTCGGAGGAAATAAATAGTGATATCCATAAACAAAAGACCGATAAAGTTTCAGTTCGATACTGCTTCAGATATCACTTTGATTTCACGAACAACATGGGAGTCACTGGGAAAACCACCCCTGAAAGACACAACGCATGTTGCGTGTAGTGCTTCCGGGAATAAAATACGATTAAATGGGGAATTAATTTGTGATGTCTCTTTCAAAGACAAACATTTTTCAGGTGTGTGCTACATTACGGACTCTTCAAACTTGAATCTTCTTGGCCTTGATTTTATTGAGGAACTTGACCTTTTCAAGGTTCCCTTGAACACCATTTTCAATACCTGCCAAGTTAATTCTGCAGCAGACACGGAAAAACATTTTAAGAGCATGCTGAAAGCTAAATTTAACAATGTTTTCCAAGAGGGTCTCGGATGTTGCACAAAAGTTAAAGCCACGTTAAAACTGAAATCCGACGCAAAACCAATTTTCAGACCCAAGCGTCCGGTACCATATGCAGCTTCAGCCACAGTGGAAGAGGAACTAAACCGCCTCCAACAAGCAGGAGTTATCCAGCCTACAAACTACTCATCCTGGGCAGCACCCATTGTCCTGGTGAAAAAGGCAAACGGCAAGGTACGTCTATGTGCAGATTTCTCCACAGGACTAAATGATGCACTGGATATACATCAGTATCCACTACCTGCACCGGAAGACTTGTTCACAAAACTAAACGGTGGAACTTGTTTTGCAAAATTAGACCTTGCAGATGCATATTTTCAAATAGAAGTGGATGAAGATTCCAAAATTCTTCTCACGATTAACACACACAACGGTTTATTCCAATTTTGTCGCCTTCCATTTGGTGTCAAGTCAGCACCAGCAATTTTCCAGCAAACAATGGATACAATGCTCACAGGTTTACCAGGAGTTTCTGCCTACATTGATGACATCATTATTACAGGCACAACCCCAGAGGAACTTCTCCATCACTTAACTTCTGTACTGGATCGAATTGAACAATATGGATTTCGCTTAAGGTCAGACAAGTGCAAATTTTTCCAAACTTCAGTTAAATACCTTGGATTTATATTTGACAAAAATGGCAGTAGACCGGATCCAGAAAATATCCATGCGATAAAGCAAATGGCAGCACCAACGGATGTATCGACTTCAAGTTCTTTTCTGGGCCTCGTAAGTCATTATAGTTCTTTTTTACCAGAACTGCACAAGTTACGTGGACCTCTTAGTAATCTTTTGCAAAAAGATACTAAATGGAACTGGTCAAATACATGTAAAGAATCGTTTGAGAAGATAAAATCCCTTCTCAGTTCGGACTTATTACTGACTCACTATGACCCATCCGTAGACATTACTGTGGTGCCTGATGCCTCAGATTACGGAGTCGGAGCTGTGATATCACACATTTTTTCTGACGGAAGCGAAAAAGCTATCGCGCACTCATCCAAGTCTTTGACACCCACCGAACGCAAATATAGTCAAATTGAGAAAGAAGCTCTGGCAATTATTTTCGCTGTGAAGAAATTTCACAAAATGTTATATGGTCGTCATTTTACCCTGATCACAGATCACAAGCCGTTGATCAGTATATTTGGTTCCAAGAAAGGAATCCCTGTTTATACAGCTAACCGGTTGCAAAGATGGGCCACTATGCTCCTGGACTACAATTTTTCAATAAAATACCAACCAGGCAGCAAAATTGGTCAAGCAGATGCGTTGTCCAGACTCATCTCTTCGAATCAAAAAGTACCGGAGGACAGAGTCATCACAGCTATATCAGTAGAACCTGAAGTTGTCTCGGGACTTGTTTCCACAGTTAGAGCATTACCTGTCACATCAGAGATGATTCAAGAAGCTACAGCCGCAGACCCAATACTGCAGAAAGTCCTACATTTTCACTCCACTAGCTGGCCAAATATATGCACTGACCAGAAACTTCAACCATTTTTTCAGCGGAGATCATCCTTATCTGAAATCGATGGGATTCTACTTTTTGCTGAACGCGTTGTTGTTCCATTTGAACTTCAAAACAGATTTCTCAAACAGTTTCACTATGGACATCAAGGGATTAATCGGATGAAAGCCTTAGCACGCGGATACGTGTACTGGCCAAACATGGACAAACAACTGGAGGAACTTGTTAAGAGTTGTACAAATGCCAACTGGTTGCAAAGTCTCCTCGGAAAACAACACTGTATTCATGGCCTACTCCAGAATCTCCTTGGTCACGACTCCATATTGATTTTGCTGGACCAATAAATGGACAACATTACCTAATATTGGTGGATGCTTACAGCAAATGGCCGGAGGTCTTTCACATGAATCACCCTACATCCAGTGAAACTGTAAGAAAATTACAGGAGATCTTCAGCAGATTTGGTACTCCGGAAATCTTGGTTTCTGACAACAGTACGGCATTTACTTCAGCAGAATTTTCAGAATTCAGTAAAAAAGAACAGTATTCAACACCTCAGATCACCACCCTTCCACCCACAATCAAATGGTCAAGCCGAACGCTTCGTCGACACGTTTAAGAGAGCACTCTTAAAATTAAAAGGGGAAGGATCTACACAAGAAATAATAGACATATTTCTAAGTAGCTATAGAGCTACCCCAAATCCAAACTGTCCGAATGGAAAGTCACCTGCAGAAGCCTTGATGAATAGAAAAATACAGCTACCAATTGATATTATTCGTCCATCGCCAAGCAATTCTCTCAAGAGAAATAAAACCATGGAAAGACAATTCAACCACCGCCATGGAGCAGTGTCACATCAATTTCTACCTGGACAACCTGTGTAGGCAAAAGATTACCGCAATGGTAAAGAAAAATGGACCCAAGGTTACATAATACGCCGTTCTGGTAATGTAATCTATGATGTAGATGTACAATCCACTACTTGGGTCAGACATGCGAATCAGCTACGTCATCCATACCTTCCTGAAAGACAATCTAATGACACAGTCATTCTCTTAAATGTATTTTTGAATTGGACAATTTATTTAAAGACATTTATATATATTATGTTTAACGTTCTTTTTATAGATACATAAAATGTATCTATAAAAAGAACGTTAAACATAATATATATAAATGTCTTTAAATATATATATATGTGTGTGTGCGTGTGTGTGTGTATGTGTATCAATATATATATATATATATATATATCAATATATATATCAATATATATATATCAATATATATATATATATATATCAATATATATATGTATATATTTATATATATATATATATCAATATATATATTTATATCAATATATATATATATATATATATATATATATATTGTGTATTAGGGGAGAATTCTAATAAAAGTAAAACGAAACGCAATTCGTTGACAGTTAATCAGCCATGTGCCATACACGCTTGGGCGATCATGTATCTTTCGATGCATGACTGACTAGGCAGTTTTTTTTCCTGCAGTAAATTACATTTCTTTCTGCGGTAGACCAGTTGCTACCCAAGGCTATAGAACACGCTCTGTCCTGGTATTTACCCATAGCTGGTGGGAGAAGAAGACGATTCATTCCTTTCCCAACGTTAATGAATGTAATGGATTCGACTTGAATTCGAACTCGCTTCTCCGATTCTTCAGTCCGACCCCCGCTATCCATTACTCCACCGTTGCCCTTCATGAAACATTTACAAAAGATGGATTTCTTCCAAAATACACAATTATTAAATTGCGTGACCTGGCAGCCAACAAAGAAAGTAACATTATTCGCAGTAGTATTTTATTAATCTATTATATATATATATATATATATATATATATATATATATATATATATATATATATATATATATATATATATATATATATATATATATATATATATATATATATATATATATATCCGATGCGATGAGAACGAAAGTAATATATAAATACCAACGTTCACAGCGTTAATTCAAAAAAAGAGCTCGATACAGGTAGTAAATAAATAAATAAATATATATATATATATATATATATATATATAGATACACACACACACACCCACACACACATATATATATATATATATATATATATATATATATATATATATATATAGGGTGTCCATAAAATTCGTGTGCACTTTAGAAAAATTTATAACTTTATTTGTATTTGCGATAGAAATAATCTGTAAAAAATGTTACTAGTTTTAAGTATAGCTAAAATAACTAATGTGATTTCAGGCATTACTATAAATCAGTTGGCAAATTTTTTTTCCGTGAACTGCAAAATCGTATTACCCTTTGTATTGCTATTGATGGAGGACATGTGGAAACTTAAATAAAATTTCAATAAAACCTTAAAAAATATAGATTTACTTCTTTCTAATCCTTTTTACAAATTATTTCTATCGCAAATACAAATAAAGTTATAATTTTTTAAAGTGCACACGAACTTTATGGACATCCTGTACATATATATATATATATATATATGTATATATATATATATATATTTATATATATATATATATATATATATGATTCTTTTAGGATTATTGTTATTATACCACGGTTGTTGGAGAAAATCATTTGTGTCCGGAAATTTTGGTTTTCCCTTGTCTTAATTCTATTATTATTATTATTATTATTATTATTACTGTTATTGCTATTATTATTATTATTATTATATGGCTTTTGATTGTATCGTAGATATTTGTTGTATTGCAATGAAAGACTTCGGTTACATCGCCTTCATGCATCTAGGTTGTACCTTATAAACATTTTTTTCGTAAAGATTTTTTCATTTAATTTTTCTTACGATTGTTTTTACTGATGGCTGAATGTTATCTGTTTATTTCCCAACATTATTTCTTCAAGGTCATTCGGCCATTTTTGCTATCTTGCATCGACCAAATTTACTTACGTCGGGGTTAGTTCGTCCGAATATAAATTTCGAATACATCGGTTTTAACGGATCTATTCCAAGAGCAATTCGAATGACAAGAAATTATGTATTCTGATGTTCTCTTCATGCTGTAAAAAAGAAACGCTTTTTAACGTGTTTATCTTTCAAAGCTGACCTTGCAGATATAAATATTCTATTTAAGATTACAAATCCAGAATCTCTCCTTTTGACATAGGCGATGTTTAACTGATTTCCGGGGCTGGCAATGTTGTTCTGAAACATGCATTTCGGTTGCATTTTCTCTTCATGTTAGAATTCGTCTTCTTTCTTAGTTCCCTAGTTATTTAGCAACGCGCGTTTCACCGTTTCCAGAATGGAAAAGACATCCAGAGATGTTTTTGGAATATTTCAGTAATAATCCAATAGCTGTCGAAAAAAACAACAAATGTTTTGCATTGAAGTAGTCCACGAATTCATTGATCAAAACAAAGCAGAAAGACTAATGCAACGAAGCTTCATTTCATTTCATTGGCTTCATTTCCCTTATAAAGGGAGATAACTGGAGAACTTAAACTCGGACAGGGGTCGCTTGGAATTAGATTTTCTTTTTTAAATCATTTCACCCAAGCAAGGCAATAACGCCACTAAAACGCAAGTGATAAAATGTGAGTGAAAGAGAATGAGAGAATTTTAGGAGAATGAACCGGAAATCCAATCGTAAACAGGGAACAACGGATAAAACCTCTATTTCTGTTCAAAAGCCAGAGGAGAAGTGTGAACCGGACAATTGCCAAACTTATGCAATAACTTATTTTATGGCTGTTACCTAACGTTGTATATATTAAAGAAAAACGTTAACTTTTTAGCTTTTTAAACACGTAATATATGCGTTAATTGAGTAAATGAAGGAATTTAAATGCTTGCCTAATACAAGGCTTAAGAGCCACTCAAGGTAGAATGTTGTATGGATGTATTTAACGTGTTTATCTTTTAAAGCTGACCGTGCAGATATAAATATTCTATTTAAGATTACAAATCCAGAATCTTTCCTTTTGACATCGGCGATGCTTTACTGTTTTCCGGGTCTGGCAATGTTGCTCTGAAATATTTCTGTTGTATTTTCTATTCATGTTAGAATTCGCGTTCTTTATTCGTTCCTTAGTTATTTAGCACGCACGTTACACCGTTTCCAGTATGGAAAAGACATACAGAGACGCTGTTTGGTTGCAGGGGGTAAAAGAAAGACAGTAAGAAAATAAGTATATGGGGACTATAAGTTTCTCCTCATTTTAACTTTTACTTCACAGAAATAGAAAAAAATGAAACTTGTTTATTTTAAATGTCTTCATTTGTATCGTCATCCTTCTTTAAATAATGACCCGCGTTCATAATTATACTACTTATTGAAATATTTTGTTAATGTTGATCAGAAACAGTTAACGATGCAATCAAGGAATTAATTCAGGTATTATATAGCCGTATAACGCCCAAGGAGTTTATTTAATCATTATTAACTAAAGAATTATGATTTATGAGTAAATTCGGATAGCGAAGCTTTTAAATATTTAGGGGGACTTTATTTTAAATCGTTTTATATCATGCAAAAGCGATAAGGACTCTAAAACACAGGAAGTGAACAAGAAAGAAAATGAAAAGACTGAGAATTTGGAGAATCGTGGTGTGATGTAATAGGAATCTATTTTCGGGTTATATGAAATTTGCTTGGCCTTGAAAAATATTGCGTCATCCGTGATTGCATTAGAGTTTTATCACACCCAGTCACTATTGTCTGGACTGTTGATAAGTTGTCCTACGGCCATTGTCTGCGATGGACTTTACTTCAAGGAAGCGTACGAAAATTGTAACGCTGCACGAACACACTGGCAAGCCTTACCAGTGAGCAAATCAAATTACTATAGACTGGCCCGGAAATTCTCATGGTTTAAATCAAATTGAAATTCTGTGATCAATCTGCAAGGAACGACTTCGTGGAATGGACATGCGAAGTACCATCATGTGCACCGGGTGATGTTTCATTGGAAAAATACGAAAAAAATAAATAATTAACGTAATTATTTGTATTGTTTTATTTTGCTCAAGGGCGTTTCGTAAACATTTATTCATACTAAGTTATGTCGATTTACAAGACTAATTTTTAAAAATTTTATTCCAGTTACATCACAAGAATATAACCAAGTATCGGTAAATTTTTCAATCAGTTTTTTTTTTTTCAGAAGTAGCGAGACACCAGGGAAGAGATTAAAAATAATTGCATTTATCAACTCTAAAGCGACACACTGGTCAAATTTGATTAACTCCTCACAACTGCGCTTGCAGAAGGTTTTTCAAATAATGAACTGCAAGAGATTCTAATGAATGGAAGAACTCTGAAGTTGCCAAATTTATCAGCACATTGACAAAGTGTGGAAAGAGCAGTTACATTAATTACTAAAGCTTCACAAATTGCATATGGACAAGAAGGCACAGACACATTATTACTAAACCGTTGTGCCATCAAATAAGACCTTCATTTATTTCAAAGGCAAAGTATACTGAACAATTTAACTATATTATGATGTAATATGTTTTAAATTGCTATAGTTTTGTGTCATTGTCAATAGGCAACGCAAATTTAAAACATTTTGTCTTTAAATTTGGGCCCAGCAATATTATGGTGTTATATACACCTTTATATATTTTTGTTTTTTATTAATCATGACCAAGCAAATGGTGTGAAGTTTATACTTTGATTAACCTTTTTTGTGATCTTTTACAGTTTTCAATTATCGAATACAGTAAAGGATATCATAATTTCCTTGTGGCGATAAATAAAAAGAATGATGGTTTAAACATATTTTTTATTCAATGTATCCACTACAAAATTGTCAAATTTATTTAGACTTATTCTTGTAATAGTAAAGACAGTTTGTAAGCAAAATCTTACAGTAACTACGCCGTTCTACAAATTAATTGATACAAACGCTTTAGTTTCCTTTCTTTCACCATACGGTCAGTTTTAGACCCACTGTAGTGACAGGGTGTAATCGATTTCTATTTTTTCACCAGATTAGGTCATTTGCAGTGGTGTGCAGTAATATGAATCTATTTTCGATTTGTATAATGAAATTTGTTTGGCCTTGAAAAATATTGCCTCATCCGTGATTGCGTCAGATTTTTATCAGGCCCAGACACTATTGTCTCAACTGTCGATTAGTTGTCCTACGGTCATTGTCTGCGATGGACGTTACTCCAAGGAAGCGTACGGAAAATGTAACGCTGCACGAAAACACAGGCAAACCTTACTGGTGAGCAAATCAAAATACTATAGATTGGCCCGGAAACATTCCTGATTTAAATCCAATTGAGAATCTGTGGTTAATCTGCAACTTCGTGGAATGGACATACAAAGTACTATCATGGAACTGGGTCATTTTTTACTGGAAAAATACGAAAAAGTAATTAATAACAGAATCATTCGTTTTGTTTCAATTAATTGTTTCTATGTAGTGTATACATTTTTAGGCGATTTTTAAAAATAAATGTTTAAAAATTGATGAAAGTTATGAATCTAAGTTTTGATTGCAATACTTACCATATAGAACTCCGTAGATAGCAATGTTTAAAATATATTCCTTCGTTTTTAGTCTCCATGCCATTGACATAATAAAAATACAATAATATGATTTATTACAGACGTTACTCTAAAACGGATGAAAAAAAAAGAAAACAAAACAAAAACTATGACATTTTAAAATTATCCGTCGACTCTTCCTTTCACACTTTCACTGTCGTCGCCCGATCTTCTTCCATTCGCGAAACGTCTCTCATCTCTTCTCTTGGCGACACACGTCTTTCCTTTTAACAAATGACACATGAGACTATCAGAGATCGGTTCTGTGGTTGGGTGAGATAATAATAAAAAAAAAACTAGCCATTTATCATGCGTCTACTTAGAGAAACGCGCGCTTACGGTTGGTTCATTTTGTAAAAACGTTTGTAATCAATCGCCTGCGGTGCTACCATATTTGTTAACCATTCACTGCCAAATACGACATTAGTCTAATTTCTAGATCGATAAATCCCCACCACCACTACACCGACTTTACTCAAATTCACAGCCGGTTTCCATCTGTGACCTTAGTTCAAAAACGGATGCAGTAATAGTTCATTTTGCTTTTCTTTTCTTTTTTAATTTTCTTGTAAGTTGAGCTCTCAATTCGCAATTTAATAACAGTTTGAGAGAATACTAGATTATTTAAAGCGTCAGGTATCGTTAAGCCGATAGTGACATAATGTACCATACGGTCGAGACATTCATATGGATGTTATATATGGCGCCATTCTAGTCCAGAAATATCTAAACTGTCATCCGGAAACAACCGCTTTCTCAAATCAATGTTTAAAATTACTCCGAGAAAATGAACCCTTTAGGTCAAAGCGAGAAGCTTTCTTTTTTTTTAAACCTTGTGGACTAAGCTCTACAAAACGAAAACCAAACTACAGTGCCAAATAACAAGAAACCATATCACTTTGAAACTGTTACTAGCAGCAACACCTAAATTGTATATCACATATAAGAAGAGAAAATAATTAAATATGATTTTCTACACTACTTGAAAAATAATGATTAAGAAAGAAGCAAACATTAGTATTGGAAATAGTGATAACATTCAGTGGGCTTGAGAAATCTATTTTCCTGGAAAATTTCTTTACTTGAAAGGTTTTACAATATAAACCGAAAGCACTGGCTGCTCGGTCATTCAAGGCCGAATTGTAACTTATCAGTAAACGGTTATTATTATTATAATATTACCATTATACTAATAATGGCAAGCTTGCATGTGTGTTCCTGACTGATGTCAAAGGTCATTGTCCGAACACAGACAAAACAAGGGATTTAGCTGCGGATTTTCAAGGTAAGTCAACTCTCCCGATTTGGAGGTTTATCGCATCCTCCATCTTATTTCCTTTAATTTCAATTCTATATTTATGGTTGTATGGGTAACGGAAGTCGAAACGAGTTCAGATTTTTACGATGGATTTTTCACGAATGCTCTTTATAAAAGGCATGAACCCATGTGTTGGGGCGCACCCACCTTCACAACCACAATAGACTGATCCTATTATTATAAATAGAACATTAGTTCTAGAGACTGGGAGTAGTGTAGCAGTGTAGTGCAGTGCAGAGTGAGACTTCTGTAGTGATCCGTTACACTTCCGTTTCTCGACCGGAAGATACCGTTGGACTTTATTACTATTACTTATTGTTACTACTAACCTACGTTCGTTCTACTACTAATCTCTCTGATGTAAATACCTCTCTGAATATACCAGTATTTTTACCTACGACTGTGTTTGTTCGTTATTACCATATACTCACGTGGAAACACTCAACATCTCAACAGTGGCGACGAAGGATGTTTTATTGATCTCAACACCATGAAACTCTATAATGATGACAGTCTGGAAGTAATTTTTTAAAAATTTTCACTAGATACATACATAAAACAAAAACTCGTAGATTCAGTTAAAAGTAGAAATAAAATCACCCTTGAGTAAAAGTACAGGAAAAAAAACGCTCGGCCATGCAGCACATTCGGACAGTTTCCGCATAATTTATATCCATGGCCACCTCGACTTGATGTAATGGTTAGCAAACTTGTCTCAATAGAACAATTACGACTGATTAGTGAGTTCGATCCTCACTAAGTGCCCTATACTTTCGGTCTTGTGCCACATGTGAGATACGCTTAGAAAATCAGCATATTTTAGATGCAGAAAAGAAAGAAATTATGAAAATATAAAACATGAAGTAAACGAAACTTTCATATATATATATATATATATATATATATATATATATATATATATATATATATATATATATATATAAATAAATAAAAATATACACACACACACACACACACATATATATATATATATATATATATATATATGAAGAAATATAGTCTTACGGTGTGCTATCTTTATGGGATAAAATGCTCAATATCAGAGATAGAGCGTGTGTAAATATAAAAGTGAACATAGAAGTCAACACTTAGAGGCGACAGTCTGTTTCATGCTAGATTGCATCTAGCATGAAACAGACTGTCGCCTCTAAATGTTGACTTCTATGTTCACTTTATATATATATATATATATATATATATATATATATATATATATATATATATATATATATATATATATATACACCCTTGTTCAAATTAATTGAAACAAAACAAATAATTGCGTTATTATTTACTTGTTTTTCGTATTTTTACAATGAAACATCACTCAGTGCACATGTTAGTACTTCATATGTTCATTCCACGAAGATTTTCCTTGCAGATTGACCACAGATTCTCGACTGGATTTAAACAGGAGAATTTCCAAGCCAGTCTATAGTACTTTGATTTGCTCACTGGTTAGGCTTGCCAGTGTGTTCGTGCAGCGTTACAAGTTTTCGCACGCTTTCTTGGTGTAACGTCCATCACTGTCAATGGCCATAGAACAACTACACGACAGTCGAAACAATAGTGTCTGGGCGTGATGAAAATCTGATGCAATCACAGATGATGTAATATTTTTCAAGTCCAAACTAATTTCATCATACACCCCGAAAATAGATTCATATTACTTCAAATGACCTAATCCGAGGGAAAAAATAGAAATCGATTACACTCTGTCAATCCAGTGGGTCTAAAACTGACCGTATGGGGAAACTAAGGTAGTTGTTTGCACAAGGGTTTATATATAAGGTGTGGTTCGGTTTCAATATATCGATTAATATCTATCAAATTGGCTAACTTTTTCAAATTTCAAGATAAGTTATTTTACGCCATCGATAAATTTATCAACTTTCATATTTATTTTTTGTTTATTTTATTTTTGAAGTGATAAAATCATCACATACACACACATACATATATATATATATATATATATATATATATATATATACATATATATATATATTTGTGCGTGTGTATATACGTGTATATATGCATATATTTGTGTGTATATATATATGTATCATTTTTGTTGTTTATGCATAGATGTGTACGGATCCATGTTCATATATGTGTGTGTATTTGCATATTTTTTTGTATAGTAGATATGCTTGCTTATTGTCAGGCTCACACTCCTTGCCGGTCTTTGGAACAAGATATAGGTTTATCTCTTGTTTTCTGAGTGGGATTGGTTTTCCAGTGTCTTCTAAAGCCTTCCCTTTCACTTTCATTGCCAATAGCCGCTTGTGATTTAGTAGCATTATCGCTTTGATTTGGTGAATTGATTAAAAAAATGTGGCTATAAGACTGCTACTTGAGCGCGCCTGTATATAATATTTGAAAATATATATGTGTATATTTCTATTTAAATGATATGTATGTCTGTGTATTTGGATGTATGTGAGTGTATATAGTTATATCATCGATGATAAATGGACTGCCCCACTATGTTAACAGTTCGGTATAAATATCAATATTTAAATATCGCAACGTTTTCAATTAGCACCTGACGAGTGTTTTGTATATGAAGTTCAGAGTATGCTTCCTGTGCGGAACGAAATGTATATTTATTATTATATATTCTTTGATTGCCTACTTTACAATATTAATTAAGCTGTATTAATTAATAATTTAATAAAGAACCGATCAGCAGTAAAAAAAAAATTATGAAATCTTCTGAGACATTACTCTAATTATTGGACCAATAGTCCATGTAACGTAAACGGTTATCCCTGAATTGTTAGCAAGTTTGCCAAGCTGCATCAGTTACAACTTTGTGAGTTCGGTCCTCACTTTTCCTCTAGGACATTTGCGTCTGGACATTTGCTTCTCGGACAATTGCATACCAGGCAATTACATCCCTGGAAATTTGTGTCCTTAATCAAATATTTTTTTTGAAACTTTTAAAAGCAATTACTATAAGTTTTGAAAAAAGCATAGGTAGTAATCATAAAAAAAAGAATATAATAAAAAGGCTAAAAGTTTGTTTTTTGTTTAAAATGTAATGACAGATCAACCGTGTTGCAAGATCGCTCCTCACATCGCCAGTATTTTTTTGTTTCATCGGCGTTTTTCATATCATAGTGGTAGCTGTAATTTTCTTCGTCCATAAATATTTTCCAATCAGTGTTTGATTTTCAGAACTTTGCCATGGGTTCCAAATAAAAATAGCATATATAAAATCCAGAATCTATTAGTCGTCCTGGGTATGACGTTAAACTGCATCCGTGTCCTGGCTAAGACAATAAACTACATCCAACAGCAAGACCTCTGATCAGGAGCGTGGAACCACCTCTTAATTGCTGGTGTTCCCAGGTCCACCCTGACCTGGGGTGGTAGCACCTGTTAGGGTCCCAGCTATTGGCAAATAGTTGATCTTTCCTCTTAATAAAAATATAAATATTTTGATGGAAAAAAGTTTGTTTTATTAAGTTTGGGACCTTTTTTTTATTCATACTATGCTGTTTTGTTATTGATTTAGTGGAGGTACCTAAACACATATCTGCACAGGAGAATTGAAAATTACTGTCAATCATAGTACTTGTGTAACTTCTTGCGGAACCCCTGGGCTTTACTGGCGGAATGCTAGGGTTCAGTGGATAGTCTACCCCAGTGAGAAAAATAAACGGTTCAATTCGACATTCCAACCACCTGAAGAAGGCCGGAGTTACAACGACCGAAACGTTGTAATAAATTTGACTACCGTGCTTATAGAATTCGCGATAAACTAAGAGGAAAGAATAACAGTGTTCATATGCAGTTGTATGCTTCTAGGGATAGACAAAATTATTTTAAACTTACAAAGAAACGTGTACACAGTCATTAAGACAGATTTATACTGGACTATCATGTATATTTTAACGACCATTTCATTTCGATTTCCTTATGAGATTTAGTCGTGCCTGTTTTCTGTAAATTTCTACTAATTTGAAAACTCACACCCGACTCCAACTCTTGCGCTAAGACAATTGATCGCTTTTGTTTATATCATATTGTTTCGCGAAAATAGAAAACCGTAATTGTTTCGGAGAGACAATTTGTCATTTTGGCGTTGTACGAATGAATCGTGACTTTACAGAACAAAAGGAAGACTCACTGTGATTTGCAATCATTGTTGCAAAAAAAAAAAAGAAAAAAAAAGACAACTGATTGACCTGAAAAGCAGGTGATTGTCCCAGGAAAAGTTACAGAACCTCGACATTTTTCTTAACCCTTTCACCCTAAGCACGCTGAATGCCACTAGCACCATTGCCTTTTGTGAGTAGTACTAGTCGTCTGAACCCATTTTTTGATTGAGGGGTGATAAAGGAATCAAATTTGGTTAGAAAAAGGGGAAGAAATGCGGTTTTTGTTTTTATCATTTTATGCCTCCCCCCGTGTATCTCTTCAAACCTCTATTACGTATTGTGTGTTTTGCCAGTATGTGTATATATATTCTTTCTCCATGCATATACAGTGCTATTCGATGAAAGTGACTCACCTGATTTTTTTTTTACTAAATGTTGTCTTCTCCGATGAAATGAAAGTTGAGCTAAATCCAAAGGATAAGCGATCTAAAATCCGAAGAAGAAGCTTTGAAAGCTCTTTGAATTTAGCAGTAAGTACTGTCAAGCATCCGTTCAGTATAATGTTCTGGGTTGCTTTTCTTTTCATGGAACTGGTTTCTTAAAACCTATTGAAAAGACCCTCAGGAGCGAGCAGTACAGGAGAATTTTAGAGTCTTGTCTGCTCCCTTCTGCTGAAAGAGTGCAAATCGACCTCACCAAGCTCATTTTTATGCAGGATAATGTCGCCTGTCACATATCAAAATTGATGAAGGAATACTTTGATGAGAAGCAGGTGAGTGTTATGACATGGCCGCCCCAATCTCCTGACCTTAACCCCATAGAAAACTTATGGAGCATTATAAAGTACAGGCTCTCGAGAAAGCAGTTGAGCAACAAAGATGATTTGATTGTGAATTTCATATCCGAATGGAATTCAATGTTTGGAGATGAGATTTGCCAGAACCTAATCAAGTCAATGCCGAAAAGTGTTGAAAAGGTTATTCAAAATAAAGGAGGACCCATAGATTATTAAATATTTCGAACTATATAACCTATTATAAATAAATTATACCTCTATTATTAAGTGAGTCACATTTTTTTCCCTAAATCTCATTTATATCCAAAATTATAATTATCAATACAATACCTGAGGGTGAGTAAACTTTTTTACTAGGTAGTCGGGAAGGGGTCTTTATATTAGTAAGATTAAAAATTAGTTCGACCCCAAAAACAATAGGTAAAAAAATTTTAAATAAAAAAAATCAGGTGAGTGACTTTTATCGAACGCGCTGTATATTGAAATAGTATACACCCCTGGGCAAATAATTTGAAACAAAACGAATAATTCCATTATTATTTACTTTTGTATTTTCCAATGAAACATGACCCGCAGCACATACTAGTATTTCGTATGTACATTCCACTAAATTGTTTCTTGCACCTAGACCACAGATGCTCGATTGGATTTAAATCAGGAGAGTTTTAAGGCCAGTGCATAGTACTTTGATTTACTCACTGATAAGGCTTGCAAGTATGTTCGTGCAGCGTTACAGTTTTCTCACGCTTCCTTGTAATAACATCCATTGCAGGCAATGGCCGTAGGGTAACTAATCGACAGTCGAGACAATAGTGTTTGGGTGTGATGAAAATCTGATGCAATCACAGATGAGGCAATATTTTTCAAGGCCAAACCCCGGTCACTTCAGTGTGTCTAAAACTGACCGTATGGTGGTAAAGCGTTTGTTTGAATTAACTTGAACAAGGGTGTATATATATATATATATATATATATATATATATATATATATATATATATATTATAATAAAGAGAAAGAGCAGTAAGATATATAATCCAGTGTTCTTATTAATATTTTTATTTTTACAAAAGAGTGCTCATTGCAAATCTACAGACCATAAATATTACTTAACCTCTTTTCGAAAGTAACTCATAATTTTTGATACAATCGTTGTCAGTGAAAAAGAATACCTTACCGCCCCTTGTTAAAATGATTGGATTTCCCCATATCCGTAGAAACTAACATTATGAATATATGTTCTTATAAAAGTCAGTAAATTTCAAAATAAGTTATTCCAAAATTCGCTTGAAAATGAAACAGAACTAGGGACTTTAATTTAATTTAATTCTATAATTGAATTTGATGCTTTTAGCTTCTGTTTTTGAAACATGGTAATTCCTGTGTATCGATGGAAATATATATTTAAATAAGAAATTTTATAATATATATATATATATATATATATATATATATATATATATATATATATATATATATATATGCATACATATATATATATCCACACACTTTGCATGATGTGTATGGCTTTTGTGTGTGGTCCGTCTAGTGTGTTTGTTTTGCCAGTATTCGTGTATATATTCGTTCTCATATATATATATATACTATGTATTATATTATTATAAAGAAATCTAAACAGTAACTACATGTATTTTGTATGGTGTGTATGGGGGTGGTCTGACTAGTGTGTTTTGCCACTATGTGTATATGGTGTGTGTTTATGCGTGTGGGGCTATGATTTATTTAGTACTGGTTTAAATTTGTTTATGAAGTTTTGTTGTTGTATATATGGGTAAGAGCAATTATCGGTTTGATAAGAACAGCTGTGAATTAATCGATGGCAACTTAGACAAAAATATTATTTCAAAACTCTGCACAACACATAATAACAAAAAAAAGTTGGATAATATATATCCAGTCAAAATCATGGCGTTTGGAGTGACCACTTGTGATTGTAACGTTATGCCTCCATTCATCTTTCCACAGGGTCTCAGACTCAACACGGAGGGATACCTTAAATGCCTTGAAGAGATAGTGCTGCCCTGGGCCAAGAGGGTGGCTTCTGGAGGACACTGCACCATGTGACACAAGCAGGAGAACCTAATCATAGCTGTCAAACAATTTCTGTGACCACATCACCCTTTACATCCGTCCATCTAACTCCCCAGACTTCAGCCCCCTTGATTATTATGTGTGGGGCGCAGTTAGGCGAGAGACCAACAAAACACCTTATAACAACAAAGATGAACTGAAGGCAAGGATTATGGCAGAATTTACCAACTTAAGTAAGGGGAATAACTAAAAGAGTTGCAGGAGATTCTGAAGTCATCTGGAGTCCGCGGTTGAAGCCAATGTCGATCTTATTGAATAAATTGACTCTGTAGATATTTTTGTGTAATTTTGGTAAATATATCTGATAAAATGAGATGTCAGTGTTATTTTCATTTTTGCATAAGATACACAGTTTATCCATCGCACCCGGTATTTGTGAATAGCACACTATAACAGAAAAAAGTATTCGTACAATACAAAAGAGATTGCATTTTCTTTCAATATCTGTCTATATTTCTGAGATGAGGTATTATGTACACTATTTACATTATTCGGACTATTGTCCTCATCTTTGTCGCCATATTTATTACAACGTTCCGGCCTTTCAGTATCTGTCTATATTTCTGAGATAAGGTATAATGTACACTATTTACATTATTCGGACTATTGTCCTCATCTTTGTTGCCATATTTATTACAATGTTTCGTCTTTTCAGTATCTGTCTATATTTCTGAGATGAGGTATTATGTACATTATTTACATTATTCGGACTATTGTCCTCATCTTTGTTGCCATATGTATTACAACGTTCCGGCCTTTCAGTATCTGTCTATATTTCTGAGATGAGGTATTATGTACACTATTTACATTATTCGGACTATTGTCCTCATCTTTGTTGCCATATTTATTACAACGTTTCGGCCTTTCAGTATCTGTCTATATTTCTGAGATAAGGTATAATGTACACTATTTACATTATTCGGACTATTGTCCTCATCTTTGTTGCCATATTTATTACAATGTTTCGTCCTTTCAGT
>OZ038485.1:22239947-22259947 GCA_964036315.1 Acanthosepion esculentum | reverse complement strand
TTCTGCGGCTATAGTTGTGGTAGTTTTTTTAATCTACGTGTGTCTGTGTGTGTGTGTGTGTGTGTGTGTGTGTATGTGTGTGTTTTTATCGTCAGCCATTACGGCTAAGGTCTCTGGGAAAGGTGACAAGTTGACATAACCCGGAATTTTGGCAAGCATTCTGACATTAACCTCTTTGACCGAAGCAAGATTTCTCTTGTACGTAAACAAAAAAAAAGAAAAAACGGACAGAAAAAAGTAAAAACAAAAACAACTGAATGAAAAAGACTCATCTTTACGTAGAGATCGAGAGAAAGACAATCAAAGAGACATATTTATAACAGCGTACGTTTGAACGTGAGATTAAGAGAAAATGATTGTTTTTCATATTTTTCTGGATATTTTTTCTTATTCGTCTGGCAATGACACAATTCTCTGGCGTGATCATCCAGCCCCGCGAAGTCCTACAAACCGACGTCTGTCAAACTACTATAATCAAAACAAAACAAAAATAAATCTCATTCCGGTCGGTCATGAATTCTACTTGAATGTGATGCAGGTTTGGAAGCGACTTTAAGCACAGTTCAAGTGGATCATGTTTGCGATCACGTTTCCAAAGGCAGCCTTCAACGAATGGTTGTTGGGCCACTGATTACACTCCTTTCGACGATGCGACAGATGAATCCAGAAAAGGAAAATCTGGAAACTCGCTTCTTTGCTACCTTCAACCCGAGGCCGGATCACCGTTCCCAGAAGCCGGATGCAGGTGCATTGACCCTGAGCTCCTGTGCTCAAGATTTAAAAAGACCTGAACAGGTACGGAAACTATTGTGCGCATAACCATGTGTACTAATGTGAGGTCTGTGCGAAGCCGCCTGCAACCGGAGCAGTGTGAATGGACCCGTTGTCCCGGAACACGAACACACCTGCCCTCAGCTTCCCTTTTGACTTGGTTGTTTTCTTCAGCTGTCTAAAATCTGGTGCAATGTACTCTCCATTAATAGTTTTTCCTTTTGAAGGTAGTCTATCAAGATTGCACTTTCAGAATTGTTATATTCTGTGGTGAGGGAATAAACACTTAACACCAGGTGGATAATAGAAGAAAGGTTTATTGTACACAACCAGTAGAATATGAAAAACGGTACAGTTATACACACAGGTCAATCTAGTAGTGCGTGCCACTAATTGGAAGGTTGGACGTGCTTACGTCGTCTTGCTCTCACCCCTCCTGAAGTCTCTCGTAGACAGTTGAAAGAGAAAATGAAATTCAACGAGAACAGAAGCGAGACACTTCGAGACATTGAGAGATTTAAAAAGGGAAAGAATTGCTGTATATGTTATATTCCGTGCTAAGGGAATAAATGCTTAACACCAGTTGGATAATAGAAGAAAGGTTTATTGTACACAACCAGTACAATATGAAATACGGTACAGTTAAACTCACAGGTCAATCTAGTAATGAGTGCCACTAATTGGAAGGTCGGGCGAGCTTACGTTTTCTCTCTCTCAAGCTTAATATTTAACAGCACCCTCCCACGAGGGATGTATGCGGCACGAGGCCGAGTTTACCGTTGGTCCTCCGAGCCCATAGTCTCGGCCAAAAATATTTCCTTAGAACCTGCATACTCGTGTTCATTGTCTGTCTACCTCGTCGGGCGAAAATCTGTCCTTCGGCAAAACCTCGTCCGTGTTCCTCTCTGCTCAAAGCAAAGAGTTCGACAGTGAAGAACAGGAGAATGCACTATTCTCTTTCTCACTCTTCCTCCAGTCTCTCGCAGACAGTTGACTTTATAGGTATTTACTACCTATAGTGTAATTATTCATGGGGGTGACTGGTTATTCCATTACATCAAGAATTAAAAAAAGAAGAAAAAAAACAGAAGCCATCACCTTGCTTTCAGAGGCTACCTGATTGAACTTCGCAGCTGGAGAACCGAAATGGTTCCACTGTTCGCTTGGAATCTTTGATTCAAATTTGAAGTGGTGAATCCGGGTTCTACCGCGGAAATTCTCGGGGTCAACTTTGAAGCTAGTCAGAATTGACCAGGAAATGTCAACCCTTTTCAGCTTCTTCTCTGGTGTCAGCATTCTTGGGAACCATCTTAAAGCCAGCTCAGATAAAACAGAAAGGACCGAACCACAACTAATGCCGATGGACTTAGCTATCAGCTGAAGAGGAAAACGTCTGTCATCCAAAACCATACGGTGAATGGCATCAACTTGTTCATCAGTGGTTGAGGTTTTTCAACGACCTGATCGCGGGTCAACTACTGTGCTGTTCCCGTCCACTTTATTTACTCAGCCAACCTCTTCACAGTTGCATAAGAAAGAGAGTTCTCAGCAGGTGTCAGTAACTTGTCCGCATGGATTTCCTTGGTTCTCATACATTTTTTTTGCAGATACATTATGGAAGCTCGGGCTTCTGGTTTGTCCATTTTCAAGATTTCTCGCGCCCTTCTCACATCCCTATGAGCCTCATCTGCATAGAAATTAAAACAAAAATACGAATTAGCTTTTCTAGTTTTGTAAGAAGTGGTAGTTTTTAATGGGTCTTCTTTCTGGGGTGAGGATTAAAATTTTTGAACGAGTCTCGTAGATCAAGTTAAACATAATTTCTGCCAATAAGGTCCACGGTAGTTGTCTAGGGCTATATTTCTTGAAAAAAAAATATTAACATTTCAATAATTATCAAAGTCAAGTCTGGGTTTCGTAATTGCTTACTCGTCAGGCCTTTCGATTAGAATGATAGTATTTTTTCTTATTTTATAAACGCTAATTTATATACACTGACTTTAAATGTAGAGAAAAGTTTAAATTTGACAGCGTATATACATAACCGGTTTAAAATTAAGTCCGAACGAGTGTAAAATTGCGAAACTCAGAGTTGACGCCAAAAAATATTATTAAACATTATTAGGAGTCAATAATCAATAAATTATATATATATATATATATATATATATATATATATATATATATATATATCATTAAAGAATTGGGATTCATATATATAGATTGATATTTGCATCAATATATAAATTAATAATATTAAAAGGTAAATGCTTAGAAAACAATGTAATATACTAAACCACGGCAAACTAATGAAGAAAAAATATGCATAGGAGAAACTGAAGGACCCTGGAAACAAAGAAACTGCACACACAAAACATTGTTCACAAATAGTAAATAAGCGAACAGCACAATGCTTTATAAGTAGAACTGAGAAATTAAAAACAAAATGTAAATCACACCAAAAATATCATGGAAAATATGGGAAAAAAACATCTGCCTACAACAAATCCCCAAACTGAAAACTCTGCTCGGATTAAAAATAGCTATAATTACCTCCCCAGACCAAAACAAACTACTAAATAAACGATCAGAACTCATCTCAAAATGTTACTTAAAAAGAGAAAACTGAAAAGAATAAACAACAGAAATAAAATAAAAATAAATAAGCAAAACGAAATAGACTACACACAATGTCCCACTGACTCATATATATATAAATAGTCGAGAAAAAACACAATACATGTGGCCTAATGATTGCGTTTAGCATGAAACAATCTGTCGCCTCTGAGTGTTGACTTCAATGTTCACTTATATATATATGTATATATATATATATATATATATATATATATATATATATATATATATATTCGTCTAGATCATTCCGTACAAACGCGGGTGTCCCCCAAGGGCTCTATCCTTGGTTCTACCCTGTTTTTAATTTATATTAATGACCTTCCCGATGACCTCCAGGAAAATGACTCGATGCGCATTCTCGAGCTGACTTTCTCAGCTTACATGAAGTGGAAAGACTTGAATCCATTGCTAGGTCAGCTGCTAAGAAAGTCGCTTCACTGTGTCGGGCAAGACAATATTTTCCCCTGAATCCATCGTGTACACCTATAAGTCTATCATTCGACCATGTTTAGAATATTGCTACCGCATATGGTCTGGTGCCCCTGCTATTTACCTTGAGCTCATTGATAAAATCCAAAGAAAAATCAGCAATATTATTGGTCCTCGGCTCCAGTCACTTTCTCACCGCCGTAACGTTACCGCTCGTTGTCATTTTTCTATAAATACTTTCATGGTAATTGTTCGCTATGGTACCTAGACATTTGAATTTAAGCGCAACGCTAAACAGGCGTCGAAATCTCATCAACTAACAGTTGAGCTGGCTAGATGTAATCCCAAGTTTTATTCTAACAAAATCATTTTTCGCACTTCTGGCTTGTGGAACTCCCTTCCGGCTCTATACTTTCCAGCCGACTTTAATCCTCAAAAATTTAAATGTAATGTCAATCGCTATCTGCATTACTCCTGATTACTATTTTTTCTGTCATTAATAATGTTTCTGCTCCTAATTCTTCCATACCCTACAAACCCTTGTGGCTTTACTGGCTTGCATGGGGTGATACCTTTACATCTATCTATCTATCTATCTATCTCTCTCTCTCTCTCTCTCTCTCTCTCTATATATATATATATATATATATATATATATATATATATGTATATATATATATGTATATGTATGTATATTATCACTTCAAATGCTATCGTTAGTAGATGTCCGTATTTGAGTAGACAGTCCGTTTATTTTAAACAGTATTTATTTAGTCGAGCGGCCTGCTCGCTTCAGAAAACCTAAGGCACATTTACTTTATTAAGTTTTCTTGGACACGCAGGCCGGCAGATGAAATATATACTGTTT
Organism: Acanthosepion esculentum; assembly: GCA_964036315.1. NCBI lineage: Eukaryota > Metazoa > Mollusca > Cephalopoda > Sepiida > Sepiidae > Acanthosepion > Acanthosepion esculentum. The sequence goes on along the minus strand of OZ038485.1, from coordinate 22,255,242 downwards.
AAAAGAAAAGGAGGGTCTCTACTCAAATACGAGTACCCGCTAAAAATAACCTTTGATATATATATATATATATATATATATATATATATATATATATATATATATATATATATGTCAAAGGTTATTTTTAGCGGATTTTTGTGACATTCATGTTAAATCCGATAAAACGGCTAACATTTATAAGTTGCCCCCTAAGGATTATGATACCTTAGTTAAAATATAGTCTGACCAAAAGCTACAAAAATATTGACACCAATAATTTCAACCGGGTAGATAGGATTAACTGTGTCAGTAAATCAATTACTGACAAACTACGGATAGATAATCGGGTTAGTAAACTACAAACAAAGGAAGCGTATGTCTTGTTAAAAGACCATAAACCCGAATTCATAACTAAGCCATCTACTAGGCTTATAAACCGTACTAGACCAGAAATCGGTAGAATCAGTAAGACTATCTTGGAAAGCACCAACCACGCCATAAAAAAACACCCTTGTACTCTTACAGTGGATTAACACAGCTGATGATATCAACTGGTTTACTAACATCCAAAATAAGGAAAACTGTACTTTCATACAGTTTGATATTATTGATTATTATCCATCTATATCGAAGGATCTGTTCACTTTGGCCTTGGGGTTCGCTCGGGAATACTCCAATATTTCTGAGAGTGAAGTGGCTATAATCAATGAAATTCCGAAATTCTGTTCTGGTCTACATAAAGAACAGTGGTCCAAAAGGTCTTGCAGCGATAATTTTGACATTTCAATGGGTTCTTTGGATTCTGCAGAAGCCACTGACTTGCTTGGATTATTTCTTTTATACAATTTAAGTGCCTTTGACTGTCTAGATTCTGATAGTGTAGGATTATATAGAGACGATGGCTTATTAGTTGTTAAAAACTCTACTAAAATTAAGGTAGACCGTATTAGGAACATGATCCATAGTGAATTCAAGGATTTAGGTCTTAGGACTATAGTTACAACTAACGTTAAACAAGTAGATTTTCTGGACGTAACCCTAGACCTTACTAGCAACACTTTCCAATCTTAAGTGAAGGTTAATTCTAACCCAGTATATGTGCATCCCAATTCCAACCATCCCCCTTCGGTTATCAAATACATACTCTTCTCCATTGGATTTAGGATTAGTACTAACTCTTCTAACAAAGAGGTTTATAATAAACATCGTGATTTTTACAATTCTGCTCTTAAAAATAGTGGATACAAAGGTACCACTACTCAATATAGAAACCCGGTTAATTACAACCATAATAAGAAAAGAAGATCTAGAAAAGTCATTTGGTTTACTCCCCCTTTCAATATAATAGCTAAAACTAAATTAGGACGTGTATTTCTAAACCTCATCAAGAAACATTTCCCCAACCTATAAACTAACCCACTTAGTAAAATATTTAATCCTAATACCCTTAAATTAATCTATAGTTGTGCGGATAACGTAGAGAAAATAATTAAAAAACATAACAGAGTCTTTAACAAGTATTGGGACTCAAAAAACTTGACTACTCACCAGGTTGTTAGCAGCACTACTAAGTATAATGACACGAATAACAACTTGTGCAATTGTAGGAATCCAAATAATTGTCCACTACGGAATAATTGTTAGACTAGTTCTGTAGTTCATCTTAGTACAATCTACACTAGAAAACCCAAATATAAAATTGGTAGTACCATGAATTCATTCAAGGAACGTTGGCGGGGGCATATGCAATCTTTTAATAGCACTAATTATAAGTACAAGACTTCATTATCCAAGTATTTTTGGAGTCTAAAAGAAAAGAATAAAACACCTACTGTTAAATGGAAATTAATAAGGAGAGCCCGAACATATAACTCCCTATATGCCCGGTATTATCTATGTCTTAACGAAAAATTTGAAATAATTAGATTTAAAAATAAGAACCATCTCTTAAATCAAAGACATGAACATTAACTGTCATCACCGTTATGAATTTAACTTATTATAGGGGTTGTAATACTTTCAACGATAATGATATGTCACTGTATATCTAATAGGTTATTACTTTTATTACCTAATAGTCCTCCTGTTGATGTGGGTGTGTGTTGGTGTACGTGCACTGTGTTGTTCGTGTCTGCGCGTGCGCGCGCGCGTGTGCGTGTGTGTGTGTGTGTGTGTGTGTGTGTGTGTGTTTGTACCTTCTGGATGTATATATATATATATAGATGTACTTAGGTTTTTTTATAAAGAGAAAGAAGGTAAAAAGGGAAAAAGGAGGAGAAAAGGAGAGGAGGGTAATACATATATATATATATATATATATATATATATATATACATATATATATATATGTCATTCACAGACAGTACTGTTTCACTGAAGAGCTTTGCATTATATATATATATATATATATATATATATATATATATATATATATATATATATATATATATATATATATATATATTATGTCCAGGTCTGTTGTATATGTATATTTCATGTTTACGTGTACTTCTGTATGTATGTATATCATGTTTACGTGTACTTCTGTATGTATGTATATGTTTATGTAGGGATATATGTATGTGTGTGCGTGTATGTATATATATATATATGTATATATATATATATATGTATATGTATATATATATATATTAGTATATGTATATATGTATGTATGTGTATGTATGGTTATATGTCTGTACTTAAATTTATGGGTATGTATATGTATATATATATATATATATGTGTGTGTGTGAGTGTGTGTGTGTATGTATGTGTGTGTGTGTTGACACCCCTCATATGTGAGCTTGTTTGTGCGTATGTGTAGGTAAGTAAACTTTGATTTGTGTCTACAGGTGCGGGTGTATGTGTACGTGTGTGTATGTTTGTATATATATATATATATATATATATATATATATATATATATATATATGTATATATATGTGTGTGTGTGTATATGTTTGGATGTGTGCGTACTTATATATGCATATGTGTGGATGTGTTGATATGGATATTTATACATGATTATATATATGCATATGTAGATGTAGGTTCGTATGTCTTCGTATATGTATATGTATGTATATCTTAGTATCTTGGAATATATTATCAATACTAACTAAAATCTACTTTTTAATTACTTAGACTTAACCAACAATTGTGTCTCGTTAAATTTCAAAATTATTATGGTCTTTTCGTGTGTGTATGTATCTAAATATTTCTGCGTGATTATGCATTATAATCTGATTGTGTATGTGATGTCTTTTGCAAGATGTCATCCTCCCCTACCTATATTTAGAATTCAAAAGTATCTATGCTGTCATGAAGTTCAGAGCAACAGTTGATATTAACGTTTATTACAACGTAATTTCAATAAAAACAAAATAAATAGAATAACGTATGTATTTTTTCTTTTTTCCTCAGTAATTTTATAATTTTAAACTTAATAGAGATTAAATTAAAATTTTTAAATGTGTAATTTTTAATTTTTAATTTCAAATTTTATCGTATAATTTAATACTTATTAGTTTGAACTAATTCCATTTTAGTCTAACCTCAACGTATCTTGATTGGTCATTCCAGCTTATGTAACAGCGTTTTCCCCTGGCGAGGGGTGGTTAATTAATTTGTACCTTTTAAAAGCCTTTATTCTACATTCAACATCATCACTTGATAAGACACCAGAGGTGTTGAGACAAAATGGCTAATTCTGTAGTGATTTTATAACATATTTATGTTATAATTTTCGAATAAATAATTATTTATATATATATATATATATATATATGTATATATATGTATATATATGTATATATATATATATATATATATATATATATATATATATATATATATATATATATATATATATACAAATGTAAAAGAACGAAAAGAATAAAATTCAAACGTTCATAACATTAATTTAAAAAAAGGGCTCAATACAAGACTAGAGCAATCAATATTTATTATAAAATTAAAATCCATATATATATATATACATATAAACAAAGCGGGCGTCATGTTTTACCTTAGGTACCTTTTGACCAACACATTTTCAAGGTATACGTTGGCAAATTGGAAAACAATCAAAGACACATTAAATATAACGAATGTGGAGGGAAAGTTGAAACGTGATTAAAAAAAGGGATACATTTTAATTACGAAATGTATCTCTTTTTTTTTGTTGTTGTGAATATGGCAAAGAAGATGAGGATAACATAACATGACTTCCATTTTGTTTAAATCTATGTTTTATTTCTGCGGGTACAAATCCCTTTATATATATATATATATATATATATATATATATATATATATATATATATATATTATAAACTGTTACATTAAGACATGCAAGTTAACTGCTACAAATTTGTATATTTTGTTTCGACGTTTAACATCTCTCATGTTCTAATGTAACAGTTCATAATATATATATATATATATATATATATATATATATATATATATATATATATATATATATATATATATATATATATGAATTTTCTTTTTTTATTGCTCTAAACGTTATTGTACCTTGCACGCTGTTTACTTTTTGAAATTGTGCATTACAGTTCTGGTTGGTTTCCCCTAAAAAGGAAGACGCCATTTCGAACTCTACAAGAGAGCACTTTTTTCTTTATTAAGTTTCTTGAAATCTCATACCGATAAACGTAATTCACACCGCTAAAAAAACATGGCGTCTTCCCAAGTATGTGTATCCACTAATATAATGCGTAGAGCAATAGAAAATATCCGTCTATGTGTTTATAAGAATTGCTTAGAAATCGATTTCATGCCTGAATAAATTGTAAAATTTACATTTGAGCGAGTCTAGTAACGTTAAAATCTGTAAGCATTGTGCTACTGAAAAATGGACGTCGTAAAGTGGAAAGACAGCTGTTTGGACTCATGCATGAGTAAGAGATGGCTAGAGAAGAAAGCAGACGATGGCCGATGGAGCGCCTGGAAAGATTTGCTGCAGTTTCAAGAGAATTTACTGGCGTTACATGGCAGACTGAGTGGCACCAATGGACATAGCGTACACTTTAGTCAGAGGCAGATGGAATTCTCCGAAATATAGTAAATTAGCGGTTTGATCACTTATTCTTTTATTTTTAGCATCTCATATATTTTAAAGTTTCTATTCATGAGTAATTTGTAAGTCTCATATTTTCATGTTTTGCTATTGTTTACAATCGACTCATTGATTTATTCTTTACGGTTTATCTACCTATTGTAGGCTATTTAAAGCCAGAAAATATTTTTACATTTTAAAAATGTGGGCCATGGTAATGATTTACTGATACGTCATATTAATTAACCCATAGCTGGGGGTACAAAAGATGGATTCATACATTTTTCCAAGAGTACTTGCGCGCAAGTGATTATAAATATCATGACTAGAATTCGGACTCGACTCTCCCATTCTCAGGTCCTAGCGGCTATACCCGCACATCCAAGCTTGCAAACCCTGGTATTCTCAAGCGTTCACCCATCTAGGTACTGATCAAACTCAACATTGCTTAACTTCGATGATCGTACAGGAACTGGTGTTACAATGTGGTATAGCCATATGCCTGTTGTGTAAAAAGACATTTTTAAAAATTTAGTCTGTATTTATTCACATTACTCGGACTCCGAATAATGTAAGTAATGCAAGTAATCATAATACCTCATCTCAGAGATAAAGACAGATATTGAAGGCCGGAGCGTACAACGGCCGAAAAGTTATGAATATGGCAATGAAGATGAGGATAGCAGTCTGAATAATATAAATAATGCAAGTAATCATAATACCTCATCTCAGAGATAAAGACAGATATTGAAGGCCGGAGTGTACAACGGCCGAAATGTTGTGAATATGGCAATGAAAATGAGGATAACAGTCTGAATAATATAAATAATGCAAGTAATCATAATACCTCATCTCAGAGATAAAGACAGATATTGAAGGCCGGAGCGTACAACGGCCGAAAAGTTATGAATATGGCAATGAAGATGAGGATAACAGTCTGAATAATGTAAATAATGTAAGTAATCATTATACCTCATCTCAGATATATAGACAAATAGTGAAGACCGGAGCATACAACGGCCGAAACTTTGTGAATATGTCAATGAAGATGAGCATAATAGTCCGAATAATGTCAATAATGCAAGTAATCATAATACCTTATCTAGGAGATATAGACATATATTAACCTGCAATATATTTGATTCACTCCGAGTGGTCTTCATTTCTGTTGCACAATGCAAAGTTGAATACGTAACTCTGATATGATTTACCCCATCTATGGATTAAATACAGAACAGACAGAATCCTATAGTCTTGTTAGCAACTAGTCGAACACATAATTTAACTCAAGCTGACTGAATCATGAATCGAAAAGAGACATCATCGCTTAAGCATGCATCACGCATGACGCCGAACGAAGGAAGGAAGATGGTTCCTTTTTTGCTAACTTTACAAACAAGAGACTTTTCGGTGCTCTTCCTGGCAATGTTGGTTACAACACGCTTTGGTCGCAAGTGTTTTTAAGTCTTTCAATGCGTACTTCGCAAACTTCTCTCAACAAAAAAGACAAGGTTTCTACAAAAACGGTATCAGCAATCTTGTAGAACGATGGCAGATATCTACCTATAAAAGGCAGGATGTGTGTGTGTGTGTGCGTGTGTGTGTAACGAATGCACAGCCGCAATTTTCGACGGATTTGCACCAAAATTTACATGCACATGCCCCAATTTAGTAGACCGACATTGCATTTCCCAACTCCCATCGTTAGTGAAAATAATCGATTTTTTCATGCTTCTACGGTGGTTTTCATGTAGTTTGCGGCCATTTTCTACTGACCAGAGTGAGAGCCTATAGCTAGCTGTCACGAATAGGCAGGAAGATTCTATTGGCCAGCGTGAGAGCCAACAACTGACTGACACGAATGTTAACTAGCATGCTAGCATGCAAAAAAAAAATCGATAGCTGCATTCGTCACAAGTGGGAAAAATTTAAATCTGCATGGCACTTTACTCCAATTGGCTCATTCGCTTGCTTAAACTCAACGTTGATTCTGATTCCGCAGAACTGGGTTGGGTGTAAAAAAGTATTTGTTGCTAACATTCTTTTTTCATTCACTTTTTCTAGCTACGTGTCCTTTTTTAAAGCTGTTCATTTTGTGTTCATTTTGTTTAGTTCTTTTTTCGTAACAGATTTAATGTTTAGTATAGAGCTTAAAAAATGGCAGTGTGAGATAGGCAAGAAGTAAGGCATGTAGCAACATCAGCACGGCAAAGGGCACTCCTTTGAAGGCAAGGAAGGGTAAAAATATTTTAAGACAAGTGATAGCGATTGTTGTATGAGCCGTACGATTTTTTAATCAAGCACGGTCAACGCCGGGCCATGCTGCTAGTAATTATTACAAATTATGGATAATCTACTTGAGTAATAATTGTTTTTTGCGAGTATGTAATATTTTTTATATGCGAGTATGTAACATATTTTTTTATTCTCTGATCGGGTAGGATCTTTTGAAGAAGCGACTTTTAATGCTGACTGAGCCCTGTCAAGGTTTACAATACAAGACTCCATCCAGATATGCCGACATTTCTCGGCTGGCTTCTCGAACTCTCTGCTTTCGGGCAGAGAGGTACCTAGACGGTGCTATACCGAAGGGCAGATTCGCGTATGGGGAGGTAGATAAGCCCGATCCTGTGTATGCTGGGTTTAAGGGGAATTTTTGGCCAATCCTATGGGCTCCAAATCGCCCCTTGTAAAAAACGGCCTTGTGCCACATCCTGCCTTGTCGGGAGGCGAGATAAATAACTTCAGTCCAGATCTGCTGAGCCAGGCAGTTCACTGCCAGGCTCGCAGTTGGTTCGTTGAACTCTTTGCCTTCGAGCAGAGAGGAACCTATGGGCTATGCTGAACGACAGTCATATCTGGTGGGTTAGTCAAACCTAACCATGTGTATGCGGGGTCTACTCTGAATTTTTGCCCAAGCCTGTGGGCTCGCAATCGCCCCTTGTAAAAAAACGGCCTTGTGCCACATCCTGCCTTGTCGGGAGACTAAGGTAAATAACCCCATGATTTACAATACATGTAGCAATTTACATTACCTTTATTTGCCTTGATAGCTAAAGTAGTCATAGGAAAGTGATTTGGCCAAATGTTCACTAACCCACGTCAGAAAGTCAAGATCCTTTTTGTCAAAGTATCTGACAACTGAATAAAGCGCGCGCGTCTATGTGTGTGTGTATGTGTGTGTGTGTATGTGTGTGTGCCTTTTTACGATTGCAGGAATGGCTCAACTTAACTTTGAACACGATTTGCTGAATCAATCATCCGTGGCGATAACGATAACGCTAGTTAGCTCAGTGGAGCGTTGACAATTTAAAAAAAATAACACCCGCATTGGCATAGAAGAAATAAAACACACTAGATGTACACTTCAGTCTCAAAAACGCAGTTTGAGTCATTGCTGACTCGAATATCTAGCTTTCATCAGAGATCAAAGAGGAATCACGAGTCCCCGTTGAAAACTAACATTCAAAGTCCTGGTTTTGATCTAGGATCAAAAACCCAACTCATTGGTGCTTCTGAAAAATTTGAATTCGAAGGCCTTGCTTTCACTTGAGTTCAAACAATGAATCATTTTTGTTTGTTAAAAATTAGCATTCTAAGTTCTGGTTTTGATCTGAGATCAAATACGAATCATTGGTGCTTGCTGAAAACTAGCATTCGAAATTCTGGTTTGATCTGAGATCAATCACGAATCATTGGTTCGTCTGAAAAATCCGAATCAAAATTTGTGGCTTTCATCTGAGATCAAACACAAATCATTGGTGGTTGTTGAAGTTTAGCATTCGAAATCCTGGCTTTGACCTGAGATTGAATATTGATTGGTGATGTGAAAAATACGCAAATGTCTGAATTTGTTGCAAACTCCGTTTTATTTGACATAAAATTACTACAGTGGAATACCTCGTCAAATTCAAGCAGCCAACTCTAATGTTTTGTCTACTAGAGTTTATACACACACACACACACACACACATATATATATATATATATATATATATATATATATATATATATATATAATTTTATATGCGCTGTATATTCAGTTGTATGGATATGAGTTTGTCATTTGTAATTATATATATATACAGTAGCGAGCATAAAGATCAGAACGATGTGAAGAAAGAGTTTAAATGTGAAATAACTTTTTATTTTAAAGCTTCAAAGAACATTTTAGCAAGGATATAAAGGTAAATTATATAATTCCAAAATATAAAGCCCAATAAACTATGGACTAATTTGAAAGGAGAATGGGAGAAAATATCCGTTAATGAATGCAAGACATTAATTCGCTCATGTAGCAAAAGATGTCAAGCTGTTATTGCAAGTAAAAGGTCTATACATCAAGTACTAATGAATTATGAACGCTATTTTCATTTGGATATGATGTATCCATTATAATAGTATGATTTTGTTAATCGTTCTGATGTTTTTGATCATCTATTTTTTCGAATGTTATATAATTATTCTTATAAATTTAACAAAATAACTTCATTGAGATTTATATTTTGGAATTATATAATTTACCTTTATATCCTCATATTTTTTGATAAAATGTTCTTTGAAGCTTTTAAAATAAAAAGTTATTTCATATTTAGACTTTTTAAAAACATCGTTCTGATCTTTATGCTCGCTTCTGTATACATAAAATATATATAAATATGTATGTACATAAATATAATTTTATAGTAATACGTCGAGCTTAGAATCCTCAACAGAATGCAGAAAGCACTGGAGGACTGTTTCGTCCTATCTGGGACTCATCAGCAGAAGTGCTTTCTGTATCCAGTGATTTCTGCATTCTTTTGAGGTTTCTAAGGTCGACGAATTATTATAAAATTAGCCTAAATCCCCAAATCAATTACTTATATAAATATAAATATATATATATATATATATGCAGTCTTTTATATATATTATTTATATATTTGTCTGACGATGGCACATAGCGTGAAAACCAGCGTCACAAACTTACATTAATCCAACTAAATATATATATATATATATATATATATATATATATATTACAAAGAGTCAATCATACCTTGAAAAAAAATACACCATATCCATTTTATTTATTTATGATCATTCGGAGGATTATCAATAGTATAATGCTTATGTTTATGTCTACTAGCGAAGTGATTTCGCCAATAATCGCATTCACATTGCTGAATGATTCAAGGTATGATTGACTCTTTGTAATGTAAATATATGCTGCCTATTTTATAATGTTCATATATATATATATATATATATATATATATATATATATATATATATATTGACTTGACTTGTATCGGTTTTCACCCTGGTCGGGTTGAACCGGCTTCCTCCTGAGCAAGTACAGCATCTCAGACCATCGTGGCCCACGCCCGCCAATCCTGAGCCTGGTCTCACGAAATGGCGAGCCACTCGCGATTCCGTGGTCGAAGACCAACTACTTGCGGACCCGATAGTACTGCTAGGTCATCCTTGATTGTGCTAGCCCACGTCTTCAGCTGCCCACCGACACGCCTTCGCCAGCCAGGAAGAGAAGGAGGGAGAAGTACATCGCGGATGAGCTCTCCCTCGGGGCGTCAAGCTGCGTCTCGAACCATCGAAGACGACGCTGGAGCAGAACGAGTGGAAGAGGACGGAGACCCAGGCGACAACGCAGAGTGGTTGTGGGCACACGATCGATCCGGCGGCATCGCAGAATGCAACGAAGGCAATTGTTGTCGAACACTTCAAGCCTTCGTAGGTTAACCGCTCTAAGTGGCCACGTTTTCCAGCCATAGAGAAGGATAGTCCGAACAATAGCCTGATAGATGCGCCCCTTCGTAGCCGTGGAAATCTCTCGTCAACCCCCATAGTGACCGCTTGAGACGCACGAATGCAGCTCCTATACGGCGTTCGACCATAGCAGCAGCCTGCCCGGATGGTATAATGGTGGAACCGAGGTAAACCAAAGACTGTACGCCCTCCAGATTGACCCCGTCCAGCGTCAAGATATATATATATATATATATATATATATATATATATATATATATATATATATATATATATATATATATATGAGAGATAGAGAGAAGATATATACAGGTATTACTGCTTTTCCGTGATTTATTAATATGTATCATATTAGCTGTTTATTTTTATATTTTACATCGAGCATTGTTCATGTAGCGTACTTGTTTATTTGTATTATATAATATATATATATATATATATATATATATATATATATATATATATATATATATGTGTGTATATATATAAATATATATATATATATACATATATATATATATATTATAAATTAATTGATTTAAAATATGTTTTGTTCGCTACACAGTGATAACCACGTTTCAAAAATCGGAGCTAAGACTTCGAATTTAATTTTGTTACTAAATTAAAGACATTAGTTCCATTTCCTCGTCAAGCGAATTTTGGAGTAACTTATTTTTTTAAATTTACTGTTTTAAAGGCACGGCAAAGATTCATAATTGAGTGTTTTCAAGGATACAGAGAAATCTACTCATCTAGACAAGGGGTGCTAGCTTGTTCAATTTCAATTTCCACGGTAATTGCTCCGAGGAACTGCTTTCGCTTGTCCCTAGGCCTCATGAATTTAAACGCCCCACCAGGCTGGCATCCCGTTCCCACCCCTTCACCATTGAAACTGTTAGATGTAGACGTCTCTTCTACTCCAATAGCTTCATATCTCGCACATCTCGCCTATGGAACTCCCTTCCCTATTACTGTTTCCCTGACAAATACAATCTCCAACGGTTTAAGTGTAGCGTCAATCGACATCTCCAGTTGCCTTGATCTATCCACTTCCCTTCTCCACTTCCTTTCATCTTTCATTCCTATCTGCTCTCGCTCTAAATCTTCTGTAACCCCCTTGCCTTGATCGACCCTCCGTCCTTCTCTTTCTCCACATCCCTTCCTTTACCACTCCTATCTGCTCTTCCTCCAACCCTTCTGTAATCCCATGCGTGATAGTGGCCTTGCTTGGGGTGATACGCTTAAATATATATATATATATATATATATATATATATATATATATATATATATATATATATATATATATATATATATATATATATATGTATGTATAAAAAGCAAAAATTTTATTGTTTTTTCAAATTTTTTGAGTTAGCTGAAACGTCGGTCAGGATGTTGGAGGACACGAACCAATTCAATGACGAAATGATAGTCTAGAAATTTCTATATGAATGAAAACTTTTCTCTACCGACACGTTTCGTCCTCTGATGGACTTTATCAAGGTAAATGTATGGATTTTATTTTGCAACATGTATTTATAAAATAAAAATGAAAATGTTAGCTTACTGGCATTGTTAAATTTAAGAACATATATATATATATAAATATATATATATATATATATATATATATATCGGGCTAAGTGAAAGTCGGAATAAATTATTGGTGACGCTTAGTGAAGTAATTTAATGTCTAATAAACGATAGTTAGTAAATTTTGTTGATGTTTTGTTATAATGTAATTATCTGTCTATCTATCTATTCTCTCTCTCTCTCTCTCTCTATCTATCTATCTATCTCTCTCTCTCTCTCTATATATATATATATATATATATATATATATATATATATATATATATATAAAACACACACATATATATATAAAAAATTCATTTTTTATTTCTCCACCACTGCATTAATGAAAAACCACAGATAAAGGAATAATCTTTTTCAACACAAATTTTAAACTAAAACTCCCTCAATTTTCAAGCAATCTAATACAAACTTCACTCAATTGTAGCCAATAATAAGTTGATTGTTTAACATTCATTTAACTTGATAATGGAGTCCACCCATATAGTGAAAACACACGTAAATAGCGAAAAATTGGCGATTTTTACTGGTTTCTTTCATATTTTTGGTTGATCTTTCAACCAATTTTCATCAAACTTAACAATTGCTTTATAAATGTATCCTCTTTTACATCCCTTGTGGCACACTGACAAATTGAATTTCAAAAACTCCAAAATAATTGTGGTCTGAAGTGGGTCTTCATGTTGCCTGTTTTACCCCTTCATATCCTCGTCTAACTTCAATTGAATTAATACATCTGTTATACCAGTAACTGCATTAATTCAAAATGTTTTTTAATGAAAGTACTTTAAAGTAATTGAAGAAGATAGACTCTGTTACATCTAAATATAATTCTGTTTTTGCTCCATTCTAAAAGAACGATTTTTCTGATCGACCACCTGGCTATGGCTACTAGTTATTTATATAGAAGGTAACTGAATGTAACTATTTTCTTTTATTTTTTTTATAACCATGTATGTTGACTTGGGAAATATGTATTTCTTCTCAGAAAGGAGATATTTGCGAAAATCCCTGGCGGAGATTTACATTTTGGCAAGTCACGATAGCGGCAATATCAATAATTTTCCGTCTAAGTAAGATACTTTCTCTTTCAGTAAATGTGGCATTCTTTAGATCGAAGTTGTGTTTGAAATTTTATATATAACAAATGTATTTGATAGATTGTTTTGTGTTCATAGATACATTTTTTTTTAAATTTCTGCAAGTTTCACCAATATATAATAAGGAAAAGTCGTGAGAGTTTATTTTATATATACCTGCTTTAGAATAATTATTGTTATGGGTTCAGGCCATATCCATAATAGTTTTGAACGTGGTTATAATTATTTTCATATTGTTAAGACTGGAGGAATTGTTTTGGGATAGTGGATGGGAAGATTTGGTTTATTTGGGTTGGTTTATTTTGTTTTACGGTATATCAACCTCAAATGGTTATTTAATGATGACAACATTTTTAGGATTGATTCGTATGAATAGAATATGTATTATTTGGTTTAGATTGGTTTGGTTTATGTTGTTTTACGGCATATCAACCTCAATGGGTTATTTAGTGCCGACAACATTTTTAGGATAGATTCGTATGAATAGAATATGTATTATTTGGTTTAGATTGGTTTGGTTTATTTTGTCTCATGGCACACCAACACCAATAGTCTATTCAATGCCGACAAAATTATTTATTGCTGGTACTATTTTCTTTTGTCAAAAATCTGTTCATTTTAATATTTTTCCCTCAAAATTGTATTGCTGGTTATAATGCTTTACTATTTGCCCATAACTGGGACTCTAACAGATGGTACCACCCCGGGTCAGGGTAGACCTGGGAACACCAGCAATTAAGAGATGGTTTCACGCTCCTCAAAACCTCCTGATCAGTGGCTTTGCTGCTTGATTTAGTTTATCGTCTTACCCTGGACGGGGATGTTAAGGAGTTTGTAAGTAATATTATATGCATATGTAGGGATACCAACAGTGATTGTATCCCTTTCGTTGAAATAGTCATAAGTGGTTACGTGACAGTCGGCGAATGTTTTTAGATGAATAGAGTCACGAAGTACAGTTGCGATGTAGGGACCAGAAAAAAAAAGGATGTGGCTAGTCCACGGCGTTAGTTCTTACAGGCCTAACCAGGTTCCACCGTAACTCGTTTTCTCTTCGGGAAATAGTACAAATAAGGTTCTTCATTTTTACGCACCGGTTGTTGTTGCGTATATGTTATAATTTCTCTGCGTGGGACACGATATATATGTAATGATAGTTTTATGTATGTCTTAGAGTTCTTTTTTTCTAATCCGCTATGCTGCTATTCCCGTGAAGTACGGCGCTATTGTATCACGGATATAATAGATTATTATTGGGAAATTCAAATGGGGGAATAAATCTTTCTTCCATAGAAACCTCCCGTTATATCTGTTTTTATTTGTTTATTGTCATTGTTGGTAATGACGTTATCTTTATTCGTTATAGCTATTAATGTCATTATATATATATATAATGAACAATGTCATCAATAAAAATAACAAATAAAAATAACCTCATTATAATGATAAAAACATTATATAATGATGTTATCTTTATTTGTTATTCTTATTAATATTATTATATATATGTATATATATATATATAATGATAATGACATTAATAACAATAACAAATAAAGATAACGTCATTATAATGATAATAACATTATATGATGACTTTATCTTTATTTGTTATTGTTTATAATATCATTATCATTATATATATATATATATGTGTGTGTGTGTGTGTGTGTGTTAGTGTATATATATATATACTGATAATGCCGTTAATAACAATAATAAATACAGATAACATCATTATAATGATAATGACATTATATAATGA
>OZ038485.1:22227447-22237447 GCA_964036315.1 Acanthosepion esculentum | reverse complement strand
GATAGATAGATAGATAGATAATGAACAGACTGAGATAGATAGATAGATAGATAGATAGATAGATAGATAGATAGATAATGAACAGACTGAGATAGATAGATAGATAGATAGATAGATAGATAGATAGATAGATAGATAGATAATGAACAGACTGAGATAGATAGATAGATAGATAGATAGATAGATAATGAACAGACTGAGATAGATAGATAGATAGATAGATAGATAGATAGATAATGAACATACTGTGATAGATAGATAGAACGATAGATAGATAGATAAATAGATAGATAGATAGATAGATAGATAGATAGATAGATAGTGTCAGACATGCAGATATATAGATAAAATCGATTAATATCAACAAGATAAAACTACTATAGCAGCAGGCAATCATTGAATGGCCTGACATAATTCAAAAAAGATATAAATACTTACAAGCGAAAACATTTGAATCACGACCTTAATTGCCAAATTCACGACGTTTCGGCCATTGTACACGTCGGTCGTCTTCAGGTGATATACGCTGGAAATTCGAACTGAACCCTTTATTTAGTCCACGGGGGTAGATTGTTCTAATTCTATGGGTCCTTTTTCTGGATATCTCAGTTTCAGTTATTCCCTTTTAGTAACTCATCCCTCCAAGTTTTTGTTCTGTCTCTAGTGGCCAGGTATTGTATTCATTATGGGTTGTGTCATTTTTCGATTACTCACCCCACGCTTTTATCCACTGGGGCATGACGGAGACAGGACAAAAGGGCTATCTGTACCTTAGTGGTTGCTTTCTCTGAAATAATGTACTTTTTTTAATCATTAAGCAATAAAGCCATTAAGATGTAAGGGGTTACTGATTATGAGGTACTATGAGTAAAAGCAGTAAATAAAAGAAGAGAAATTAAGATTCGTTTTCATTGATTCGTTTTCTACGGCTTATCAACCCTTTGCAGGGTATTTAAAGCCAGAAAATATATTCAGATTTCAAGAATATTTTTAGAGATGATACTGATTTAGTGATGCAATTCTTACTAATCAACCCATTGCTGCGACGAGAAGACGTGAATTCTTACCTTTTCCAAGCTTAAGTGAATATAACGAACCGAACGGGAATTCGAACTCCGTTCTTCAATTAACAATCCCGAGCCATTGCATCACCCGCACATCCAAGTTTACAGCACCTAGTATTCTCAAACGGTTACCCATTTAGGCACTGGCAAAAATCGACGTTGCTTAACTTCGGCGATAGTACGGGAACCGGTGTTTCAACGCGATGTGTGCCGTAAGTCAGAAATTAAGAAGACAGAGGATAACGATTGGCGCTGCATATAAAGTTTTGAGGATCAAAGCTGACTAGAAAGCAAGAAACCGGAAGTGAGTTCCACAAACAAGAAGTGCGAGAGAAGAAACTGTTAGCATAGAACTTGCGGTTGCATCTCGCCATTTCAACTTGTAAATGGTGAGACCTTGCCGCCAATCCAGTACTGCACTTAAATTCATAAAGTCTATATACCATAAAAAGTAAAGTTCATCCGAACGATTACCATGAAAGTATTTGTAGAAAAGACAAAAGGAAGGAACATTACGGCGGAGGGAAAGTGACTGAAGCCGGGATGCCAGGTCAGGACCAATAACATTGCAGATTCTTCTTCGGATTTTATAAAGAATCTCTAAATACACAGCCGGAGCACCAGACCAGATGTAACAGCAATACTCAAAACAAAGACGAATGGTAGACTTATCTATATCTATAAAACAGATGTCTGTGTGTCTGTCTGTCTGTCTGTCTGTCTGTATGCTATTTATGCATGTTCACATTTCTCGACCGATTTCGATGTAATTGTACACACATGTTGCAAATTTCCTAAAGGAAGTTTAGACCAACTTTTCAATCTCCACTCTCACCCCCCGGGGGTTGGCAGAAAAATCGATAAAACTGAAGGTGGGTACGGCTTTTAGCAAAAGACAAGGCAAAGTTACACGCGAACAAATTTTTTTACTGGATGAGTTGATGTCCAGTGCACTTAATACAAAACATCAGCTCATGTTACGAGATTTATGTAGAGTGCTTGATAGTTTTCCTGCAACATTTGTTAGAGTTTTGGGGTACGTTATGTACTAGTGAGCCAATCAAAATGGGCTGAAGGCTTAACCAATGGGAAAGCTCAAAATATTCAATTCGACGTGTATAAAGGCAGCCATGTTTTTTTCCGAATATTCACTGCCAACCCCCGAGACCTTCGAAGACTGAAGAATTACGGAACTGCTGCTGGTGGTATTGGCAATATAGTCTGATCAAGTAGAGTGTCTGACTGGTGAGTGTTAATCTTTAACGTTGTTTCATTGAACAGATTACGTACTGCGCTGGATTCTATATTCATAGACTAAGGTGAACATCGTCAACATCACTGACTTCACACAAAAAATTGCAAAGAAATGTGAAAAAGTCCTGTTTTTGTACTACATATAATAAAACTTGAATAACTTCCTCATTTTTTATCTGACTTTCTTCAAACATGTCGCAAAATATTTGCCATCATACAAGAAATAAGTGGTGATTTTAGTCCTGCTCGCTTCTCCGCGTATAACAAAAAAACCTAAAAAAACTCTTCAAAAAGCCCGTTTTTCGAACATACCTCCTTGGTTCTTCATTTAATGCTTTCTAAATTTGCCATGTAAATTCCATAATCCGTGAATGTTTGGCTTAGATTATTTCAGCTAAGTCTATGAAATCTGCGACAAACTAGGTCTAAAATCGGTTTTTGCCGTTTAGCCAATGGTTTCTTCATATGATTCCATCTTAAACTGGCATTCGAACAGCCTTTGACGCAAAGATTGTTTGAGAAGAATTATTGAAGCGTTAAAAAAGGAAAATTCCCTAAGAACCTCTTATTAATCCCAGCTTTACAGTAAGCCCTCTCATTCCCATAAAACCTACTAAATTTTCCGCCTTGCTGGACACATGCTGAGAAAGGTGGACCCCAGGTTTTCACTCGTGTCATGTAAATGTTGTCCCTCGTAACGTGTTCAGGCAATGTACAATCGAATCTCTTTTACATAGAATCGATTGTGAAAAGTTTTCGATCTTACATTTCCCATCACCAAAAGTCAGGGAAGGATTTAGCATGTTTATTTAAGATTTTACATTTTTATGTACTCATATATGAGGTATACAACTACTTGTATGCTTCATTATATATATATATATATATATATATATATATATATATATATATATTTAAATAAAAAGAAAGAACAGTAAGATATAAAATCCGGTGTTCTTATAAATATTTTTATTTTTACACAATAGTGCTCAATGTAAATTTACAGAGCATTAATATTATAAATTAATTGATTTAAAATATGGGTTTTTCGCTACACAGTGATAACCATGTTTCAAAAATGGAAGCTAAAGCCTGCTAATTTAATTTTGTTATTAAACCAAAGACATTAGTTCCATTTCCTCGTCAAGCGAATTTTGAAGTAACTTATTCTTTTTAAATTTACGGTTATTATTTTTGAAACATGGTTATCACTGTGTAGCGAAACACCCACATTTTAAATCAATTAATTTATATTATATATATATATATATATATATATATATATATATATATATATATATATATATGATGAAAATGTGGAAAAGACAAAGCAAAATCCGAATATGTGAGTTTACTGTTTTTTATTTTGTTTATAAAAAAACAGTAAACTCACATATTCGGATTTTGCTTTGTCTTTTCCACATTTTCATCATACCGTCGGATCTACATCCACATATTTGCTTACACACACATATATATATATATATATATATATATATATATATATATATATATATATATATATATATATATATATATATATATATATTGTGTGTGTATTTAGGCAGCATTTTTTCATGAATGGATGTTTCGTTAAATAATATGGACAAGTTTTATCTATTTATTTTAAGTAAATTACTTTCATATTGTCGAATAAGCTTTTTAGCATTATCACTGAAACACGAAAGAAAATCACCATGTTGATACATGTTTTTATTGTTAATCCTGTCTAAGCTTTCGGCTTGCAGAAGCCATCATCAGAGATTACAAGTAGATTACAATTAAAATTAAATTGTTATTTAATTTACTATTTGTACTTGTAATCTCTTCTGATGATGGCTTATGTCCGAAATTCCAATTCAGGCCGAAAATTGTGTTCTTCAAGTCATGAACTCCGTGGAAGTTCAATTGAGTTGAGTTCTTCAAATTCCAAACTCTATGGTACTTCAAATCTTCGCGTCATGAGACCTCCCACTTTAAATCTGATTCCTTGGCATTTTGAAGAAATAAAATTGATTTCGCCAATTAACGGAATTAGTTTTGGAGATATTCTAAACTGAATTTCAAACAAATATATTTACATTTACAGTTTTTTTTGCGTTACTTTAAACTCAATACATATTAAAAAAACTTATTTCTTTCAGTTATTTTATAATTTAAATTTACTGTATCGTAATCAGCCGGATACAGAAGCAAATACCGGACGTTCGAGCAACAGATGAAGGACAGATTTTCAATCCCGGGATTTATCCTGATTCGAAAAAGGTATATGTCTCCCTTCCTTATTCCTGTTTCCCTGACAAATATAATCTCCAACTATTTAAGTGTAACGTCAATCGACATCTCCAGTTGCCGTGATCTATCCACTTCCCTTCTCCACATCCTTTCACCTTTGATTCCTCTCTGCTCTCGCTGCAAATCTTCTGTAACCCCCTTGCCTTGATCGATCCACTATCTTTCTCCACATCCTCTCCTTTACCACTCCTATCTGCTCTTCCTCCAAACCTTGCGTGCTAGTGGCTTCCAGACTTGCTTGGGGTGATAAACTTAACAAAAAAAAGAAAAAAGTTCGGCCCCGTGTTAGAGGGGTGACAAACACACTGTCGAAGAGACAGAATTTGACGTTAATTTATTTCGATTGGTCGTTTATATGTTTCTGAAAAAATTATTGGGTTTGGAGGTGGGTAACTATTGGTCGTTTAAATTTGAGCCTATAAGAATTTACTTGGTAGGTAGCCTCTTTATTTTAGATGCCACGGATAGGACTGATATAAATGTGTTCATATGTGTATACAGGTATGAGCGCGCCATATTTTGCATAAATATCAGGGACCTTGGGCGCTTAATTAACCTTTTCGAAAACATTATCGCATGTGGGGGGGGGGGCAGTTTTTCTTCTCCCATGATATTTAGTATTCAAATCGAAGACATTTACTCGAGTCGAACAACAGCTAAGATCGCTCGTTTCAAATTTATTGCTAACGGCGTAAGTACATTTGCAGAATTTTATAGGAAATGCCTTGCAAATTTTAACGCCTCCAAAACAAACTTGCATTTATTTAACCACTAGGGAGAGTATTTTTTTCGGCCTGCCATCAGTATGGCAGACGCTAAACTCATGGAGAGCAACACACTCCATTTTCTTGGTCTTTGACCTTACGTTTTCAACTTACTTGAAGTGAAGCGATTACGTCGAATCAATAGCTGCATCTAATACAAGGAAAGTTGGGTCACTGTGTCGTCCTGCATTGAATACTGTTGCCATATCTAGTCTGATGCTTCTTCATTTTCACCCGAAATTAAAGAAAATAAACAGAGTTTAAAACGGTTCATGATTAAGCATATTAGACATTCTGTTATTGAACCCTTAGCGGGGGGAAGGAAGAGATGGATTCATATACATTTCCCAAATGTAACTGCGCAATAACTTTTGCACCCCACTGTACACCCAGTGTACAGTGTGATGCAATGGCTATTTCTACACATCTCAAGGTTCTTAACGAAAACCAAAGAAGGATCTGTAATGTAATCTATCCTGACCAGGCATCCCGTCTTCAGTCTCTTTCTCACCGACGTTGCGTGGCTTCCCTCCGTCTTTTCTACAAATATTTTCATGGCAACTGCTCTGACGTGATTTTCCCCTGATACCCCGACCACCTGAATTTAAACTTGCTACTTGATTGACACCTAGATCCGATCCACTTATTGTTGAAATAGCTAAATGTAATCGCCACTTCTAGCCGTAACAGTTTTTTTCTCGCACTTTCCGCCTGTGGAATTCAGTTTTGTTTATTTGCTCAGGGCTCAGTTTGACATTCCAACCACCTGAAGAAGGCCGGAGCGTACAACGGCCGAAGCGCTGTAATAAATATGGCGGCAAAGATGAGGACAATAGTCCAAATAATGTAAATAGTGCTCTCATTTACCCAACATAAAGAACCCTCCCTGCTTCCTATTAAAATGGCTTATATGCGCCTGCTTCGTCTAACGATTTCCACTGACCTGAGATGGAACACCTACATTGATTCAGTAGCTTCATCTACCGCAAGGTTCTCTGTGTCGCGCCAGAAGGTTTTTCCATCCTTCAAATCTACAAGTCAGCCATTCAACCATTCGTCTTTGCATTGAATACAGTTTCCATATATGGTCTGTTCATCTCGAGGTCCTCGACAAAATCCAAAGACGGATATGCAATGTGATAGTTCCTGATCTGGCATCTTGTCTACAGTCACTTTCTCGCAGACGTTCTGTGGTTTCCCTCTGTCTATTCTAGAAATATTTTCATGGCAACTGCTCTGACGAGCTACTTTCACTGGTAGCCAAATTGCATAAATGTAAGCGTGCTACTAGATTGACATCTCAGTCCCACCCTTTCTCTACCGAAAAGGGTTAAATGTAGCCGTCTCTTCTACTCCAAAAGCTTCTTCACTCTCACTTGCCGACAGTGGAACTTCCCTTTTCTCTTACTTGCTTCCCTGATTGCTATAGTCTTCAAATATTCAAATGTAATATCAATCGACATCTTCTGATGCCTTGATCTTGATTCCTGTCCTTCTCTATATCCTTTTCTCAAACATCCATCATTACTCTTGCTCTCACTCTCTGTAACTCCTAGTGGAACTCTCGCCTTGCTTGGGGTGAAATGCTTCAAAAGAAATTAAACTTAACCTGTAAGAATATTTCTTTGTTTCATGGATGTTGTGGATTTTGTTACTGTCATCTCAGAGTTTAATTAAATCACTTTATTGATTATTAGCTGCTACTTTTGTATCTTCTCAACAATGTCTCTAGAACCTCTAATGAAAATGGCATCGAGCGGACACAAAAAAAGCCCGCCAGCACTTTTCGAACTAATAGCCTTTAATCATTGAGTTGATGAAATAAGTTTGGTAAACTGTTAATTAACAAGAATTGAAAAGACCCACCAGTTATTCTCTACTTACAGAAAAATAAAGAAAACTTACTAAATAATATTTTTAGTAAACTTGGCATTGAAAGGAAGATAGATTGTGGGAAAAATAGTCAAAACGTAAGTTTAAAAAAGCTACATTTTCAGAGGCGTGCTAGTTAACTACTGACTGCTTTAAAGGAAGAAGAAATATCTTCAACATCTATCTATATTTCTGAGAAGAGTGGTAATGTAACTATTTACATTATTCAGACTGTTGTCCTCAACTTTACTGTCATATTCACGACTTTTCGGTCGTTGTACGCCTCCGCGTTCTTCAGGATCTGTCTCTATTTCTAAGGTGAGGTATTGTACGTATTTACGCTATTTAAAGTGTTCGGACTGATGTTCTCATTATTATTGTCTTATTCATTATTCCCCAACCTCCTTCTTAGTTGGAATTTCGAACTGAACCCTTTATATAACAACAATCTATTCCCGTGGACTGAATAAAAGGGGCGATTCAAAATTCCAACAAATATCACCTGATGAAGGACGGAGTGTTCAACGTCAAAACATCGTGAATATGGCAATGAATATGAGCTCCGAACAATGTAAATAGTGTAACGAAATATCGTGAATTTAACCATTCTCCAAGGCCCTCAGTAGGCTATAATTTATCCCTGATGCACTGACATCCTAACTTTTTACACAAATGGACTCACCCAAGGTATACATATATTACTGCTACTGAATAACCGAGAGTAATAGAGGAGGGTAGCACAAAGTCACAGTAATGAGCACGTTAGACGCAGTAAGAAGTCATACAGCGATACGTCGATACCAAAGACTTTATATATATTTGTCTACTAACCCCGCATTCCTGGAACTACTAACCTGTATTACCAGTTTGTATTATTACGTTAATACATTTATTTTCCGATATTCATTCTTGGCGTTTGTTAATATTTGATACCGGATTTCATCTCGGAATCCACAAGAGTATAACAGAAGCACCAAATCAGCTGTGGCTGCAATATTCAATGCGCTGATGAATGGTATCACAAACTTGTGTTCAGCCAGATATCAACGTAGAAGAAGATATTTTTCCAGAAAATTACACATATTAAGCCGCAGCCAGAAATGCACGCGATAGACACTGCGGCGAACGCGGGCATTAAATCAGATTGCACGGATTAAGAAATGAATAGGCCAATCAAAGTGGCAATTACCCAAGCCGTGATGACTTAGATAAGTGCTTATTAAGCTACGGGAACAAAGTAAAGTGCTTACCAAATGCGAGTGGAGCCGGTGGTTATCCATTTAAATGCAAAATATCTGACTCTATATTTCACTTTGTTCAGAACATTGCTGATGAGAAATATAAAAAAAATAAAGTGGAAAGACTCGAGAGCCGCTCAGGCTAGAGGATTATTACTGTAATGACCCTTATCAATGTGGTGTCTGATATAAATGAAAGAGGATGAAACAGTGTTATAACGTTCGTATAAGCTCGTTGGTCTGGTTAATAATATGCGAAGTGGAACTCTAGAACAAAAGATTAATGAAGAAACGGTTTAAAAACATAGATTAGTAATGCAATAATAGCAAATAACGTAGTTAGTGCTGCAATGCGTACGGCACACTTTGAGCCTCATTTTGCCACTCTCATATGAGGAGATGTTCCTCTCATTGCCAATGAAAAAGGCCATGTTCAACACTTTAGTGTAGAGAACGTTGGTCGTCTTTCTACAGACGCCTCTTTTAAAATACGAATTCTCTTTTGAATACACATTTTTGGAGAGGTGGGGGCGTTCATTTCCAACACTTCCCTTCTTTTTTCTTTTACTAACATTGTGTAATCGAGTATTTATAATTGGAGTTATAAGGGGAGGGTTGCCAATGTTCAACCCAGCAAATGCAATATCCTCCTAACCGGCATCAAAATGCCACTCTAAGTCAGCACCTTTCACTCGGCAGAGACGCGCAAGACTAACCAATCTTTCGCCAAATTCCAATGGATGGAGTCGCTTCCTTTCCGTCCTGATCTTGTCTTTAAGCTGATGCTTAAAGAAAAGGATCAGTTGGGAAGAGGTAAACATCTCGGCCCCATGGATTTCCTTCTTCGCGTCGTCCATATCACGACTCGCAATAACCCCCAGTAAGCAAAGGAACACATAGTGCTCAGCCTTAGTCAACGGCGGTACTATATTGCTACAGACGGAACTGGCGTCGAGGACAAAGAACTTTCCGCGCAGCATGCGAACCATGATGTCTTCAACAAACTTGCACAACGGAGCTACGACACTACAATGAAAAAAGGCGTGACCTAGAGTCTCCACCTCCCCAGTGCAGCGAACGCAATTTGACAACTTTGCCAAAACACTCTTTGCGACTCCCTTGTGTCATGCTTGTGACTACTTTTGTAATCAATGGAAGAGTCCATGGTCAACACTTTAGTGTAGGGAAGGTTGGTCGTCTTTCTACATAACACCCAGCCTTTTTAAGATACGCATTTTCTTTTGGGAGGGGTTCATTTCCAACACTTCCTTTGGATTTCTTTTTTCTTTTTACTAACGTTGTGTTATCGAGTGGTTATAATTGGAGATGTCAAGTCAAAATTATTGTTCAGAAACTTCCTAATGTAGATCTTTTTGTTGAGTTTTATTTCCTTATGCATATCTTGGTTTTAATTGCTTTACATGCCTTTTATGTTGCCAATTTCGGACTTGTGCTATATAAATCATCCTGCCAATGCGATTTACTATTTCACCATCTTCCCAACTTTCCTTTT
>OZ038485.1:22194947-22224947 GCA_964036315.1 Acanthosepion esculentum | reverse complement strand
AAACGAATGCTTGTAACTGCAGCATATACTCGAGTATAAGTCGAAACTTTTAAATTAGATTTTTTGGCGCGGAAAATAACGGAGTTAGATATTTACATGGCTTTGTTTCGTGTAATGGTTGTCGCCAATATTGCGATGACCGCAATAAACCAATGAATAGATACTAATTTCAATGCACCTTTTCGACCTTTCACTGACATAGACTAACGTGACACTGAGTGTCACTGAGACAAATCTTCGGCGGGAATCTGAACTCGACAAGCCAATCCCACGTTTTTTTTTTGTGTTGATAAGCTCAAATGACATCTTAGTGTCCTTAAATAGAATCCTATAATTATTCTCGATTTGATCTTGTTATAATGGTGGGAATAGAAAGTGACCAGGTCATCGAATTTTATCACATCTTCGCCCACGAATTTTTTTCTTCCAATATTTGAATTCTTCAAAGAATTACTACTTTCCCAAGACAAGATACATCACTACAAATATGTTAAAAATTTAAAGAAAATGGTTAAACCCATGACCTCATGTAATTAAAAATATATAACTCATAAATTAATCTCAAACTGAATTAATTTAAATACTAATTTATGCGATTCGTTTATTAGACATTGAATTGTATGACTTCGTGTCCTCCATAGTTCGTCTGATGTTTCAGTTTGCTTGATGAATATTTATGAACGTTGGGAAACTCAGACATTTTGAAAATCCAATAACATTTTTGACCTTATTTATAAATAGATGTTGCAAAATAAAATCCTTGCATTTTCTTGATATATACATGTTAACATTGCATTTGATGTGATAAAATCCCACATAGGACGAAACGCGCTGGCTAAGATAAGAACCCGTTTTGTCAATCATATTGTTCTATCTATCTATCTATCTATCTATCTATCTATCTATCTATCTATCTATCTATCACTGTCTGTTCATATCTGTCTGTCTATCGTAATTTCTTCATATCTATCTATCTATCTATCTATCTATATATATATATATATATATATATATATATATATTAAAACCATTGAAAACTCAATCAATAAATAAATACTTGTTGCAAAATAAAATCCTTGCATTTTCTTGATATACTTGTCAACATTGCATTTGATGTGATAAAATCGCATATAGGACGAAACGCGCTGGCTAAGATAAGTACCCGTTTTGTCAATCATATTGTTCTATCTATCTATCTATCTATCTATCTATCTATCTCTCTATCTATCTATCACTGTCTATTCATATCTGTCTATCTATCGCAATTTCTTCATATCTATCTATCTATCTATCTATCTATCTATCTATCTATCTATCTATCTATTCATGGAGCCCTACCGGACCCTATTCGTAACTTACTTGTTGACAACACTAATATAATAGCATCATCTACATGCAAAAAATGGCTATAAATAATGGAAGCCTTATTAATAAAAACAAAAAAACAACACTTAATAATATTAACTTTGAACATGGACATAATATCTTGACCGTATTTCGAAAAATGAAAACATTTTATAAAGCATACATACAATAAACTATTTCATATTTAACAGTTAAAATATTTCATCCTTGAAAATGGCTAAATGTATAACCGAAATCGCTTGGATAAAAAGAACATTCGGACAGTTTTTATATAATTTATCATCCGAAAAGAAAAAAAATATTAGATCGCATAAGAAATTGTATAAAAAAATAAATAAAATCACCTTCTCTTTCGTATTCAATGAAATGTGCATGAAAGAAGGATTGCTGCCTAAATACACAAATACATACATATATATATATATATATATATATATATATATATATATATATATATATATCAGTGAATTACCCGCAGTCTCATACACATAGACAAACACACACACAACACACATAGACAAACACACACACGACACACACGCACACACACACAGTTAAAAGAAATTCTGTATGATTTGCTATCTAACCTATCAAATATAAATCTAGCCATAGGTCGAAGGACTCTTGAATTCATGCATTTTAATAAGCAAGCCAATCCGACGGAGACATCGCATGAATTACAGAGATTTGATTCCTTTTATTTATTCTATGATATATGTTTCCATCATTCAATCTCTGAATTCTCGTCAAAAACATCGTTCTGGCGTCGCTCGGTCAGCCTTCTGTTTTTTTGCCTTCTATTCTTAATTAGCAAACATGTCTCTTGTTATTTTTATCATTTCTTTTCTATTCTTAACTGTCATGTCCTTTCAGGACGTATTTGGTCAGAAGTTTCTAAAGAGGCCTTTTCTTTATTATCTGTAAATTATCATGGCTGCTGGGAAAACAGATTGGAGTGGTTTCCCGTTGCCTATTCGAACCCTTTGATTTCAGAAATTACCAGAATTCATTGGTTTTCCGTTGCCTTGTCGAAAGCTTTCAATTGGGAATTTAACAGAATAGAGCGGTTTCACATTATTTCTCGAAAACTTTGATTTTCAGTATTTACAAGAGTGGAATAGTTTTCCGTTAGTCTTTTCGAAAGTTTGAATTCAGAATTTACCAGAGTGGAATGGTTTACCGTTGTCTTTTCGAAAGTTTGAATTCAGAATTTACCAGAGTGGAATGGTTTACCGTTGTCTTCTCGAAAGTTTGAATTCAGAATTTTCCAGAGTGGAATGGTTTACCGTTGTCTTCTTGACAGTTTTGAATTCAGAATTTACCAGGGTGGAATGGTTTACCGTTGTCTTCTGGAATGCTTTGAATTCACAATTTACCAGAGTGGAATGGTTTACCGTTGTCTTCTTGAAAGTTTTGAATTCAGAATTTAACAGGGTGGAATGGTTTACCGTTGCCTTTTCCACGGTTTTGAATTCAATGTCTTTCTCTCAAACAAACTGCCATAAATTCTTTTTTTTCATTATCTGTGAATTTTTCGAAAAGTATTGAACTGGTTTACCGTTGATTTCACTACGATTTAGAATTTAGTCTTCTACAAGACTTCTTGACACAACTTCCTTTCCTTTATTATTTGTGAATTTTGTGAGACGGAGTGGAGAGGTTTCATGTGGCCTTTGCCAACGTTTTGAATTCATAGTTAAACAGTGGAGTAGATTTCCCGTCGTATTCTTCAAAGCTTAATTAGGGTGGCTTTTGTAAGACAAAGGGAATTAAAAAAGAATATAATTCAAGGGGTTACTATAATAAGTATATTACCAACCTCTACAACTCGACATTACAGTACATCACCAACCTTTATTTAATCCATTCTTAACTACCGGATCTTTATTAAAAACAAACGCTATGCACTTAAAAATGTTCTCAGATCACCATGAGAAAAACCACTAAACATGTTTACTAAGCACAAACAAACACACACGCACACAGAGAGAGAGATAAAGAGAGAGAGAGAGAGGAAGAAAGAGAGAGAGAGAGACACACACACACACAAATAAACTTACGAATATACACTTTTATCTAAATCCCACAACGACTAACTTGATTTATTATAAACTTACACCCTTGTGCAAATTAAATGAAACAACCGATTTAGTTTCCTTTCTTTAACCATACGGTCAGTTTTAGACCCACTGGAGTGAGTGTAATCGATTTCTAATTTTTCTCAGATTAGGCAATTTGAAGTGGTAAGGTAAAAATGATGAAAATTGTTTGGCATTGAAAAATATTCCGTTATCCGTGATTGCATCAGATTTTCATCACGTCCAGACACTATTGTCTCGACTGTCGATTAATTGTCCTACGTCCATTTTCTGCGATGGCCTTTGGTCGAAGGAAGCGTACGAAAATTGTAACGCTGCACGAACACACTGGTAAGCCTTACCAATGAGCAAATCAAAGTACTATCGATTGATATATATATATATATATATATATATATATATATATATATATATATATATATATATATATATATATATATATCTTATACCATTTGCACTACTCGGATTTTCGGAGTGTAATTGTGTTTGGCATGAAACTCAGGGTAGTGCAAACGGAGAGTGATATGTATATTCATATATATATATATATATATATATATATATATATATATATATATATAGCTCTGTTATATAACATCCAATATTGTTTCAAAAACACCAGCATTTATTTAAAATTTCTATATACATCTATCTATCTATCTATCTATCTATCTATCTATCTATCTATATATATATATATATATATATATATATATATATATATATATATATATGTATGTTTTATTTTTATTCTGCGATTATAATAAAACATGATGAAATCGCAACACAAAAGCTTCTTCAATCGATGGTAAGTAACTTACCATCGCCTGAAGATGTACAATATATTGAAACATGAGAGCTTTTGTGTAGCAATTTCAATGTTTTTATTATAGCCTCTTATAAAAAAATAATAATAATATTCATTCTCAGACAGGATTCGAACCTGTATCCTGTACGGAACCCTAATTATAGCCTGACGTGCCTTACCGCCAACCTTGACCTTGCCAACCGAACGATCCTTTGTGGCCGAGCGGTAAGGCACGCCAGGCTATATGATGGTTCCGTATAGGATACAGGTTCGAATCCTGTCGAAGGACGAATATTTTCCATGAAAATTTCTCGGACATTCAGGCCGGTAAATGTTATTTAATACTGTTTATTATAAACAGAGCATTTACTTAAATACTTGTATCTATAAAAAGAATGTTAAACATAAAAATGTCTTTATATATATATATATATATATATATATATATATATATATATATATATATAATTATTTATTTGAATATTACAACATAAATATGTTATAAAATCACGACAAAAGTAGCCATTTTGTTTCAACATTTCTAGTGTCTTTTCAAGTGACGATGTAGAATATAGAATAAATGGTTTTAAAAGTTTCAAATTAATCAACGATCCTTAGCCAGGAGTAAACGCTGTTACATAAGCTAGAGTGACCAATCAAAATACAAGTATAGGATGATTCGAAAAATTTGACAACTAAGCAAGGTTATCATATATATTAAAAGATTTATAAAATTTGAAATTAAAATTAAAAGTAAAAAATTAAAATTACCTATTTAGAAATCTAAATCAAATCTCTATTAAGTTTTAAATTGTACAATTACTAAGGAGAAAAAATGTAAAAATATAAAAATAAAAATAAAAGATATATTTGCTATTTAATTTGTATTTTCATTGAAATTATGTTGAAAGGGATGTTCAGAATCCCAGACATAAATGTATAAATTTTAGTTTCATTTCAACATGTTAGTCGCCTCTCACGCGAAATCATTCGAACGCACGCATGTTAAGCGCTCAGACGTATTTAGATATATACACACACATATAAAAAATCAAACCACACATAGGCAAATGCACTTTACTTACACATACACATCGATACACACAGGCACATACATCTACATTCAATATGATCTAGACGGTCAGATGTCAAAGCTATTCGTGGCTTTATATGTTATTAAACGAATTTTAACTTGAAATATAACTAAACCGGTCAAATATGCATAGATAAAATTTAAACAAATAAATATATATAAAAATATACACACATACATAAAACTATATATATATATATATATATATATATATATATATATATATATATATATATATGGCGAGAGCGAGAGGAACAGAGGGGAGAAAAAGGAAGACAAAGAGAGACTGATAGATACCGGGAAAGGGACAGTGGGTGGGGCGAGAATAAGTGATGAAAGGAGAGATACATAGAGAGAGAATGAGGGAAACAGAGAGACTACGGCAGCTAGAATCTCACTGAGGGATACCTATAGAGAGCGACTGAAGTAAAAAGAACAAGAGGGAGAGTGATAGACTGAGAATGAGTGTAGGGCAGATGAGAAGAAAAGAGAGAAAATGAGCGAGTGGGAGAAGAGAGAGTGAAAGAAGAGTGAGAGAGCATGACGGAAAGATAGAGGCCACGAGAGAGAAAAGTTAGATATAGATATAGAGAGAGCGTGGGGAAGAGAGAACGAATGGAAGAATAAGGGATAGAGTGATAGATAGAAAGAAAGAGAGTCGGGCAACATGACAGCTAAAAGAGAGCGAGAGATAGAATCAGTGAGTGAGAGAAGAATATAATAAAAAAAAAGGGTGACCATGAGAGAAGACTACGAAAGAGAGAAGGAAAAGTCAGAAACATATAGCTATAGAGAGCGTGCGGAAATGAGAGAGAGAGAGAAAGCAATTGAAAGAGTGATAAAGAGACAGAGAGTAAGCGATTCGGAGAGTCTGACATGGAAAGAGAGAGGGTGAGGGGATCAACGAGTGGCAGTATAAGAGGGAGTGATAGATAGAATGAAAGCCTGAGAGTAATATAAAGACAGAAAAATTACAAGGAAGAAAGAACAAGGGAAAGACAGTGAAAGGGAAAGCGAGAGTGTGAGAGAGATAGAGCAACTGAGAGATATAAGGATTGACAAAGAGAGTCATGGAGAGTAAGAGAGAAAGTGATGAAGCTTGCGTAAGAGGGCAAGAAGCAAACCGTGGGGGACAGAGAGAGAGAGAGAGAGAGAGGAAGTGAAAGATAAGAAAAAGGGTGAAACTCGAAACAAGAGTAACAGAGATAAGAAAGCAAGAGATACGCATATATATATATATATATATATATAGAGAGAGAGAGAGAGAGAGAGAAAGAGAGAGAGAAAAAGAGAGAGTGACAGATATAGTTACATATATAGACAGAGAGAACATTAGAGAAAAAGTTCACGTGTTGAGTATTTCAGTTCGACAGCCCAAATTAGGTAGAAATAATTGCAGTGAAACCAATGCGAAAATGGAATTATTTTTACGCATCCAATTTCGCGTTTAATTAAATAAATTGTAATGTAAATTCAATAAAAATGGGCTCCTGTCGTGACACAGCGGCTAGCAAGATCACGCTCATAGACCAATGCACTAGTTTGGTGAGTATATTGTACCCACCTATGACAAAACATAGCCCCTAAAGCTTTAGCTTCCTTACCTTCATAGTTCAGAGGTCATAGCCTCTTGAAATGTTCTCTAAATTATGTTTGATTTGAAAGCAAAACCCTTCTCTGGGTGTATCATTGTCGGCGACGTGTTTACTAATTAAACAACGAGGAAGGCTTTTTTTTAAATTTTATTATTGAGAGAAAGTGAATGGATCCTGCTACCATTTTTCTATCAATGTCAATTTTTGTGCAATTCTGTGCAAAAAGTGAATCACAGAGCCTTGATATTTTACTCTTAAAATTGCAATATGGGCACTGCTAAAAAAATGGTTGCTGAAGACATTAGATTTATAATACCCAGAAATTCATACGCTCATGTCTTCAAAGACACATGGCACAGTAGATAAAGGCGTTGGTAGATCCAGTGTGAGTTCAATACCCGGTTAAGGCAGTGGAGAAGTTGGAAAGGGGAATTAACAGGAGATAACTGACATCCATTAAACATGGCACATGAAACTAGAACAGTCTACCCCAGTGAGCGAAATAAAGGGTTCAGTTCGACATTCCAAACACCTGAAGAAGGCCTGAACGCGTACAACGGCCGAAACGTTGTAATAAATATGGCGACAAAGATGAGTGCAATAGTCCGAATAATGTAAATAATGTACAAGAAGAAATAATTTAGCATAAACTACAAAAAGATAGTATGGTTGCTAGCAAAATGGGTGAGCCCAAAATATAAACTACAAATTGGGGATATCAAAATCAAACAAGCAGAAAAATTTAAATAACTGAAATCGGGATAGCCAAAAATGCATTTAAGAAGATCAGCATTAGAAGCAAAGAAAAGTGTACTGAGTCGGTACCCCCATATCAGCCCTTCACAGGTATGAGTATCTACTAAAAATAACGCTTAAATTGATAAATCTGTCGGATTAATAAAGAAAAAAAAAACTACTACATCTTTAGAAAAAATATATTGCTGATACCCCCTGACGAGTAGACGGAATGATTTCAAGAGGGTCCTTCAACGAAACTCTGGAGTCGGTAAGTTGAAGTTAGCACCAGTCAGCTAAATGAGGAATTTTATATTTCTGTCTCTATTTCTGAGATCAGCTATTGTAACTATTTACATCGTCCGGATTGTTGCCCTCCTCTTCATTGCCATTTCGGTGAATAAAAAGCGTTGCTAAAGTAATAAAAAAAGTGACTTAACTCAAAGAGTTGTCAGTTCGATACCTGGCCACAACGCTGGGAACAAAAACCTGGAGAGCCGAGTTACCAAAAGGAATTGGCTGAAACGGAGATCCCGAAAAGGCATGGCACGTGGAATTAGAAAAATCTACACCGCGTGGACTAAATAAAGAATTCGGTTCAAAAGTCCAGCGTATGACACTTGAAGAAGATCAGAGCGTACAACGGCCGAAACGTCGTGAATATGACAATAAAGATGAAGACCACAGTCCGACCAATGTAAATAGTGTAAATGCGTTTTATACTTGTACTAATATATATATATATATATATATATATATATATATATATATATATATATATACATATATATATATATATATATATATATATATATATAAATAATGAGAACGAACAGAGTTCAATTTAAAAGAGGGCTCAATACAAAGTAGAGCAATATTCTTTATTTTAGGATATTACATCAAAGTTGCTTGCTACACAACTGCAGTTGTTTCAAGGCATATTGAAACATGACTGTTACTGTGTAGCAATTTTGACATGTTTTTATATGTAATATCCTAAAATAAAGAATATATATTTAAGCAAGCGAATGAGCCAATTGGAGTAAAGTGCCATGCAGATTTAAATTTTTCCCACTTGTGACGATTGCAGATATCGATTATTTTTGCATGCTAGCTAGTTAGTTAACATTCGTGTCAGTCAGCTGTTGGCTCTCACGCTGGCAAATGAAATCTTCCTGCCTATTCGTGGCAGCCAGCTATAGGCTCTCACTCTGGCCAGTTGAAAATGGCCGAAAATTACATGAAAACTACCGTAGATCCTTGAAAAAAATCGATTATCTCCACTATCGATGGGAGTTGGGAAATGCAAAGTCGGTCTTGGGCTTCTTGCTATCTTGGAGCATGTGCATGTAAATTTTGGTGCAAATCCGTCGAAAATTGCGGCCGTGCATTCATTACACACACACACAAACACACACACACACACATACACATACACACATCCTGCCTTTTATAGATAGATAGATATATATTTTATATATATATATATATATATATATATATATATATATATATGTGTGTGTGTGTGTGTGTATGTGTGTAAATATATATATCACACATTGGATGCTAGTGATAATAAAATTTTCAAGTAGAATGAGTAAAGGAAAATCGGACAAAAATGAAACGACCACTTCAAAAAGAAATTAAATTACGAATGCCAGATTCTCTGACTTTTGAACCTCCACGAAATATACTCAGTGTCCAACAAATAATAGCTTAACAAGTATATCGGACGTTAGGGTAACTACTGTAGCGCGAAGTTTATCTAGCTTCCTAATTGACTTGTATAGGGATTTCACTTCTCACTGAGCACTCTGTTATAGACGATTGCGTCTAGCATGAAACAGCATGTCGCCTCTAAGTGTTGACTTCAGTGTTCACTTTTATATTTACACACGCTCTATCTCTGATATTG
Source organism: Acanthosepion esculentum (assembly GCA_964036315.1). Classification (NCBI taxonomy): domain Eukaryota; kingdom Metazoa; phylum Mollusca; class Cephalopoda; order Sepiida; family Sepiidae; genus Acanthosepion; species Acanthosepion esculentum. The sequence goes on along the minus strand of OZ038485.1, from coordinate 22,215,337 downwards.
AGCACTTTATCCCATAAATGTAGCACATCTTAAGACTATATTTCTTCATATATATATATATATATATATATATATATATATATGTATGTAGGTATTTAGGCAGCAATACTTCTTTCATTCACATTTCATTGAATACGATAGACAAGGTGCTTTTATTTAGTTTTTTATACAATTTCTCATGTGATCTAATATATTTTTCTTTTCAAGTGATAAATTATAAAAAAACTGTCCAAATCTTCTTTTTATACGAGCGCTTTTGGCTATACATTTAGCCATTTTGAAGGTTGAAATATATTAACTGTTGACATAGAAATCGTTTGTTGCATATATGTATTTATATAATGTTTTCCTTTTGAAAACACGGTCAAGATATTGTGTCCATGTTCATTTTGATATTAATGAGCGATGTTTTTTTTTGTTTTTATTAATAAGGCTGCCGTTATTATTCGGCCTTTTTTGCAATTTTGCCCATATATATACATACATATATATATATATATATACATATATACATACATATATATATATATATATATATATATATATATATATATATATATATATATGTATATATATATATATATATATATATATATATATATATATATATATATATATATAAAAGTGAACATAGAAGTCAACACTTAGAGGCGACAGTCTATTTCATGCTAGACGCAATGGCCTGACGATTGCATCTAGCATGAAACAGACTGTCGCCTCTAAGTGTTGACTTCTATTTTCGCTTTTATATTTACACACGCTCTATCTCTGATATTGAGCAGTTTACCCCATAAATATAGCACATCTTAAGACTATATTTCTTCATATATATATATATATATATATATATATATATATATATATATATATATATATATTTATGTAATTTTAAAATGGTGCACAATAGATGCGAGCAGAATCAAATATATAAGAAATGTGCATAATGTGAAGAACAGAATTTCTTTCATACAATTATGTAATGAATTTTCTGTTCCCTCCATTCTAGAATGTTGATTTTGATGGAAAGACAATCTTCAGGTAGCGAGTAACGATACACATCTCGACTGCTTTCCATATCGTCGTGCTGTCCTGTCACGCCGCTTAAAGATTGTCATTTCATGAAACTCAACATCGCTGGAAGAAAGAAGCGTGAAATCCATTACATAATTGTGTGCCGGAAAACACACAAAAACACAGGCACACATATATTGTTTTATGATTTACCATGAGTACAGATAGGAAGAATTATCAATATCTCAGCGTTTATACATATATACACTGTGAGTATCTAAACAAACACAGGATTGTTGCTCAAGGCGATTTTTAGTTTCAAGCCTGACGATCGGACTGTGTGAAAATGAACTCATACATATATATATATATATATATATATATATATATATATATATATATATATATATATATATATATATATATATATATATATATATATATATATATATATATATATATATATATATGCATGACTGTGTGTTTATCTAAATCTAAAAATAAACACGCTAAAATTCACTTACATTCCTGCCGTGCGTCGACGGCTTAGTGGTAGAAGTTCCGACTGACGCAAATTCAGTCGGGTTTCGATCCTGGCTAGAGGCAACCGGACGTCTAACCACACTGATGAGCTGCGAATCAGTCTGTCTGTGGATGACAATATATATATATATAATTTAAAGAAAAACAGACCACTTTAAGGCACCATTTGTTATACTTTATTTCACCAGAGAATTTTATTTTTCTCTGGATCTTCAGACTTCACTTTCAAACGTGAAACGAAAAATGAATTTAAAATTTACACTTCTGACGGGCAGTATTAAGCTTATATAAGTTGACATAGAATGTGGTGAGGAATAGTGTGAGAGACATGGTCAAGTTTATAGAGGTAAGGGAGAGTTTTAAAATTTCTTTTTCTTTTTATTACAATACATAATATTGAGGAAGGAGAGGGTAATGATCAGACATTGACCTATTTATTCGGTCAACTCAACGGAAATGATATGGTAAAAAGGAAAAAAGGGGAAAAGGAAAAAAATTAAAAAATTAAAAAAAAATATATATATATATATATATATATATATATATATATATATATATATATATATATAATTGTGTGTTTTGGCAACAATCCCTTTTTTAAAAGTTTGATTAAAAATGACTGTTCAGGTACTATTATTAAGTATTTTTATACAATGTAACTTGCATTCCCATAATTCCCATAATTTCTTTTTTTTCTGGACATAAATTATGTACTAATTGCCCAGATTATTTACGTTATTTGGACTATTGTTCTCATCTTTGTCGCCATATTTATTACAACGTTTCGACCGATGTACGCTCCGGCCTTCTTCAGGTGGTTAGAATTTCGAACGGAACCCTTTATTTCGCTCACTGGGATAGACTGTTCTAGTTCCACGTGCCATGTTTAATGGATGTCAGTTATCAGTTATGTTCTGTTAATATCCATCTGAAAGTTCTGCACTGCCTTAACCGGCTATTCAACTCACACTATTTGGGTCCTCAAGGACACATGGCACATTGGATAAAGGCGTTAGTTAGATCCAGTGACAAGATTAGCAGTAGTAGGCATTGTTTACAAATTTGCGCTTTCTCTCCAGAGTGCTCGAGCCGAATTAAATTTTCCGGGGGCTTATATACCATCATCCACAGACTGTTTCGCAGCTCATCAATGTGGCTAGACATCCGATTGCCTCAGTTTGGCATCAATCGGAGATTTTACCCTATCAGCGCCTGGGAGAGAGGAAGGCAAATTATTACGTACCTCTTTTTCGAATGAACCCTCCAATAACCAAGAGGGCTCAATTCCTGGAAGAGCTTTGCAGTATTAGCAGTAGTAGTGATTGTTTACAAATTCGTGCTTTCTCCCCAGAGTATATATATATATATATATATATATATATATATATATATATATATATATATATATAATCATTTATTTGAATATTATAACATAAATATGTTATAAAATCACTACAAAAATAGCCATTTTGTTTCAACACTTCTGGTGTCTTATCAAGTGATGATGTAGAATATAGAATAAATGGTTTTCCATAGTTGGATTGATGCGAGTTTGTGAACCTGGTTTTCTCGCTTCTGCGATCGTCTGACAAAATTATTTTATAGACACACACATATATATATATATATATATATATATATATATATATATATATAATGGACTCCCGTCGGTTTCGACGTATGAGGATCTGATAACTTAACCAATTGATTCAGTTATGAATTTTATGCGATAATCTTAAGTGACACTTAAGACCCGCTAGTGATTTAGAAAGAAAACCGCATAGGGATCAAAAGTGAGGATATGGGATGAGATCACTGTTAGATTGGCTGACCATTTAAATCTTGCTCTCGTTTCTTGAAGACGATTCAGACTAGCAGATTGAAAATACGTTGATCTTCACTCTACCCGCTCCAAGAGTAAGAACTGGAGGGCGTTATGAGTTATATTAACCCTGATCTAATTGGCTGTACATTAGGATCTTGGGTATCCTGCCATTAGACATTCCTCGGGACATGACGAGTCCACCGTAACTGAGACTGTATGAGGAAAGTCTCGATTATTCCAATATTGCACCTGATAAACAGGTCTACGCTAAATGTCCTATCTTAAAGGCTAACACCACAGATGGCACACACACAGCTCTTAAGGAAAACATCCCTTTTGGCGTATATGGTACCTGTATGGAGTCCACAACTCTGAGCCGTACAAAAGGATGGAAAGGACAACAGCTTTGTAGACTCTAGCTTTCGTATCCAGTCGAATACCCCGCTCATTCCACAAGCGATGGCGAAGTTTGCCGAAAGTACTGGTAGCCTTAGCAATCCGATGCATGATTTCATCATCTAAAGTTCCACTATAGTTTACTTTGCTACAACATAGGTGAAAGACTTTATATAATTCAGGGATTTGTCGTCTGCTTTCAATGGTCTCTCTGGAAATTTGTAGACTGGTGGTTTTTGTTTCTCACCACAGAATTGCTTTGGATTAGGACAAGGTTGGTATACTACTTCAGTTTTATTTAGGGTAAGTGTAAGACATTATCAGCAAATAACAAATCACGAATAATTTGCGTACGAAGGTGGGTCTTGGCTTTGAAGCGACAATGATTAAAGAGTCCATCAGTTGTTCGAAACTGAAACTTGACGCCACTCTCTGTCTGTGAATGCATATGAATAAGAGAAGAAAGGGTAAAAAAGGACAGGGGCCATGTCACACCCTTGCTTGGTGCCATTTGTGACATCAAAGGATTCCGACATCATACCATCAGACACGATATTAGCTTTCATTCCTTCATGAAAGGAGATGATGACCGTTAGCATGTTTTCTAGGATGCCGAGATTCCTCAAGACTTGCCAAAGAGCCTCTCGATTCACAGTGTCAAAGGCCTTCGTCAAGTTCACAAACACCATGTACAACGCCTGGTTTTTCTCGCGAACCTTCTCTGCAACTTGACGAAAATATCATATCAATGGTGCCACTACCCGACCGAAAACAACACTGCAATTCAGGATAGATGTCGTCAACAAGGTGCATAATGATTCTGTTTAGAATCAGTCTAGCTAGAATTTTGCCTGCACTTGAAAGGAGTCATATCCCCCGATGATTCTCACAGACACACTCGGAACCCTTGTTTTTGTAGAGGTGTTTGATAGAGGCGTCTTTATAATCCTGTGGGGGCACAGCCTGCCTTTAATATCTCCACGAAAAGGAGATGCAACTTTTATACCAACTTTTTTTCCACCATGCTTATACACTTCAGGTGGAATAGGATCCTTAGAAGTAGGTGATTTTCCAAATGAGATTTGCATGATGGAGTCACTTACCTCTTGATAGTTAAGTTCAAAAGACAACCCGGCTATTTCTGGATTTTACACAGTTGATGTGATGGCTTCCTCATCAGTAACCAAAGTGGTGTTTAACACAGTTTCGAAATGCTCTTTCCAGCGAAGGTCTGACTTATCCGTCAAGAGAGTTTCACCATATATATATATATATATATATATATATATATATATATATATATATATATATATATATATATATGTATGTATTGCTAAACGGTAGCACAACGACGAGTTTGATGGACAATACAAACAAGGTGCTGATTAAAAAATCATTCAGCATCTAAGGATTGCTGAGTTATGCTATTGGTGACGAAAAATATATACTTATCATTAGTATAGATTATAGCACTGTTATTATATATCGAACCCTTTGAAGAGATATATCTGTGTTTATCAGATGTATTGTAACGTTAGCTGAAACTAACGCTTGGGACTTTCATAGACAAATAATTAGGCACATTTAACAAGATTTTATTGCCTAAGCAAATTATATGGAAAGAATACAAAAATACAAAGATACAAAAAGGAATAAATAGAGGTTTATGTAGACCAACTTTGTCGTGCGTACGTATGTGAAAAAGGCCCATGAATGATGTCCAGAGACTTACATTCAAAAAAAAGTTCTTTGTTGGTTTGATAGAATTATTAGTTATACCTATATGCATCCAAGTAATCTTAAAACATTATATGTTGTGTATTTTCTGTGACATTAGATTTTTTTTTTTTAAGCGTATCATCTCAAGCAAGGCCGGTGGCCACTATCACGCATGGGGTTACAGAAGGGTTGGAGGAAGAGCAGATAGGAGTGGTAAAGGAAGGGATGTAGAGAAAGAGAAGGACGGAGGGTCGATCGAGGCAGGGGGGTTACGGGAGATATAGAGCGAGAGCAGATAGGAATGAAAGATGTCAGGAAGTGGATAGATCAAGGCAATTGGAGATGACGATTGACGATTGACGCTACACTTAAACCGTTGGAGATTGTATTTGTCAGGTAAACAGTAATAGGGAAGGGAGTTCCATGTGCGAGACATGAAGCTATTGGAGTAGAAAAGACGTCTACATCTAACAGTTTCAACGGTGAAGGGGTGGGAACGGGATGCCAGCCTCGTAGGACGCTTAAATTCACGAGGCTTAGGGACAAGCGAAAGCAACTCCTTAGAGCAATTACCGTGGAAGTACTTGTAAAAAGAGGCAGAGCGATGCAACATCGCGTCTGTGAGAGAGCGACTGCAGACGAGATGACAGATCAGGGCCAATCACATTGCATATCCGTCTCTGGATCTTATCAAGAACCCTGAGGCAACACGCAGGGGCCCCAGACCATAAATGGCAGCAATACTCCATGCAAGGTCGAATGGTAGACTTATAGACTTGGAGGATCGATTCCGGGGAGAAGAATTTCCTGGCTCGGCACAGGGAACCAACTTTTCTTGCGGTTCGTTGGGAACTGAAAATTCTCCCTAAAAAGAAAGGAGATATATCCTATCGGTATGGCATCCTGTGTGTATGAGAAGAGGATGGACATTTTACAATCTTTACTTTTGACAACGCCGTCTAGTGGTAGTTAGCGGATGTTCTTTGGCAGACAAGTGGGGTAATCTGACAATATTATCAACTTTTTTCTGTGTCAGACCTCTAGCTAAACATCACGGTAGACGTTCTAAGAGTTATTCACGAAGCTCAACGTACTTTGACACAAGTTTGTAATACAGCGCTCAGTGAGAAGTAAAATCCCTATACTAACGAATATGAAGCTAGATAACCTTCGCGCTACAGTAGTTACCCTAACATCCGATATATTTGTTAAGCTAATATTTGTTGGACATTGAGTATATTTTGTAGAGCTTCCAAAGTCAATTTTCATGACAGATATAATATTTACTCATTCTACCTGAAAATTTTATTACGACCAGCATTCAATGTGCGATATATATATATATATATATATATATATATATATATATATATATATATATATATATATATAGGGAAAAGGTTATAGTTGTACCAACGTGAGAAAAATGTATATTTTTTAAAAAAATGAGAGAAACCGCGAACGTTTTTATTTATAATGTGGATTTGTTTTAGTGTATATATTATATTTTATTTTTTCATAATTTTGCTACACGTGTTTCTGGTCTTGTGACATTCTTCAGGCAAATAGAAGGAATCGATTTTTAAAGGAATATATATATATATATATATGTATATATATATATATATATATATATGACGATTGTCTGACGATTGCACTAGCATGAAACAGACTGTCGCCCCTAAGTGCTGACTTCTATGTCCACTTTTATATATATATATATATATATATATATATATATATATATATATATATATGGAAAAGGTTATAGTTGTCCCAACGTGAGAAAAAATGTATATTTAAAAAAAAATAAGAGAAACCGCAAACGTAGATTTATGTCATATATTGTGATATATATATATATATATATATATATATATATATATATATATATATATATATATATATATATGTAACAATTGCGAATGTTTATCATATTAATATACGAAAATGCGTTTCAATTCTCTGGAGAGTCATGGTCCATAGTTGTTTTGCAAAACATAAGAAGATTAAAAAAATGACAGCCTCATTATCTTCCTTTCTTCATCACTATACCTTCAGGCCTTTGTCGGTCATGCCTTTCCAATATTTCCTACCCTAGTCTTTTTGTTGTCTCTTCTAAAACTAGATCCCTTATAGATTTGCTGCAACTCGCGTTCCCTTGAATCTGTCCTGTGAGTATGACCTTTTCCAAGGATTCTTTCTTTGTTCAGTGTCCGAGAAATGTCAACTGTCGCTTTCTGATGTCAAGTGTTCTTTTGGTTTCTATTTTCTCTAAATCTTCGTCGTTTTTCATATGCTCGGCGCAGGGTATTCTCAGCATCCTTCTGTAGAACCATATTTCTGTTGCTTGAAGTCTCTGTAAAGGAGACCTGGCATAAAATGTTGCCATTACGGCATTCATAAATGCGAGAAGATAACCCAAGTAATCTTCAACAAGAAATTCGATCACCTGAGATATCTTCGGAAAGATGACAAAAAAATAAGATCATGCCATATTCCAGTTACCCTTTTATCGAAACATTCTCAGTCCATTGGAAATATATATATATATATATATATATATATATATATATATATATATATATATATATATATTCATTGAAAGACGAAAGGAAATCATCATATTGATACATGTTTAAATCCCATCTAAGCTTTCGGCTTACATAAGCCATTATCAAAGATGACAATTACATTTCAACATATCAAACAATACACGGACGAAACAATAATGATAGTCTGTTTTTATTGCATGAAAAATTTTAAAGCAACGACGAACTCGTGTATACGAGACGCAGAAGCGAAAATCGCATCGCAGCTCGTGACGATATGAAAGGAACTTACTTAAAATCAATAGACACAACTTGTCTATATTATTTACTGAAATATGCATCAATGAAAAATTGCTGCCTAAATATACACAATATATATATATATTAAAAAAAATTGCTGCCTAAATATACACAATATATATATATATTAAAAAGATGAGAGAAATGCGTATATATACATGATTAGGAGTATTTGATAATTATAATTAAGTAATTCATTGAGTCTGAAAAAAACCTCAACAGAATGCAGAAAGCAATGGACGGCCGTTTCGTCCTACATTTGGGACTCATCAGCAGTGCGCATCGACTACCGAGAATTGAAACCCTGATAGTTAGGTTGTCAAGCAAACATCTTACCAACTGTTCCAACGGGCCTCGGTGACTAAGAGGTAGCAAATCAGACTCAATATAGAACCGCTTGATCACAAATTCCGTGGTGGAACTCAACTAAGACTGTCTCTAACCATAGGATGGTGCCCCCGGATATATATATATATATATATATATATATATATATATATATATATATATATATATATAATATATATATATATATATATATATATATATATATATATATATATATATATATATATATATATATACATATATATATATATATATGCGCTAATTCCTTAAAAATAAGACAGTATTTATGTATGTAGAGGGAATATTCATGCATATACTAGCAAAAACGAACACACAATACGCAAAAATGGAAATCGATCGAAAAACACACAGGGGTCATTAAAAGGTAAGAACACAGATATCTTTCTTCACCCATTCTCGGACCAATTTTCAATGTTTTATTTCCCTGCAACCAGAAGAACTGTCTCACCACCAGTCCAAGACAGATATTTGTCTATTACTACACACAAGTAAAGAATGTTTTAGTTCGAATAAATAAAAGGAAAATGAATTCATTTTTAATATGTGGAAATATGCATCTTTACCTGAATAAGGTCACGAGACCCGAAACCCGTGTTGCAAAATTATGGCAAATAAAGCATAATATATATTTTTAATCGTCAGACCACGGTTGTGTCTAGCATGAAACAGCCTGTCGCCTCTAAGTGTTGACTTCTATGTTCACTTTTATATTTACACACGCTCTATCTCTGATATTGAGCACTTTATCCCATAAATATAGCACACCCTAAAACTATTTCTTCATATATATAACTATATGTATATATCTATATGTGTGAGTGTGTGTCTGTGCGTCTGTGTGTCTGTATGTATATATATATATATGTATATGTGCGTATGTATATATATATATATATATGTGTGTGTGTGTGTGTGTGTGTGTGTGTGTGTGTGTGTGTGTATGTGTGTGTATGTGTTTATGTGTGTGTGTGGAGGTTGAGTGTTGAATTTATTTCTTGCATATTTCCTGTTTGTTTCCGACTATTTTACTTTTTGAATCATTGATGCGATTTTGCTATCACGAAAATGAAACGAGCGAGCAATCCGTACGACACCAGAGGCTGTTCTATCGAAAAAGAATTTTTTTTTTCTTCATTTATTTTGCCTTGCTATTAGAGGCGGCTAAGTGAGTGTGGCGATATTGACGTGTTACTTGTTATTCGTCGTCTCCACAGCGATAGGTCAATTGGGAAGGTTGAATAAAAATAGATGAGGATCTAATATTCTTTGAGGTACAAGTGATTTCGCTGTAAAAAGAAAAAAAACCGTCAGCTCTAGAAAAAGAAGGAAATTAGCTTCTCAGTGAATACGCACAAATTTCAGTGCAGATCCATATTGTGATTTTCAAAATAACCAACGATATTTTTGCAATATACTTTTTAATGCCGGCAACTCTTATTTTTCTATCACATAATATTCTTTCTTTCTTTCTTTCTTTCTTTCTTTCTTCCTTTCTTTCTTTCTATGTCTGTTTTCATCTATCTATCTATCTATCTATCTATCTATCTATCTATCTATCTATTTATATATATGTGCTTCTTTCTTTCTATCTGTCTCAGTCTGTTTCTATCTATCTGTCTATCTATCTATCTACATAGGTTTCATTCTTCCTATCTAACTCCTGTTTCTTTGTATATATCTACGTCTGTTTCTTTCTTTCCTTCTAAGTCGGTTTTTTTTATCTATCTATCTATCTATCTATCTATCTATCTATCTATCTATCTATCTATCTGTTTGTCTGTCTGTCTATCTATCTATCTATCTACCTACATATGTTTTATTCATTCTTTCTATCTAACTCCTGTTTCTTTGTATATATCTACGTCTGTTTCTTTCTCTCCTTCTAAGTCGGTTTTTATCTATCTATCTATTTTTATATATGTGTTTCTTTCTCTCTCTCTCTCTCTCTGTCTCAGTCTGTTTCTATCTATCTATCTATCTATCTATCTATCTATCTATCTATCTATCTATCTATCTCAGTATTTTTCTATCTATCTACATCTGCTTCTTTCTATATATCTACGTTTTTTTCTCCCTTTCTTTCTGTTTTTCTTTCTATCTTCGCCTGTTTCTATCTAACTTCTCTCTCTATCTGTATTAAAAATAATGGTATCATTCCCCTCCCTGAATGGAAACAAAAATAAGCACATCATTAGATAACTGATAACTGACATCCATTAAACATGGTACGTGGAACTAGAACAGTCTAACCCAGTGAGCGAAATACAGGGTTCAGTTCGACATTCCAACCACCTGAAGAAGGTCGGAGCGTACAACGGCCGAAACGTTCAAGTAAATATGGCGACAAAGATGAGGACAATAGTCCGAATAATGTAAACAACCCACATTACATAAAATAACATTCACCACGGGAGATGATATATTGAAGTGCATATGATATAATTAATGTGTGTATGTATTTTATTAGTATTGAAATAATAATAATAAAATTAGTAATAATATAAAATAAGAATAACAAAATTAAAATTAAATGAAAGTAATAAATAAATAAGTGTTTTTTTTGTGCAGCCTCGTTCCCGATCGCTGTTACAGTGACGTCACGCTAAACCATTTCAAACGTCCAGCTCCCCAACGAAGACCAGGATGCAGAAAAATGAATTATGACTACCACACAGACATCAAATCGGTTCTTTATAATGACTGTGAAAGTCGAATGTATTTGAGCAGAAAAAAAACCCAGAAAAATATGAAATTCAGAGGGAGGCGATGATACGTCTGTGAGAGAGCGACTGCAGACGAGATGCCAGATCAGGGCCAATTACGTTGCATATCCGTCTCTGGAACTTATCAAGAACCTTGAGACAAACAGAAGGGGCTCCAGACCATATATGGCAGCAATACTCCATGCAATGGCGAATGGTTGATTTATAGATTTGAAGGATCGTCTCGGGGGAGAAAAATTTCCTGGCGCGGCACAGGGAGCCGACTTTCCTTGCGGTGGACGAAGCTATTGACACGAGTTTGTTTGGAGAAGTTATTGGTCAATTAAAAGTAAGAACCATTTGCAATATTATATAATATTATATTATTTATTCAATAGAAGAGGTAGAGAAAATATTTGAGTATGCATTCATTTGTGTGTGTATATATATATATATATATATATATATATATATATATATATATATATATATATATGGGGTGTGCATTGTATATATATGTATGTGTATATGTACCTATGCATATATATACATATACATATGTGAGTGCGTGTATAAATATATATGTGTATATATGTATATATATAAATATATATATATGTGTGTGTGTGTGTGTGTATGTATGTGTTTGTGTGTTGGGGTGGTTGTGTGTGTGTGTGTGTGTTTTCATTTATGTAACTATTTGACACTGTATCAGAGCTTCGCCAAAGTTCCCAGCAGGAATTTTTTAACGTTATTTAGAATAAATATTTTCTACCTTTGATAATTATGATTCATAAAACCGCAAGAAGCAGACAGAGGGGGAGATAGATAGATAGATAGATAGATAGATAGATAGATAGATAGATAGATAGATAGATAGATAGATAGATAGATAGAGAGAGAGAGAGAAAAATAGAGAGAGAGAAAGAGAGAGAGAGCGGACGAGAGATAAATTGAGAGAGAGAAAGAGAAAGATAAATTGAGAGGGAGAGGGAAAGAGAAAGAGATATAAATTGAGACAGAAATAAAGAAAGATAAATTGATAGCGAAAGTGACAGATAATTTGAGAGAGAGAGAGAGAGAGAGAGAGAGAGAGAGAGAGAGAGTGGTAAATTGAGAGAGAGAGGAAGAAAGATATAAAATTAGAGGGTGGCAATGAGACAAAAACTGAAAGAGACAGAGAAAGAGAGAGAGATTCAGAGAGAAATAAGGTAATAAAGAGAGAAAAAGAGATAAATTGTGGGAGTGGGAAAGGGATAGACAAATTGAGCGAGAAAGGGAGAGATAAAATGTGTGAGAGAGGAAAAGAGAGATAATCTGAGAGAGAAAGAGGAAGCGAGAGATAAATTGGGAGAGAGAGGAAGGGAAAGATGAATTGAGGGAGACAAAGAAAGAGATATAAATTGGGAGAGAGAAAGAGAGAGATAAATTGAGAGAAAGAGAATGCGTGAGATACACTGAGAGAAAGAGAAAAAGAGAGATAAAGTGAGAGTGAGAGAAAAAACAGGGGAATAAATTGAGAGAGGGAAATAGAGAGATAAATTGAGAGAGAGAGAGAGATAAAAGATAGATAAATTGAGAGAAAAAAGATGAATTGAGAAAGAGAGCAAAAGACTGAGAGAGAGTGGGAAAGAAAGAGAGAGAGAGAGAGTTTTTGTATATATGTAAATATGCACGTGCGCTTTATATGTGGGTCCCATTGTTTATTACTTTGTATAATTCGGTCTAAGGTTTAACAGAATGTTATCAATTTTTTAGAATTTTTGTGTGCGAGTACAGAGGCAAATGCCAATTCTGGCAGATCCCTGACGCCCTCTGCGTCGTGGTAAGTAAAGATCTCTGTTTACCGTTTCTATCGGAAGGTCCCTGGGGCTATTATTCCGATCTGTAAGCCCTAGTCGATTGAATTGAGTTTGCTGTCCGTTACAACGGGATATCGATTAGTTTCATGATTTTCATGGAGGAAATAACACCTTATACACATGCAAAGTTTACCTGCGAAGCAGAAAAAACTTGTAACAGCCAAGAAATACAAGTAAAATAAATAAATCAAAATAATAATCTAAGGCGAACTCTCCTGGAAAAAAAATGAAAAAAGGCGTCAAACTAACTTTTGGATAATTCCAAAACTTACAATTTATCGCAACTTGGCCAGTACTGCCCTTACTGTTGTCAAAACTACTTCATTCACCGTAGGATATTTACATAGGTAAGTGAACAACGAAATAAAACGCAAATGTTTGACTGTGGTCAGAAATGACGGACAGGCTCTACCAGAGTTTTAAAGAATGAAATCGATTTTGTATTTATTTATTCGATTTCTTGGTCATATTATCCAAAAAGCGTTATTACAGTCTGTGTGTGGCTACAGGTGCTGATAGAAGGGAATCGGGTCAGGGGACAGTAGTACGAATCACATTTGGAATGAATTGAATTGAAACGGACAGGCTCTACCAGAGTTTTAAGGGATGGTATCGATTTTCTACTCATGTGACCGAGTGGTTGAACCGTTCGCTTTCTGATCTTGAGACCTGGGTGCGAATCTCGCGATCATCGATTTGTCAGTGGCCATTTCTTATTTATATTGTAGAATTTAGTCTGCGAGTACGAAGGTAACTGCCAATCCTAGCAGATCTCTGACGCCTTCTGCTTTGTGGCAAGAAGGATTCCAAGAGACACGAGATCTAAGACTTCACTCAGTAAACGAATTGCCATTACGAAAACGAAATTTCATGAAATGCGTCCCATTTTTGCCAACAGAAATCTGTCTGTAAAGCTGACGATTCTTCCGCTCAACCGACACATACGGTCAACACTGAGATACGGATGCGAAGACTGGACCTTAAACCCTGAACTTGAGAAGAATATGGAAACAGTAGAAATTCGGTTTCTAAGAAGAATTCTTCGGATATCAAAAACGGATAAGTTGACCAACAAGGAAGTTTTGAGAAGAGATGAAGTGAGAAGAAGGTTACTGCCGGTCATCACGGGAACACAATTTCGATTTCTTCATCATATCATCCAAAAAGCGTTCTTAAAATGTGTGGTATGACATGTTCTGAGCGGACAAGAGGACAGTAGTACTCATCCCATTTGGAACGAATTAATGAATTGAAAAAGGACGGGCTCTACCAGAGTTTAAAAGGATAATATCGATTTTGTATTTATGTGGCCGAGTGGTTAAAACGTTCGCTTTCTGACCATGAGACCCGGGTTCGAATCTCGCGATCATCGATTTGTCAGTGACCATTTCTTATTTATATTGTAGAATTTAGTCTACGAGTAAGCCTGCAACAGAACCCTGACGCCTTCTGCTTTGTGGTAAGTAAAGATACTGTTTACTGTTTGTATCCTAAGGTCCTTGTGGCTATTATTCTTATCAGTAATCCCCAACCGATTGAATCGGGTTCGCTACCCGTTTCATCGTGATATCGGTTAATATAATGATTTTCATAGAGTAAATAACACCTTATACACACGTTATGCTTTCCTTAGAAGGGGAAACAAATGCTGAGAGCTCAAAAAAATAAAAATAAAAATTCTTAAACTCAGGTGAACTCTGCTTGGAAAAAAATAACGGTATCAATGAAAATTCTGGTTATTTACCAACCAAACTGTATATTTATATAACGCCTCTTATGTGATTTCCCTCAAATTCTTCCACTACAGTAAGATATTTTCAAAGGTACGTTAAAAACGAAATAAAGCTGACTTCCTGTTTGACTGGTATTAGCGAAAAACACATAACGCCGTTGGCTGAGTATCTCCAGAGAATTAGCATTCGGAATACTGAGACTACGTCTTTCTTAGATAAATGGTTAAGCACATAAAGTGGTGTGGGGCAGACCCCTTTTACACAAGATGGACTCGTCCAAAGTATACTTATACTGACAGATAGAATACCTGCAGGTTGAGATACGTTGAGTCAGGGTGAGAGATAGGGAGACAGTACACAGGGTGTTCACAGAGAGTTATACGAGAGACCCGCGAGAGAGATAATTACGGCTTCACTTACAGAGACTTGTACATATACTTTCTACTAACCCGCATTCCTGGACTACTAATCTTCACTTCAAGTGTGTATTCTTACGTTTAATACTCTTATTTTTCTATCTCAATTACAGGCGTTGTTTATTTATTTGTGCAGGATGCCATTCCCGGAATCCACAACATAAAGCCTGCGGGATTTAGTCAAGACCTAATTTCCTCGAACGCTTTGAACTCGCACAGTAGAATCACAAAGAACTGAAGGTAGATCTGCTTTTGATCTTTCGAGATTGAGTGACATAACCTCCAACGTGTATATCGGACATGGCACTTAAGCAAGCAAGCAATATCTTTGTATACCTTTCAAAGCATTTTTATGTCGGTTAGGATATAAGTACATACCATAAGGTTTTAAAACAAGGTTTGTAAAACGAAATAAAGCTGAATTGCAGTTTGACTGTTATTAGAAAAGGACGCGTTACGCCCATTGCTGAGTATCTACAGAGAATTACCATTCAAAATCCTGATACTACGGAATTCTTAGATAAATAATTAATTTAAGACATTTTTATGTTTAACATTCCTTTTATAGATACAAGTATTTAAGTAAATGCTCTGTTTATAACAAACAGTATTAAATGACATTTACCGGCCTGAATGTCCTAGAAATCTTCATAGAAAATATTCGTCCTCCGATAGGATTCGAACCTGTATCCTATACAGAACCGTCATATAGCCTGACGTGCCTTTTTAACCGATTCGGCCACAGATGATCGTTCGATAGACTAGGTCGAATTTACTGCTTTTAAACTTCAATCATCCATGTCAGGCTATATGACGGTTCCTAATAGGATACAGGTTCGTATCCTGTCAGAGGACGAATATTTTCTATGAAGATTTCTCGGACATTCAGGCCGGTAAATGTCATTTAATACTGTTTATTATAAACAGAGCATTTACTTAAATATTTGTATCTATAAGAAGAATGTTAAACATAAAAAAACTCTTAAAATAATGGTCGGACTTTGCCCATTTCATAATGTATAAATGATTAAGTTTTAAAGCCTACTGGCTTTAGTCAAGACCTAATTTCTTTAAAACTCTTTGAACTAGGGCAATAGAATCGCAAGAAAAGAGCTGAATATAGCTATCGATCGTTCTAGGTGGAGTAACAGAATCACCCACGAGGCCATCGCGCATGCCATCTTAGCAAGCAATACCTTTGTATATCAGTATCTTTTAAAACGTTTTTTAGGTTAAGAATTTTGCAAATATCAGAAAGCGTTACAATAAGCCAGTAAGTTAGATCTCTCGTGATTTCCTATTAAAATTCTTGCAATGATCCCCTTATTTGATGAGAGGGATTGGCAGGTATATCAACGCGGTTTGAAAATGATTTTCTTCCCCAATTCAGCTTAAAATGACACCGTTTTGTTAGATATTTAACCAATTTTCTAGAAAAGAATTAGTGTGAGCACGCAAAAGCGTCACGCTTAGGAAAACAGTGACGTCGAATGCTTCATTATAGAGGAGAATTATTTTGCAATCACGTTAACGTACCTGCGAATTTCTTTCAACAAACGACAAGACACTTGCTAGGATTTTAATGGGAAATCACGTAATATCGACTTAACAGACCTGGTTTAAAACCTTATGGTATGTACTTATTTCCTAACCGACATAAAGATTCTTTGAAAGATACAGGTATTCAAAGATATTGCTTGCTTGCTTAAGTGCCATGTCCGATATACACGTTGGAGGTCATGTCACTCAACCACGAACGATCAAAAGCAGATCTACCTTCAGTTCCTTTGTGATTCTACTGTGCGAGTTCAAAGGGTTCGGGGAAATTAGGTCTTGACTAAATCCCGCAGGCTTTATGTTGTGGATTCCGGGAATGGCATCCTGCACAAATAAATAAACAACGCCTGTAATTGAGATAGAAAAATAAGAGTATTAAACGTAAGAATACACACTTGAAGTGAAGATTAGTAGTCCAGGAATGCGGGTTAGTAGAAAGTATATGTACAAGTCTCTGTAAGTGAAGCCGTAATTATCTCTCTCGCGGGTCTCTCGTATAACTCTCTGTGAACACCCTGTGTACTGTCTCCCTATCTTTCACCCTGACTCAACGTATCTCAACCTGCAGGTATTCTATCTGTCAGTATAAGTATACTTTGGACGAGTCCATCTTGTGTAAAAGGGGTCTGCCCCACACCACTTTATGTGCTTAACCATTTATCTAAGAAAGACGTAGTCTCAGTATTCCGAATGCTAATTCTCTGGAGATACTCAGCAAACGGCGTTATGTGTTTTTCGCTAATACCAGTCAAACAGGAAGTCAGCTTTATTTCGTTTTTAACGTACCTTTGAAAATATCTTACTGTAGTGGAAGAATTTGAGGGAAATCACATAAGAGGCGTTATATAAATATACAGTTTGGTTGGTAAATAACCAGAATTTTCATTGATACCGTTATTTTTTTCCAAGCAGAGTTCACCTGAGTTTAAGAATTTTTATTTTTATTTTTTTGAGCTCTCAGGATTTGTTTCCCCCTCTGAGGAAAGCATAACATGTGTATAAGGTGTTATTTATTCTATGAAAATCATTATATTAACCGATATCACGATGAAACGGGTAGCGAACCCGATTCAATCGGTTGGGGATTACTGATAAGAATAATAGCCATAAGGACCTTAGGATACAAACAGTAAACAGTATCTTTACTTACCACAAAGCAGAAGGCGTCAGGGATCTGCTAGGATTGGCAGTTGCCTGATTACTCGTAGACTAAATTTTACAATATAAATAAGAAATGGTCACTGACAAATCGATGATCGCGAGATTCGAACCCGGGTCTCATGGTCAGAAAGCGAACGTTTTAACCACTCGGCCGCATAAATACAAAATCGATATTATCCTTTTAAACTCTGGTAGAGCCCGTCCTTTTTCAATTCATTAATTCGTTCCAAATGTGATTCGTACTACTGTCCTCTTGTCCGCTCAGAACATGTCATACCACACATTTTAAGAACGCTTTTTGGATGATATGATGAAAAAATCGAAATTGTGTTCCCGTGATGACCGGCAGTAACCTTCTCCTCACTTCATCTCTTCTCAAAACTTCCTTGTTGGTCAACTTATCCGTTTATGATATCCGAAGAATTCTTCTTAGAAACCGTATTTCTATTGTTTCCATATTCTTCTCAAGTTCAGGGTTTAAGGTCCAGTCTTCGCATCCGTATCTCAGTGTTGACCGTATGTGTCGGTTGAGCAGAAGAATCGTCAGCTTTACAGACAGGTTTCTATTGGCAAAAATGGGACGCAATGGTAATTTGGTTACTGAGTGACTCTTTAGATATCGCGTCTCTTGGAATCCTTCTTTCGCGTTAATTAAAACGACTTGTCCCTTCCTCCATGCTGTTTTTTCTTTTTTACCGAGGTGAGACCACTATTGTCGTTAAAACAGACTATTTTGATATGGTTAAATTCTCAGATATCTTAGTTCTTCCGGGATTCTACATGTTGTCCCTATTGTCTGGAGACATAAGCAAAAAAATGCATATTTTCAAGAAATAAAATTTTCAACATTTTATTGAATTGGAATATTAAAAAAAATAACATCTTCAATATCATGTCCATCATTTGTGATGCAAAGGATGATGCTCTTTGCAAAATGCACGTGAACTCGATGCAATAACTCTTTGCCGTTAATTTTAGTATATTCACATTTTATGCGTTTAAGCAAGAGTGTTGCATCTGTGATCTTCATTGAGTACACCTTTATCCTAGCCGAGAAAAATAAATTCATTCTTTCTTATTCCGACAAGATCATGTTTAGTCTGTGGGGGGGGGAATATAGTTGATGAGATTTCCTATGTGAAATTTCACACTTTAGTGACCTCTTGAATAAATGGTTTGTGTCATCGCTTTCGAAAATGCCTTCATGTTGCTGGAGCTTATTTCAAGAATTAAATCCTATTTTTGAATCGTTTCATTAAACAAATATAAATATTCTATTATACCAATACTAGTATTTGTAAATTTAATATTTTTCACAGACAGAATTTAACAGATCTTCTATTTTTTACTGGTGTGAAATAAAAACGACTTAAAAGCACAAAGCAACCGAACACTACAGAAAATAGTATGAGCTGGTTAAATATTATCCATGCATGCAGATTTCAATTAAGAATTTGAAAATATAAAAGCAAAAGTGAAATGCTACCTGACTACCCAAAGATCTATTAATGATTCTATTTGAATATTGAAATCATCTTTATATATAAGATAAAACCATCTAAAATATCAGCGCAAAACTACAGCTATAATTATGAGAATAAACTGTTAGCATAGAACTTACGGTTACATCTAACCATTTCAAGTGTAAAATGAAGAGATTTTTGGAAGGTGAGTAGAGGCGAAATGTCAGGTCAGAACCAATAACATTGCAGATTCTTCTATGGATTTTATCAAGAATCACTAAATATATAGCAAGGGCACCAGATCAGATGTGACATCAATATCCAAAGCAAGGTAGAATGGTAGACTTAATTCTGCAGAGAAAAGAATATCAAGCTCGTCACGGTGAACCAGCTTTCTTAGCAGTACACTAAGCAATTGATTCAACATAATCTTTCAACTTCATGTCAGAGGAAACATTTTGTCCGATAAAGTACAATCATTATTCTGGAGGTTAGCATCAGTCATATCGATGGAAGGTAAAAAAAGGTCCTCTCAGATGAGTGACGGCGAACAGTTTCGTTTTGGAGGCGTTAAAATTAACAAGCCATCGTTTGCCCCAGTTAACAACAGTGATTCTTTTAGATCAGCTACTAATTTGAGCTTCTCGAGCCGCTAAGACTCACTAGTGAGACAAGAGTAAATTGATGTGTCATCAGCCCAGATGCTGAGTTGAGAACTGCGGCCAAAAGAAAAGTCATTTATGAAATTTAGGAACAACGAAGATCGAAGGGTGGAGCGCTA
>OZ038485.1:22187447-22189947 GCA_964036315.1 Acanthosepion esculentum | reverse complement strand
ATATAAACTTAACCCTGACTTTGTGATCACGGTAATTTCTATACATTTATATCCCAGAGAATGTAAATAAATCTAAATGACATATCTGTGGAGCTAATCGTTATTTCATTGATTCGCTTTCTAGGGCTTATCAACCCATTGCGGGTTATTTAAAGCCAGAAAATATTTTTAGATTGTAAGAATTTATTTTGAAGATAATAATGATTTAGTGATACACGTCTTGTTAATTAACCCAAAGATGGTGGGAGAGGCGGTGGATTTATTCCGTTTGCGCGTAAGTGAACACAACGGACCCAACTGAGACTGGAACTCGGCTCGTCTATTAACAATTCCAATTCCGAGCCATTATCCATTACACCACCTTCACATCCAAGATTACAGCAGCTGGTATCCCCAAGGTACTGATCAAGTTCGACATCGCTCAAATTTAGTGAACATATTGGAAACGATGATTCAATAAGATAAATAATGATAACTCCGGAAATTCAGACCATACATATATATATATATATATATATATATATATATATATATATATATATATATAAAAGTGAACATAGAAGTCAACACTTAGAGGCGACAGTCAGTTTCATGCTAGGTGCAATCGTCAGGCAACGTTTGCCTGACGATTGCATCTAGCATGAAACAGACTGTCGCCTCTAAGTCTTGACTTCTATGTTCACTTTTATATTTACACACGCTCTATCTCTGATATTGAGCACTTTATCCCATAAATATAGCACACTTTCAGACTATATTTCTTTATATTTCTTTATATATATATAATTCAAATCTTCAGACACACTGGGTTGTAGAATAATATTCTTTCGTTTTTATTATTATTATTTCATTTAGATTCCTCGACTAGTTTCGGCCAACATGGCCATCATCAGGAGAAAAATATCTCTGCTTGCTAGTAGCAGTAAACTGTAGAAATGAATGTCTTGATGGAGAAAATGAACTTTTCTTATATTGTCTTATATATATATATATATATATATATATATATATATATATATATATATATATATATATATATATATATATATATATTGTGTGGACATTGTATCTCCTTCCCTATGAATATACCAACTTTTAATTATTGATGCCCCCCACACACACACACCTGAGGAGTGTCTGAGTTCTTGCTGGATGGCTCATCTACGAAACTATGAATCAGTGTGTGTTGATTGATTGAGATTTATTTTCCATATTTTTGCTAAACGTGTTTCAAGGCTTGTGGCATTCATCAGGGGAAGAGTGGACATTTAGACGTATTATTTAAAGGAATATAATTTGCCTTATGTTTTCCGATGTTAAACCATTATCTTTTGTGTGTAGTAGTAACCCAAATCTTTCTTGGACTTGTGACGAGAATATGTTTCTGTTTAAGGAGTAATAAAACATTTAGGATTGGTCAGTGAAAGGAGGAAGGAAAGAGGTCTTTGTTTTTATCTTTTTATGTCCTCTGTATCGTTTTAAACCTATCCTCATTTTTTGTGTATTGTGTGTGCCTTTGCATGTATATGTATAAAACTTCTTTCTCCATATATTGTTTTATTATAAGAAATTAGTATCTATCTATCTATCTATCTATCTCTCTCTCTCTCTCTCTCTCTCTCTCTATATATATATATATATATATATATATATATATATATATATGTATGTATATATATATATATATATATATATATATATATATATATATATATATATGTATATGTACGCACTTCCAATGGTGTGTGGTGTTCGTGTGCGTGTGTGTGCGAATGTAATCAGTGTAGTTGTCTTTTGTTTTTGCAAATATGTCTATCTATATTAGTTTTCCATAGATATGTGTGTGTGTGTTTGTGTGTGTCTGTGGGTGTGTGGTCCTACTAGTATGTTTGGCCATTTTGTGTTTATGTGTGCGTGTGTGTGTGTGTGTGGGGGGGGGGGGGTTATGAGCTGTTTAGTGCTGCTTTAAATTTGTCTGTGAAGTTTTTTTCTTGTATTTGTACGTAAGAACAATTGTCTGATATATTGGCATAATTTTAAATTTACCTTGATTACATTTGTAGATGTGTTGTGATACAGAGTGTTTTCTGTTGTCTGGTAATTTGATGTTGCTTTTGTGAAGGGAAACTCTGTTTTTTAGTGCTTGGCTGATGCCTATATAGGATTCTTTGCATTTTATGCACTTGAGTACATTAATCACATTTTTGGATTTGCAGTTTAATTGTTTTTCTTTATTGTGAATGTTGTTGCGTTTTCAGAATTGTATGAATTTCATTCTATAATGATATCACAAATCCCACATCTTGTTGCACTTTTTGACCACCTGTATTGTGTGTTTGCTAAATTTGAATGAAGTTAATATGTGCTTTACGTTTTTTGATTGGTGTTTGCTTTTAATTATTTTAGTTGTTTTTATTATATTTTTCAATATATCATTCTTGTTAAGTAGGTCTAGATTTCTTAAAATTTCTTATTTTATGCTGTGACATTTTGTTCGTTT
>OZ038485.1:22172447-22182447 GCA_964036315.1 Acanthosepion esculentum | reverse complement strand
TTCACATTTACCGGTCTGAATGTCCGAGAAATCTCAACGAAAATATGCGTTCTCCGACAAGAATCGAACCTGCATCCTACACGGAAACGTCATATAGCTTGACGTGCTATACCATTTAGCTAGAGAGGAAGCGGCTGGGTAGCAAGGTTAAATTACTGCTTTTGAACTACAAAAACTTTAAATAATTTTCGGACTTAGTTCATTTTATTATACATAAACACAAAAAAAATGTATAAGTCTAAAGAGCACACTAACTTTATGGACACCCTATATATAAACAATTTAGACAAGCAATTAAATAGCAATGATTTGTCATTTTATTCAGACACACACGCACACCCTCACACAAGCACACACACACACACACACACACACACATTTATATATATATATATATATATATATAATGAAGAAATATACTCTTAAAGTGTGCTATATTTATGGGATAAAGTGCTGAATATCAGAGATAGAGCGTGTGTAAATATAAAAGTGAACATTGAAGTCAACACTCAGAGGCGACAGGCTGTTTCATGCTAGACGTAATCCTCAAGGTGTCTGACGATTGCGTCTAGCATGAAACAGCCTGTCGCCTCTGAATGTTGACTTCAATATATTTACTAGGAAAGCTCGCATTCAAAGTAATCTGAAGTGATGTCACGTACAAAACGAATACGTAATTATGAATCAATTATTTATGCCTATTATTATTATTATTATTATTATTATTATTATTATTATTATTTTGTAAGGATATTATATATATATATTGTTGTGGTATTGGACGTAGGCTTTTTGCAGCGTAGTACTTCCGGCCATTTTGTAAAGCTATCTACCACTATTAAGTAGTAATAATCTTCTACTGGACCAGCGAAATCAATGTGTAATCTTTCCCACGGATGATCCGTCTTTGGCCATGGTTTGTGTACTATAGGTGGTGCCTTAGCTGCTAACGCACACCCTTTACATCGATGAACCATGTTTTCGATATCCACATCCATTCCTTTCCAATATACAAAGCTTCGCATTAAGCTTTTTGTTCTATTAATCCCCGGGTGACCCATATGAAAGTCCCGTAGGATTCTTTTCCACAACAACTTTTTTGCATGAACTATTTGCACGGTTCGGTGTGCCAGAGTGTATTGTGAGTGACGATGGTACACAATTCACTTCTGACGAATTTAAGGAATTTTGTGAGTTATATCAAATTAACCACATAACGACGCCGCCGTATCATCCGAGATCCAATGGACTCGAAGAAAGATTTGTAGATACGTTAAAGCGCGCTCTGAAGAAAGCCTCAGGAGTTCCAACGGAAAAGGCGCTTCAGCAATCCCTACAAGTATACAGAATCACGCCAAACCAGAGAACACAATCAAACATGGCACCAGCTGAACTAATGTTCGCTAGGAAAATTAAGTCAGTGTTTGACAAGCTTTTGCCAGGAAGAAATAGAATAAAGAACACTATGTATACAGCTAGAAAAAGATACACCCCCGGAGAGAAGGTGTTTTTCAAGTGCTATAGAAACAACATTGAGTTCTGGGAGCGAGGCATAGTGGACAAGAGAATCGGTGACCTGATTTACATAATAAAAGGGCCGAAGAATACTCATAAAAGGCACCAGAACCAACTCAAAAAATGTTACGTTCTAGAGCATGAAGAGAGTATACCGGATGAGGAGGAAGATCCCATTGATGTAATGTATGATACTTTTCAAGTAGAACCTCCGCAGAGTGCTCATGAACCGAGAAGATCCGGTAGGAAATGAAAGTTCACGGACCCATTGGACGTGAATCCAAAACGAAAAAGATATTAAAATTAAGCAGATTGACATTATCATAGGAAGTATGCAAAGGGGATCTACAAAGAAATAACCAGAATCATCATCCCATATAGGAAGCCAGTTTGAAATCCAAAAAGGATTCCAAGGCTTGGGAGGGGGTGTTATGGTAGGATCCACCTAATCTGCATAGCGGAGTACCGACCATATAAATATGGTTGGTACCGGAAGACAGGAGGGGAATCAAGAGATCCAACTAGAGACTCTGCCCGACTGCGACTTAGTCAACACATTCTCCAGGAACGGTCTTTCCAGAAATATACAGAAATACTATATGTAAATATTGTGTGCACTTTCTTGTTATAATACATTCTTGTTCTAAGTACATTTTGTGTTGCATTATTATTCCATGCATTAGTCGAGATTCAACAATGAGTCAAGACTCAACATATATATATATATATATATATATATATATATATATATATATATATATATATATATGATAAATTGATAAAATAAATTCGAGAGATAAAAATCAACAAAAATAATAGTATTGATAATAATAATATCTTGAGAAATGATGTTAAAAATCTAAATTTTTGGACACACCTATTTCTTTTTTTTACTAAAAATCATTTCATCCCAAGCAAGGCAATAAAGCCACTCGGACGTAATGTGGTTGCTGAGTGTAGAGAATGAAAAAATACTACTAATCAGAGAAGAAGAATTAAAAGACAGAGGATAACGATTGACATTGCATTTAAATTTTTGAAGATCAAAGTTGTCTGGGAAGCAAGAATCCAGAAGAAGGTTCCACAAGTGCTAAGTGTGATAGAAGAAATTTTCAGCATAGAACTTACGGTACGATCTAACAGTTTCAACTGCAAAATGATAAGACCCTACCGCTAATCTAGGAAATCGTTTGAATTCATAAAGTATAGCTAGAAAAGAGGAAACTTCATCAGAATAATTACCATGAAATTGTTTATAGAAAAGACACATGGAAGCTACGTTACCGTGGTGGGAAAGTGATTAAAGTCGAGATGCCATCTCAGGAACAATAACATAGCAGATTCTTCTTTGGGCTTTATCAATAATATCTAAATATATTCCACGAGTACCAGGCCAGATGTAGCAAGAACATTCAAATCAGTGACGAATGCCATCCTGAGTATGACGATAAACAACATCCGGCAGCAAGGCCTCTAATCAGGAGGTTTTGAGGAGCGTGGAACCAACTCTTAATTGATGGTGTTCCCAGATTCACCTAAACTCATGGTGGTAGAACCTATTAGGGTCTCAGCTATGGACAAATAATTAATCCCCAAACTGGGTTCAAAACACTATGAAAGTGTAAAAATAGATTTTAATAACAGCAATACATTTTTGTGAAAAACATTATCAGCAATAAAAAATCTTGTCGGCATTCAATAACCCATTGAGATTGATATACCGTAAAACAAAAGAAACCAAACCAATATATACTTAGATAGATAGATAGATAGATAGATAGATAGATAGATAGATGTTGGCATTAAATAACCCATTGAGGTTGATATACCGTAAAACAAAGCAAACAAAACAAGGTCGACTACTTGACTTACAACTATCTAAGATAGATTCTAGCGTGAAACATTTCTCAACAAGAAATAGGAAATTATGTTGGACTAATGGAGGTAGTATTGATCTTTCCTCTTAATAATAACATAAACATTTTGACGATAAAATTCTGTTTTCGTCAAGTTTGGCGTCTTTTTCATCATGTTGTTCTCTTTTTTTTTTAGCGATCTCGTGGAGGTACCTAAGTTTACCTAATCTCCTATTTAAACCTAGACATTCGAATTTATTTATAAAACGTATTTCAACTAGAACTCTCCTCGTTCTTGTTGATAAATTGAGATGCTAAAATTACGCATGTAACATTATCAATGCTATGCTACGGTTGGTTAAAATGTGCAGCGATAGTAAAATTGATTTTGTTGATTTTGATAGTGTTTTATTGTTATTAAAACAGACGCAATTCCGTACCTGTTCCACCGACATATTTCCTGTTTTGCATTTGTTACAAAAAAGTAAATATATTACATTTGAAATGTCACAAGACAAGAGAGGCGGTCGGATTACTGTGTGATTGCTAAGTGTCGTAAAAATACTATCAGTGATATAAGTTGACATCCGGGTTTATTACACGTTAAGTTGACTTGGTAAGTGGATGATTTTTCTACACTAGATGATGTTAGAAGTGATTGCAGATTTGGGAATTGTCACCTGTCGTTAAGTGGAATCTCACTAAATATATTATTATTTGTAGGTTCAAGTTTTATGTACTGGAAATGTTTTAGTAGATATGCGATATGTTTGTAAATGAAATTAAAATTGAAAATTATCGGAAGTCTGCAATTCGTTTCGTAGATTAGATTATTTCTGTTTTATTTCGAAGCGTTTGTGATTGATTTTTTTGAAAGTTTGATATATGATATGATATAATCGAGTTGTTGACGTCCCGCACGATTTCAAAGAAATGTTTAGGAAGGAAATCCCGTCAATACTAGAAAGAGCGCTAAATTGAGAAGCCAATTTTTCAGAAAAGCTGTTCTAGTAGAAAAATTCTAGACATTATAACGGACAGTTTAATGCTCGGTCAATGAATACCAAATTTTTCCACATAAAGAGAAGGCTAAGCTCACCATATCATAGGGTACGTGTTTTGAGTACCATGGGTTCGTTAAAGACACCGAACAAGGAACACGATATTCGTGCTCTGAATGTTACCAGAAAGGGTAATACAAATGCAGAAGGACGTGCACCTATGTTTTGTACACTACCCAAAGGCGATAAACACAGTACGCGACAAAGATCTGATAGAAATGCTCAGCAAGCTTGATATATTGGGGAAAGATATTAAAATAATGAAGAACCTATACTGGCAGCAAACTGCATGCATGCGCATAGAGAATAAGTTCAGCAGATATACAAAAAAACAGAAAGGGGCTTAAGGCAAGGATGTGTCTTCTCACCGGACTTAGCCAACCTATACAGCGAAGCAATTCTGAGACATTTAGAAATCCTCCCGGGATTCGGGCATTGGCGGCCGCAATCTTAACAGCATAAGATACGCACATGACACAGGACTGATAGCAGACACAGAAAAGAAATTACAAAATCTCCTACAGAAGGTAGCGAACGAGGGCCAGAAGAAGGAACTAAGCGTAAACTACAAGAAGACAAAATGCATGGTCACCGGTAAAACGATGAACCCGAAATGCGATTTGCAGGTCGGTGACGCTAAAACCCAGAAGGTGCGGAAGTTTAAATACCTTGGAAGTGTTTTGACAGAGGACGCTAAGTGCAACGCTGAGATCCGAAGATGGATTGGGATGGCCAAGGACGTATTCCAAAAGCTAGGTAGAGTATTGCGAGACAGGATGTTTTCTTTGGTAAAAAAAAAGAAAGAAAAGAGTACTGAGCTGCTACGTGACATCTGACCTCTTTTTTAGAATGTTGGACGGTCTCCTCAAAGATGAAGAAAAAACACGAGGACACGGAGGTATGGCTCTACAGAAGGATGCTAAGGATATCATGGACCGAGCGTGTGAGCAACGACGAGGTTTTTGGAAATGATGCAAACAAGAAGGAAGCTTATACTTCACATCAGAAAAAGAGGCAGATGAAATTTCTGGAAGACGTAATGAGAAAGGTGGTCCTGAAGAATCTGACACTCATAAAGCGAATGGAGAGAAAGGGCGACTTTGGAAAGCAACGCAAGATATACCTGGCGGGCTTAAGCAAGTGGATGACAGAACATGAAGTGGCAGAGGGATGAAACTTATTGAGAGCTACAAGCGATAGGGGGACAGTGGAGAGCCATGATCGCCTACGTCCTGAAGGCGCAGGGAACATAAAAAGAAAGAAAGATATTGGTCGTAACCCTGTAACAATTCATTAATCGCAAAGGCGCTGTATTTGCACGCGTCATGTTTGCGTTCATTTTTTTTTTTTTTCGTGGCACATCGCTGGTATAGAGGCCGATTCCACCTGATTTTACAAAGAAATCTATTTCGCTTCTACATATCGATTTAATATATTGGTGTTCGCATTTGCAAAATCGAACATCATTGACGACTTCAGCACAACATGTGAGATCCAGCAGACAGCTTTTAATTTATTATATGTTTCTCGAGCGCCTAAAAGCGAAAACTGATACATTAAATATTTATCTGTGGCGGCCGAATTTGAGATGGCCGCATAAACGGTCAGAGGGGCGACGGGGGTGGGATTGTTGACTGCGATTCGGGGTGTGGTGGTCAGGTAAACGTGGAGTAGGTTGACTAAGGATGAATAAAAGAAGGCGATTGAATGGAGGGCAAAAACAAGCAAATGTCCACTGGGTGCCTAGCAGGGGCGTACGGGGGGGGGGGCAGGGCGATGGTTGTCATCAATCAATACATAGATATCAATAGTGTGCTTACAGATAAGTTAGATAGTTAGATAGATACATGTAAGCAGTTTTGCATAGATCAAGAGAGAAGGAGGGTGATAGAGATGAATGGAATGAAAGGTATATGTCTGTAATTATTTTCTACCTGTATCGGAACATTCATACACGGGGGAGGGAGGCCATCGCTCACACAACCACACGTGCACACGCAGAGATAGAGTGCTATAAAAGAATTATATATATATATATATATATATATATATATATATATATATATATATATTTATATGTGTGTGAGTGTATATATATATATATATATATATATATATATATATATATATATATATATATGTGAGTGTGTATATATATATATATATATATATATATATATATATATAAATATAAAAGTGAACATAGAAGTCAACACAGGCGAAAGTCTGTTTCATGCTAGTGCAATCGTCAGGCAACTGGTGCTGTTATTTTTCACGGCTATTTATATATAAGGGTCCGTGGTGCATTGTGGGTAGTCTATTTTGGCTTTTACTTTTACCGGAAGTCGCTTATTTGTTTATTTATGTCAAATTATTTTGCTTGTTTTTTTGTTTTTTGTTTTTTTTTTAATTTAATTTTATTTTTTTTATCTTACATATTTATTTTTTTATTTTTTATTTTGATCGGTGCTTTTTTATTAACGTAGTAAAATTTGTTTATATAGCTTATTGTTGGTAGTCTATTATGGCGGTCATTTACCGGAAGTCGTTTATTTGCTTATTTATTTGGGTCAAATTGTTTTGCATGTTTTTATTTATTTTCATTTTTATTTTTTATCTTATATATTTGTTTATTTGTCATTGATTAAAGCTATTTAACAGGAAAATTATTAACAAACCACACGAACAAATTAAACCCACGTGCAACTGCAGAATAAAAAACGAATGGCCCTTAAACGGTAATTGTTTACAAAACAACGTAATCTACCAAGCCACGATATTCACTTTTATATTTACACACGCTCTATCTCTGATATTGAGCACTTTATCCCATAAATATAGCACACTTTAAGACTATATTTCTTCATATATATATATACATATATATATATATACAGGGAGAAAGAGAAAAAATAAAACTGAGATAGATAAGATCAGACTGAGATAGATAGATAGATAGATACATAGATAGATAGATAGATGTATGCAGACTTAGATAAATAGAAAGATAGATAGATAGGGAGAGAGAGAGAGAGGGATAAAAACTGAACAGAGTTAGAGATATATTTCTGTAAATGTATTCTATATGTACAGTTGCATTCGCATATGCGGGCACGTGCGACCACGCTCCCACTATACCATGGATATATATATATATATATATATATATATATATATATATATATATATATGTATATGTGTGTGTGTATGTGTATGTCTATGTATGCATGTATGTATGTATGTATGTATAAGGAGAGAGAGAGAGAAAGAGAGAGGGAGAGAGAAATAGAAAATGATAGCTAGCTAGGGAGAATAAAACTGAGATATGAATGTCTGAGATAGGTGTAGATATAAATATATATATAAAGAGAGAGAGTGAGAGAGAGAGAGAGAGAGATGAACGGAATGAGAGGCATATATCTGTAATTTTTTTCTGCCTATACATACTCGGGAACACGCCCTCGCAGACACAGACACCCGCACAGGGGATAACGTGATATAAAGGAATATATATATATATATATATATATATATATATATATATATATATATATATATTATGAAATTGACTATTTACGAAAATAATTTTTAATATGTTTATTCGTTATTTTTATAGATACAAATATTTAAGAAAATCCTCTGTTTATAATAAATAGTAGTAACATCATTTACCAGCCTGAATGTCCAAGAAATTTACAGGTCGGTAAATGTTGTTAATACTTATTATAAACAGAGCATTTTCTTAAATATTTGTATCTATAAAAATAACGTGTAAACAATAAACATATTAAAATAAGTTTCGGACTTTGTCCATTTCATAATATATGACGTCATTTGTTTACATTGAGATACGATTCGAGCAGATAGGAGCGTTCGAGGGGATTTTTTAGTTTAAAAGCAGTAATTCGAACTTGCTAACCAGATGCTTCCTCTGTAACAAAATGGAATAGCACGTCAGGCTATATGATTGTTCCGTGTAGAATACAGGTTCGATTCCTGTCGGAGGACACATATTTTCTATGAAATTTCTCGGACATTCCAGCCGGTAAATGTCGTTAATACTGTTTATTATAAACAGAGCATTTACTTAAATAATAAACAATATATACATATATATACATAGACATACACACACACATACACACACACATATACATATATATATATATATATAAAGTGGTCTGTTTTTTTCTTTAAATTACATATATATATATATATATATATATATATATATATATATATATATATATATATACCCAAGTCTAGGATTGGTGTATACGGAATAAATTCCAATAACCAACAATTACTATTCTTAAAAGAGTGCTCGATACACAGCAGAGCATATATGCTATATATGTTTATGGCTATATTTGTAGTGATTTTAAAACATATTTATGTTATAATTATGTTTTTAAATAAACAATTATATATATATATATATATATATATATATATATATATATATATGTATATATATATATATATATATATATATATATATACATACATATATATATATATATGTATATATATATATATAAAGGGAGAGAATAAAAATGTGTTAGATTGATAGATATGAAGGGTGTGATACTGACATATATATGAATATAAACAGACATATATATCAAAATTATGATTTAGATAGATAGATGGATAGATAGATATATAGATATATAGATATATAGATAGAGAGAGAGAGAGAGAGAGAGAGAGAGAGATGATCCGAATGAGAGGTATATACCTGTAATTTTCTACTTCCTGTATAGGAGCATTCATATAAGGGGCACGCCCTGGCACACACACACACACATATGGTATACTGTTATATAAAGGAATTATATATATATATATATATATATATATATATATATATATATATATATATATATGTAGAGAGAGAAAGAGAGATGCTACCTTAGACGCCGCAATTAAGATAACTGCTGCAGAGGGCTCTTGATTGGACCGTCATCGGAATATGTAGGGAGGAGTAGATGCGATAGGCAACAACAAACTACAGAAGCACTCAAAATTGATCGCTGCGTTTATGTATAGCATTAATATTGAAGCTTGCCTTTTAAAAGTTCAACGATAATTCTTCTGTCGCCACTTAATTTAAAGACAACTTGGTGTACGTAGGTCCTTAATTTCCGTACAAAAGATTATTTTTATTTCATGGACAACTTTCGTTGAATTTCGCAAATAATTTCTATTATTTCCAAATTTATTTTCAAGGTATAAAAATTGTTATCGTACTAAAAAATTCGTCGGAAAAACTTACGTAACTGAGAAAGTAAAAAAATTCCTCGCCGGATTCAGACTCGCAATTTTTTTACTTTCTCAAGGTGTTGGTCTGATTCCAAAATTTCCTGATATGTCGGGCTACGGCCTATCGGATTAAAATTGAAAAAATGTGACACAGTGACACACTAACATCGGCATTTACTATATACAAGAAGGAAATGAGCTAGTGAGAGTTGTGTCCATTTAAATGAAAGCAATTGATATTTATTAGATAGATAGATAGATAGATAGATAGATAGATAGATAGATAGATAGAAAGAGAATAAA
>OZ038485.1:22164947-22167447 GCA_964036315.1 Acanthosepion esculentum | reverse complement strand
ATTAAATTTAATGTTATATCAAGGAAGATTCACTTTTTTCAATTTAGTATTTACCGTAATTTTTAAGTTCAGACATTTAAATACTTTATATAATATCTTTCTAATTTTATCGATTTTAAAGTTATTGGAGTTCGTTATAACCATAAATCCATCGTCCCTGTATAAACGAATGTCAGTTGTATTGAATTCATGGGACGCTGTGAGATTGTATAATATAAAAAGACCTATAAGGTCAGAAGACTCAGCTGAGTCTAGTGATCCCAATGTAATGTCAAAGTAGTCATAAGAATTGTTTATCCATTGCTCACCTTTATGTATAAATACTGATTTTTTTCGCATTGATAATGATACTCCTTTCTTCTTCTGTTACATCCGTGTACTGGGTAGTAAAGTTCAACGCATTCTTGAACAATTCTTTTGATATTGATTGATAATAATTTTCAATATCAAACTGCATTAGTGTACAGTTTGTTTTAGATTTAATATCAGTAAACCAGTTTGTCACTTCTTTAGTATTAAGCCAAAATTTCAGTCCTATTTTTACTTTAATTTACCATTTTATATTATATTATATATATATATATATATATATATATATATATATATATATATATATATATATATGAGATGAAATGGTAATCCGTATGGAAATTCCAAGAGGATATAGATCCAGAGAGAGATCTATGTCAAGAGACAGAGCAAAATTATTAATGAATTTCAAACACTTCCGATATATATATATATATATATATATTTATGTTTTAACATTTCTTTCTTGATCTGTTTCTTACTTCTTCGTTTTCTATTATTTTGTCGGATTCCTATCCATAATCGATCTCTCTCTCTCTCTCTCTCTCTCTCTTGATATCTATCTATCTATATCTATATATCTATATCTATCTATATCTATATATATATATATATATATATATATATATATATATATATATATATATATATGTATGTATAGTAGATAGATCGATATGAGCACACACAGATACACACACACACACACACACACATATATATATATATATAAAATTGAACATGGAAGTCAACACTCAGAGGCGACTGGCTGTTTCATGCTAGACGCAATCATCAGGCCGCTATATTGATATTGAGCACTTCATCCCATAGCTATAGCATGCCTTAAAACTATATTTCTTCATCATATATATATATATATATATATATATATATATATATATATATATATACATATATATATATATATATGTGTGAAGAAATATATTCTTAAAGTGTGCTATATTTATGGGATAAAGTGCTCAATATCAGAGATAGAGCGTGTGTAATAGAGATAGAGCGTGTATATATATATATATATATATATATATATATATATATATATATATATATATATATGATGAAGAAATATAGTTTTAAGGTGTGCTATAATTATATTATAGTATATATATATATATTTATATAAATATATATATATATATGTATATACACGCACACACACACATATATATACATATATATATAACTGACCCACTTTTTGTCAAAACAAATATCCATGTGTTACGAATCTATGTCAGAAGATTCACCTCATAAAAACTAAAATCAAAATTCATGTATAAAAATCTTGTAGTTTCGGTGCCAATTAGCATCGTATTCAGGCATGAACGCAAAGAAATGTGCGGTATCTAAATTGTCGTGTGAGATATTTTACGTTAAATTCTTTCCCACCATTTTAGCTTTGGCCCAAAAAATAAGAATGGAGGCCATGTATTTCCTATAAAATATGCTCAGGATCATGCCCAGTACGGCAATATTTCACTACGGTAGGTCTATTACTATTGCTCAGAAGCAGGGGTCGCATTATATATGAATTATATGAAAAAAAATCTTTTTTCATTATGTAATTCTGGGGTTGCACTATATATAAAGTACAATTATACATGAGTATATCCGGTGTATTTGTAATTGTTTTTCCATAAATGAATACATTTTATCAACCTGGTCTCTGTTTTATTCACTCGGTCAGGTGACTGAAAAATCAATAGAATTTAATAAACCAATTTATATGATTTTCATTGATTTTACCATAGCTTTTGACAGCACTCAAATGGATAAATCTTAGTCAAAGTAACTCCCATTAACTGAAATTACATAATTCTTCTTCGATCTAAGCTATATACTTGCGTATAAGACGACTTCATGTACAGTATGACTACTGAATTCTAACATAAATTCTACCCACCTTCGAAAAGTTTTACCTTTTTATAGTGCAACCGGTCACTGAAAAAGCATTATTTTATTCAAATCTCTTGAATAAAAGTAAACAAGTGGTTTCGTCCGAATTATACTTTATATTTCTTTAATTCCCGCGTACATACATACATACATATATATATATATATATATATATATATATATATACACAAATGCAAATTAATTGAAACAAAACGAATAATTCCGTTATTAATTACTTTTTTTTCATATTTTTTCCAATGAAACATGACCCAGTGTACTT
>OZ038485.1:22117447-22159947 GCA_964036315.1 Acanthosepion esculentum | reverse complement strand
CATATGCATTAAGTAGAGCAATAATAAGAATACAATAATAAAACGTATTTGACGGATACAAGATTCGTTGATCTCACGAAATTCAGCATAGGATTTTTTCTCTCCTTATTAAGACATTTAAACGAAGCACTTTACGGATTTTATTTGGTATGTCTAAATTGACGGCAGCCCAATTTTTGAGCGTTACATCCATCACTAAATACCATTTGTGAATTTTTATTTCTCGTTTTGACAGCCGAGTATATAAATTTACGCAAGCCAATGTTAGTGCCGCGATATACACGCGCCATCCCCGAGTTCAGTAGCGAGTAAAAACTGACAAAATGGCAGTTAATAAGTGAAAGCCATGAAAGCAAATCGCTAAAACACAAATGAGAAAATGACAAAGTGTCGGAATCGATCGTTGCTGTTCCAAATCAGCGCTCACTGCACACTGTGAATAGCGTGTTTGGTCATCAGTGGGCTCCTCACTCGTTTCATATTTAATATGGCAGACAACTTATTAGCAAGAAAATCAGGCAAACCAGGAAAGTTGGACTTACAATATTAATCTTAATATAATTGAACACCATATTATTCGTTCACGGATAAAATCATCTGTCTCTGGGGGCATATAATTATTATAACTGCACACACACACAAACATACACACACATATACATATATACGCGCGTGAGCAGACACACGCACGCACACACACACACACACGTATATATATATATATATATATATATATATATATATATATATATATATACAGGCTGTCCATAAAGTTCGTGTGCACTTTAAAAAAAATTATAACATTATTTGTATTTGCGATAGAAATAATTTGTAAAAATGATTAGAAAGAAGTAAATCTATATTTTTTAAGGTTTTACTGAAATTTTATTTAAGTTTCCACATGTCCTCCATCATTAGCAATACAAAGGGTAATACGATTTTGCAGTTCACGGGAAACATTTGCCAACTGATTTACAGTAATGTCTGAAATCACATTAGCTATTTTAGCTATACTTAAAACTAGGTACATTAAACTTTATAACATTTTTTACAGATTATTTCTATCGCAAATACAAATAAAGTTATAAATCTTTTAAAATGCACACGAACTTCATGGACACCCTGTATATATTCGGTAAAGCAAATTGAGTTCGCTGAGTCACTGCGTGTTTATCTAAAAAATAAATACGCATAAACTCACCTTCATCCCTGCCGTGCACCAACGGATTATGGGTAGAATCTCTAACTGACGCCAATTAAGGCGGGTTTCAATCCTAGCTCGAGGCAACCGGACATCTAGCCACACTGATAAGTTGTGATACAGCGAAACAGATTGTCTGTGGATGACAATATATATGTTTATATATATATATATATATATATATATATATATATATATATATATATATATATATATATGTATACATTAGATCATCTAATATTATTGTTACAAAAAAATTGTCTCTCATAAATCATTAAAACCTTTTACTTGCTACATGGGCGACAGTGTCTTCCATAGGGAAAATCCAATTCGTACATTGGGCAAGCGACTACGGTCTTCTCAAATAGCCTAACCTGCATTCTGTCAGGCTAATCCAGTATCTAAGTATGAGCAAGAGCTTCTACCCATACAACATCTAATATATTTGTTACTGATACGACCTTTCTCTTTCCCCACGAGTAACATTAGATATTTGAGTAGACGGTTTTATTTTAAACAGTATTTTTTGTCTACCGGCCTGAATATTCGGGAAATCTTAATAACGGAAGATGAGCCCCCAATAGGACTAATACCCACTATTTCTTTAGAAATATATATATATATATATATATATATATATATATATATATATATATATATATATATATGATAAATTATTGTTTTAATGGAAGTTATATATATGGTGTAAAATGGTCAATATCTGAGTAGTGTATGTGAATATAAGTAATATTGACTGAGAAACCAACACCGACTTTTTTTTATTTTTCTCTCCATACATCTTATATATATATATATATATATATATATATATATATATATATATATATATATATATATATATGAAGAAATATATATAATATCTTACATTAATTGCACAACCCCTAGTTTCATCCCGAAGAAAAAATAAAAATAATAATTCCAACACGTGAAAATTGCTACGGCATGAAACTCAGAGTTGTGCAATTAATGCAAAATATTATGTATATTCTTACTATATATATATATATATATATATATATATATATATATATATATATATATATATAAAAAAATAGCCCTGTTATTTTACATTGAGCACTGTTTTCTCTTACACTATAGAGTATTTATATGTATTTCTATACGATCGCTCGCTCGCATACCTATCTATATAAGCCAACGGGCAAACAGATATATATATATATATATATATATATATATATATATATATATATATATATATATATATGTGTGTGTGTGTGTGTGTGTGTGTGTGAAAGGGACCTAATTCCTGGTCGAGAGAGTTCCGTATTTATTTGCATTTCTTTACTGATTTGACCTTGTGTCAAACTTTGTAAATATATTTACGAATCGCCGACTAAAGCGGTGTAATTTCTTCTCGCGTTCCAATGCCCAGATGCATGATGAGTTTGCTCCAATCAGTACGGGAAATTATTTCCGCCATTTATCATGTCGTGAAGACGGACAGCCGAGATTTATGGCCCGCATCGGACTTGGCGCCATTTTCTTTGCACGGACTTTTTCGCGTTTTTGGACGATGGATTTATGCCCCTTTCTTTTCTCTCTTCTTCACTGTTTCATTCTATTCATGTCAATTCCTTTTTATGAATCGACCTTAGGTCATAACTCTAATAGTCTCATTATAACCATATATACATTCTACGCTGTTTTATATTGGTCAAGTCATTTGCGTTTCCCGTGTCTCGTCGTAAATTCCACATATATCATGAGATATATATTATAATATCTATTACTTATTAAAAGAATATTCATAGGAAATTATATCGCCCCAGAAGTTTAATTCCCAGAAACGTTTAGTTAGC
Organism: Acanthosepion esculentum; assembly: GCA_964036315.1. Taxonomy (NCBI): domain Eukaryota; kingdom Metazoa; phylum Mollusca; class Cephalopoda; order Sepiida; family Sepiidae; genus Acanthosepion; species Acanthosepion esculentum. The sequence continues at coordinate 22,156,905 of OZ038485.1, read as the reverse complement.
ACCATGTTCATAGCAAAATCTTCGAGGAATTTCATCAGAGAGTGATAATTGAACTATCGTTCGGAATTAGCCGTTACTTTTTCGGGATTTTTGAAAAACCTTTATCAAGCCTCCATATTAAGTAACATTACAATAATTTTCTCAGTATAACATTATAAGAAAGAAGATTTTTCCCAAGAAATAGCCTCTGGAAGAGGCTCTTGATTGGATATTACCTTGAACAGTAAAAGTTCTTAAATTTAAAGGTCAATAGTAATCTTTATCCCCATGAGTGCTCAGACGGGTAGGCATGTATACCCTTTTCAAAAACGGAGCGTCTACTTAAATACGGGTAACCCCTAATAACCTTCGAAGTAATAAAAATATCAGGTTAAAGATAAATCCATTAGATATTTTCATTTGATACCACCTCCATTCATATCTCGCACAAAATTCATCATAACCATTTTAACAGCAATCTTCTACGTTGAGTGGCTTTCCAGCCTTCTATTATTATATATTATTAGAATAGAAATGAAGGCGATGGATGCAGTCGAAAGTATATGTTATGCTAAATACAAGGGTCATTCAATAAATAAGGTGAATTTTTCGGTATAACTTCTAATACAGATAGAAGATTACTTTTTTCTTTTTTTTTCAACGTAGTCTCCCAGCACTGCCACACACTTTTCCCATCTGTGCACAAGCTTCCGTATTCTCTCAGCATAAAAATCTTTGGACTGATGTCTCAGCCAGTCGCTCACAACACTTTTGACTTCATCGTCACTTTTAAACTTCGTGCCTCTCGTGAACGCTTTCAAGGGACCAAACAGGTGAAAGTCTGAAGGGGCAAGGTCTGGGCTGTAAGGGGGATGAGGGAGCAGTTCCCAGCCCAGCTCGTTGATGGTCTGCACCGTTTGGGATGCTGTGTGAGGCCTTGCGTTGTCATGATGCAAGATGACTCCTTCTGACTGATGACCCTGCGTTTATCCCAACAGATAAGCTCAAAGTCCTTGCAATGTCATCCACTGTCACCCTTCTGTCAGACTGAATGAGGTCATTGACTGATTCGATCACCTCAGGAGACCTCACTTCTGTTGGCCTCCCAGGCCTGTCTTCATTCTCAACACTGCTCCGTCCTTCTTTAAACAATTTAGCCTACTTGTAGACATTTCTTTGGCTGAAACATGTGGCACCATACACAGTTGACATTCTCCTATGAATTTCAACTGGTTTGCACCCTTCAGCAACCAAAAACTTGATAACTGACTGCTGTTCAATCCTGGAGCATGCTTCTTGGTCAGCCATCTTTGTTAATCGCCAAAACTCTCAAAGTTTTTTTTTTAATCTGCAAAAGAAATTAAATCCATATGAAAAAGAAGTAAAACAAAAAAAGTAAAAAAAGTGTAAGCTTCTATCTGTACTGGAAGTCCTTATACCGAAAAATTCACCTTATTCATTGAATGACTCTCGTATATATTACTTTTTTTGTATTTGACACATTCCTCGGTATTTTATGTGGATTACAGTAGGAACAAGAAAGCATAAAAGTTTAACACTCGGTACTTCTGGTTGTACCCCATCCGCCATATTCCCCTGATATCGACCCAACTGACTATACCCTTTCTCGGACGCTGTAAAACTTTTTGACGAAAAAATCGTTCTCAAATGAAAACCAGATTCAAAGGTTCGTCAAAAACATTTTCATAGCGAAATCTGCATCATTTTACACAGCAGGTATCGAATAGCTGTCTGGTTCGCTCCAGTCATTGTAGGAATAACTGCAAAATATATCCCCTTCCCCATATTTATAGAAAGTACATACCAATGCGTGGATTTCTTCCTAGGCAATAAGTTAGGTAACTTTTCGGTCTCATCCGACTGAATTCTGTTCTTTCTTCTCTTGAAGTCAGAACGTTTCGATTGCTTGTCTGCATCCCCTTTTGTGTGTTAAAGCCATTCTTAGTGGGCGAACATTTTTGGCTTATTTCTGTTGCTTCGCCTACATTTGTTTTGCATATATTGTTTGAGCAATATTAATTATTTTCGACCGGATCTTTACATTCTCTTGTCGTTGTTGATTGCAAGCTTTGTCAATTCTGTTCATTGGGAATTTCTGGCAATTGCCTTACTTGCCTGATAAGTGTAAACAAGTTATTATAAATAATGACGAATATATAATTACCGTATTTTACGGCTTACAAGACGCTGCGGCTTCGAAGACGCACCCTAATATCGGAAATAAATTTCTAAGAAAAAAGTCATACTCTCACAACAACACATTACCCAATTATCCCTCACATACTGGCGTTTTTTAATATATATATATATATATATATAGCAATGACATACTAGTCAAGAGCAGAAAGGCTCCCGCCGCTGGTAGTAAACAGAGTATGTTTAAGGTTGTGGCTCAGCTCCAGGAAGGTTTCTAGTCTTGGAAATACTTGTTACACCTAAGTTCTGATGTTACATCATATAAAAGGCGGAATTAGATAGAGAGTTAACATTACTGAGCTGTTCGATAAAATTGACTCACCTTATACTTTGAATTTAGCTCAACTTTCGTTTCATCGGAGAAGAGAACATTCTTCCAGTCTTCTACGGTGAAATTTTTGTAATAGTGAGCCCATTCAAGTCTCTTGGCTTTGTTGGCTTTGCTTATTAGCGGCTTAAACCTTCGTGAACACGATTTGTAGCCTTGTTCTAACAGCCACCGACGGACTGTTGAAAAGGCAAGATTAACACCTTGCTCTTCGCTTAGAATAACTGAAATATTTTGGCTAGTTATAGTCCTATTCTTCGCAACTTCTCTCTTGATTACCCTGCCAGTTCTATCATCAATCTTTTTCTTTCGTCCCCTTTTTTCCTTCCTTGGAGCAGGAGTGGCATCATTATGTGCCCTAAGCACTCGAGAGACAGTTGATTGCCAGGTTATAGCAATTTCTGTTATTTCTCTCGTAGACTTGACTGCTTTTGAGAGGGCAATAATAGATGCCTTAAGTGGTTCTGATGCGTGTTTGTACCCCTTCATCTGGTTAGTGACTTGAGTGGCTATTTCAAGCTGTTTTTATACTGTATGAGGCTTTCTGGAATATTCTGGAATACTCTAGCTTTAATTTAAGCTGTTCTAGAAATCTCTAGAATATTGTTCTTAGTGTATTGTAAAATAGTTTAATATATTTTATCAAAAGCTCTTTAAAATTACCAGTTTAATCATTAGAATGCGATACATGAGTCACTTTTTTGCACAGAGATTTTGTTCCTGAATCTCATTTATATCCAAATTTATAATTATCAATAGAATACCTTAGGGTGAATAAACGTTTTTCCTAGGTGGTCGGGAAGGGGTCTTTATATTAGTAAGATTAAAAATTACTTTAACCCCCAAAACAATAGACAAAAATATTTTTAGATAAAAAAATCAGGTGTCACTTTTGTCGAATAACACTGTATAGTGTAATGTCTCAAAATGCAAATCCACACCCCTATCAGTGAAGCCAATTTAGTGACCGTCCAAACTCACTTAAACAAAAACGGAAAATATTTACGACTCACAATAATATATATATATATATATATATATATATATATATATATATATATATATATGTATATATGTACAAATGCTTTCTCACCCCTTCCTTTATCTTTTGTAAAAGAGGTAATTTTGCTTTTGAAATTTTCTTAAAAAATCATTTAATCACCAGTTATTACCATCGGCTAAAGAGGCACAAAGTTGCCGAAACGCGAAAGCTATTGTGTAGCGATTTCAGCATGTTTTTGTTATAATCTCTTATAATAAAAATAATTATATATATATATATGTATATATATATATATATATATATATATATATATATATATATATATATATATATATATATGAAGAAATATAGTCTTAAAGTGTGCTATATTTATGGGATAAAGTGCTCAATATCAGAGATAGAGCGTGTGTAAATATAGTTGCCTGACGTCTGCACTAACATGAAACAGACTGTCTCCTCTAAGTGTTGACTTCTATGTTCACTTTTATATTTATATATATATATATATATATATATATATATTGAACAATAAAAAAATAAAAAAATAAAAATCTTCAAACACACTGGGTTGTATAGTAATATTCCTTCGTTTTTATTATTATTTCATTTAGATTCCACGACTTGTTTCGGCCAACATGGCCATCATCAGGAGAAAAAATATTTCTGCTTACTGGTAGCAGTGAACTACAGAAATGAATGTCTTGATGGAGAAAATGAACTTTTGTCTGTAGTTTGCATTTGTTTTTTAATTTTTTAACATGAATTTTTTAACATTCTCAAACAGTCTCTTTTAAGTTGTTTTTTAAGATAAGTGCTGAATGGATTAATACTGCTCTGAATTCCCTTGGTCATTTTGACAGATTTATTGGTCGCTGGAAAGGGGATGTGTCTCTGTTAAGGGTGTATGTGTGCTTGTTATTGGGTTTTTAGGGAGTGAGTGAGTATGATATGTGTAAGTGTGTATATTCGTGTGGGTGTGAGTATAAGTGTGAGGCCTCAACACCTCCGTAAGCATGTCTGTTTTTTGTGGGTGAGAAATGTAGGAAGGTTTTGATTTGTAGGGTTATATATTAATACTATCTATATTGTTAAATTTATGGTTTAGCCCGGCTGGATAGTGTGTTTTTAAACGTCGTATCCACTTATTTTCATGGAACTCTAAAATCTTTCTAATGTTATCTGCTCTGAACTTTTCTATGTTCACTTTTATATTTACACACGCTCTATCTCTGATATTGAGCACTTTATCCCATAAATATAGCACACACCTTAAGACTATATTTCTTCACATATATATATATATATATATATATATATATATATATATATATATATACAAAATTTGTAAAGAAAAATTGTTACCAGATGCGAAAGGGGGGATTATGGGCTCTCAGAAAAATAATGGGATGTACTTTCCTTAAATAGTTTAAGAGCCTTGCTGCTCTGAAGTCCTTCGTGACCGAGCAACAAAGCATTTCGGATTAACAACAGATTTTCCTACAATGTGGGTTTAGTTTTGATCCCTACTGGAAGACACCTTTTCGTTACTTAAATTAAAAAAATGCAGGTCCATAGACGTATTACGTACTGTTTAATTGATAAATAAAAATATGGCGTTTATTTCAAATAAGAAGTGACCACTATAACTACGCCAGAAGTAATAAATATATATATTTATGTGTGTGTTCAGACTGCTTTAACGTTTTACAAATGATATCGCGAGTAGGCAAAAGCCGTTATTCGCTTTGTAATTATAATAAAATCACACGATTTTTTTTTCTCTATTGTCTCCAACAGTTAATTTTTTCCCCCAAAAACCACGCTGGCAGTATTTTTCGCTCTGTCTGTGTTTGTTTTTGCCAAATTATGTGATGCAATTTCGATTGATTATTCGTAAACTTTGCCCCGAAGTCATAGTTTTTATTTCTTTCTTTTTCTTTTCTTCTTTTTTTTTGTTCTTTCTGGGGGTTTTTTTTACTCCTCTTTTTCAATTTTACCTTCCTTCCTTCCGTTTATTTTTCTTAATCATTTTCCCTCTTTATCTATACTTTCTTCTTCTTTTCTTTTCTTTTGTTTTACTCTTTCTCTCAACCAACAGAAAGAAAAAAAATCCTGCAGAGTGATTTGTCCCGATACTGAAACTCCAGAATATTCTGCCCATGGCCTTTTCTGCATCATTCCGGAAAACTTCTTGTTTCCTTCCTCAAGTTTCTTCTTCATCAAACACAAAATTGTCTAATATCCACAGCAATATCCAGTTTCGTAATACTTCTTTAAAGCACCTTTCACTCTTTCAGTGGGCCTTCGGATTTCGATCTCATTTTCTGGAATCTGCTATAATGCTTTCTTGATAGCAAAATCCATGTACTTGATTGATTTTTTCGCATCCTGGACAGTCCCTCTTTCTGGCAATCATGCATTCTGTCTTCTTACACTTAAAGGTTAGTCCTTTCTTCTCGCTTTCCTTGTGTACTTTTTCTAGAAGACCCTGCAGTTTTCTTTCTGCGTTTGTCATCAACACAGTCTCATCTGCGGATCGCATGTTGTTGACTCTAGAACACTAACCAATGGTATATAGTACCCAGCGCAAAATTTTCCTATTTTTAATTACAATTTTCAGTACCTGATTTTCTTACCTAAATAATATGTTTTTCAGTTCCTATTAATGTTAACTCAAAGTACAAAGTTTGAAGTGCTTGCATGTAAAATATTTCAAATAAAGATTTATATTTAATATTATTTTTGATATTTTCAAAATCGGGTATGATATACCGATGGTTAGTAGTGGTGTAACTTTAATTGATGGTTAGTGTTCTCGGGTTAAAAACATATTTTTCAGTTAATCTGAATTAAAGTTCAAGTTTATCCCGGAAGTTCTATTCCTATTAAATGCTATAAACAATCAGTAAAATCATATATATATATATATATATATATATATATATATATATATATATATATATATATAATATTTTTGGATATTTTCAAAATTGGGTATGATATACCCATGGTTAGTAGTTGTGTAACTGTAATTGATGGTTAGTGTTCTTGGCTTAAGAATACCCCTAGCAATAATAAATCTCGGTAGGACGTCTAGTTCTCTTACGATCGCCTCGCCGTAAAGCTTGAAAGAATCCCTTGACAAGACGCATGGTTATCTTTCACTTTATTTTATCTACTTGATAACTTTTCTATTCACACACAGGCAGTTTGCACTCAATATACATTCGGCACTGTTCTAATCTCTTTTCAAAATAAATAAAGTTTTCCTAGCAGTTCAAATAGATCTTCATGTCATACATTATGAAATACATTTTCGCAGACTATAAAACATAGTTACACGTACGTATGCCTCCGTATTGCTCGCTTTGATATCATTCTGATAATAAATATAGCATTTCTTGTTCCAGTTCCTTCAAGAAATTCCAGTCCTTGTATGATTTTGGTTTTATTCTGCTACGCGTTATATTCATATAAATCCGAACGATAAGCTTCGTGATATTGCTCTTTAAGCTTATTGTACGATGGAGCTCGCATTCATTTGTATCTGGTATTTTAGGCAACATTACGTGGATTGATCTACAAAGGTCTTCCGGTATTTCACCAATGTCTTATATTTAATTTATTATTTCTGTAATTTTGATCCTGTTGGTTAGTGCTGCTTCATACTGGCCAATGACGATTTTAAAACTCAAATTAATATTTCAGGTTATTCCATATTTCTTTTCTATTAAGTGTTTCCTCTCTCGTCGTAAAAGAGTTCTCCAAAATCTCTATCTTTCAAGTAATTTTCTGTTATTTTTATCTCTATTATGTTCACCCCCTCTCTTGATTTCATGCATAATACTTCATGCTTCCCATCAGCACGTCTGAAACGAACTCCCAGGAGAGTGACACGTTGCGCCTTCTCGGACTAACATTCTCGGATAACATAAAGTGAAAGATTATATTGAATCAATAGCTAGGTCTGCTGCTATGAAAGTTGGTTCACTATGTCGTGTTAGACAATTCTCTTCTCCTTAATCTATCTTACATATTTATAATTCTACCATTTTCCGTATATTTAGAGCTTCTTGATAAAATCCAAAGAAGAATCAGCAATGTTATTGGTCTTGTTTTGGCGTTTCGGCTTCAGTCACTTTCCCAGCGCCGTAATGTTCCAGACAATTTTTCTCTCCAGAATCTTACATATCAAAATGTTTTACCATTCGTCCATGCTTAGAATATTGCTGCCACGTATGGTCCGGTGCTCCTGCCGTATATTTCGAGTTTTTTGATAAAATCCAAAGAAGAATCAGCAATGTTATTGGTCTTGTCTTGGCGTTTCGGCTTCAGTCAGTTTCCCACCGCCGTAATATTCTAGACAATTTTTCTCTCCAGAATCTTACATATCAAAATGTTTTACCATTTGTCCATGCTTAGAATATTGCTACCACGTATAGTCCGGTGCTCCTGTCGTATATTTAGTTCTTTTTGATAAAATCCAAAGATGAATCAGCAAGGTTATTGGTCTTGTCTTGAAGTTTGGGCTTCAGTCACATTCACACCGCCGTAATGTTCTAGGCAATTCTTCTCTCCGGTAACTTACATAACAAAACGTTTTACCATTCGTCCATGATTAGAATATTGCTGCCACGTATGGTCCGGTGCTTCTGGTGTATATTTAGAGTTTCTTTGAAAAATCCAAAGAAGAATCAGCAATGTTATTGGTCTTGTCTTAGCGTTTCGGCTTCAGTTACCTTTCAACCGCCGTAATGCAGCTTAGCTGTGCATTTTCTATAAATACTTTCATGGTAATTATTCGGATGACCTCTTCGCTATGATACCTAGGCTTTATAAATTCAAGCGCAGTACTAGATTTGCGGTAATGTTTTACAGTTGAATTGGATAAAATCAAACCGTAAGTTCTTTGCTATCTGTTTATTTTTCTCGCACTTTTCGCTTGTAGAACTCTCCTCCGGCTCGATGCTATCTAGACAACATGAAACATTTTAATGCAATGCCAGTCGTTATCTATTGCATTCATGATTATTCTTCTATTGTTCTTGATCTTTAATAATCTTACGATGTTTTTTTGCTATTTTTGGTCGTTATTCTTTTACATTCAGCAAGCCCTTGTGTCTTAGTGACTTTATTAAATTGTGTGGAGTGATATGATTAAAAAAATTTGATTAACATAGTTTTGCTATTGTTTTTATTAATTTATGCATACCTGGTCTATCGATGGTGTTCATTCTTTCTATTTCTCTAAAATCTTCGTTGAGTCAGTCATCTTTTGCTTGCCTGAATTTTTTTTCTAATATTTGTTTTTAATTTTATGTATTCTGCACCTTGGCATTGTTTTTGTTCTTTTTTTTTACACCTTTTCACCATTTCTAAAATTCCATCAGTCCCCCACTTCTTTTGTTCTTGTCTCCTTTTTCTTACGATAATCTCCTTCTCTTAATGTTCTCCGTCCGAGTTACCATACGTGCTTGTAATCCTGTCAACATTTGCCTCTCTAAAAGCTGAATCTTTCACGAGACTGTCGTGTGTATTTTAGGCGTTGTTTTGTTTTTCTTTAATCTTTCTAATTTTGCTCTGTGGCAACACTTAAATGGGAGGTCATTACTCCCACAGAAAGCACTTGAATACATTTTACAGATGTAGAACAGAATTCTTGGATCTTATCTCGACACTAATCCGTCAACTAGTGGAGAAGGAGATTAACATTTTAAGTTATTCCATCATCATCGTCTAATGACTTAGTCGTCCCTGGCTGTCAGGTTATTTAATTTGTTTAAAAATATAATTTGAAAATATTATTATTAAATTACACTGGATAAATGAAACCGAGATTAGCAATTCCGCAGGTAGTGAAAAACTACTACTACGCACACACACACACACACACACACACGCGCGCGCGCACACACACACGCACATACGCGCGGGCGCACACACACACACACGCACACAAACACACACACACACACACACACATATATATATATATATATATATATATATATATATATATGTGTGTGTGTGTGTGTATATAGGGTCTCCATAAAGTTCGTGTGCACTTTAAAAAATTCATAACTTTATTTGTATTTGCGATAGAATTAATTTGTAAAAAGGATTAGAAAGAAGTAAATCTATATTTTTTAAGGTTTTGTTGAAATTTTATTTAAGTTTCCACATGTCCTCCATCATTAGCAATGCAAAGGGTAATACGATTTTGCAGTTCACGGAAAACATTTGCCAACTGATTTACAGTAATGCCTGAAATCACATTAGTTATTTTAGCTATACTTAAAACTAGGTACATTAAACTTTATAACATTTTTTACAGATTATTTCTATCGCAAATACAAATAAAGTTATAAAGTTCTTAAAGTGCACACGAACTTTATGGACACATTATATATATATATATATATATATATATATATATATATAAGTTTTTTGTGGTACAGAATTTAATAATATATAGGAAATGACAAAATTATAGCGCATTTTTAAAAGAAAAAACTAAAAAAAAAAAAAACAGGTTTCGTCCCAGGAATTATCAAGTTCATTTTTCTCGGAAAGGAAAACTTAGAAAAGCGTGTAAATTAAATTTAATTTAACGAATGGAATGGAAGAAAAATAAATCATTTTTTCTCCATTCCATCGTTAATTTAAATTTAATTTACACGTTTTTAAATTTTCCTTTCCCAGACAAAACAAACTTGATAAGTCCTGAGACGAAACCGGTTGCTTTTTTTTTTTTAGCTCTTTCATATATATATATTTAATTTATTTGTTTAAACATTATTTTGAATTTATGTATTTATTTCGATCTACCGGCCTGAATATTCGAGAAATCTTGTTAGAAAAATATGCGCCGTCTCGCTGGATTTATTTCCGAAGGTTTCCACTAAGGAACGCAGTTCCGTATCCTGCCTTTAAACAAATAGATGACAAATATGTCGAATTAATAAGTGATAAATCCATTCCTAAATATATATTACTCTTCAAGTACAAACTGAGTTCTCTAAGCCGTTGACGTATTTCGTAGAGATTAAAACAAAACTTTAAAATTGCTTTCCTTTCTGCCGTTCAACGATGGCCTAGTGGTAAGATATCTCAAATGGATCGTTTTTTTTTTTTATCCCGGTTTGAAGCAATCGGACGTCTAGCCATACTGAGCAGCTGTAGTACAGCGAAACAGTCTGTCTGTAGACGACAAAAACAATATAGATATAAATAAAATTAAATGTTTGCTTTTGTTGTGAGTTTTGATGAACTACTCCCACTCATCAGGAGACTTGACTGTAAAATAAACTTTTACAATAAAGACTCCAGAAGAATTGATGTAATTCTGCGTAACTCATGGTAAAGACACTATCATGAAATATTTTCTTTTATTATTCATTAATTATTATTATTATTATTATTATTATTATTATTATTATTCCTTTGATTTTTGGTGTGAACACATTTATTTCCGGGTCCCGCCTAGAGACCCAAGCATCATGGCATTTTCCACTGACAAAAAAAAACATATTTTACATAGACAAAGCCCTTCGTAACGTGTGGACTGTACTCGTGAGAACAATTTTTTGTATTTCTTTAATGCATGGGCTTCCAGGAATCCATTCAATTAGTCTACTGGAATCTTTTCCAAACAATCCGAGGGCTCCAACTACAACAGGAATTGTTGATGTTCCCATGTGCCACATTTTTGAGATTTCGATTTCAAGTTCTTTGTAATTTGACAGCTTTTTGAAGATCTTCAAAGATACATTGCAGTCTGCAGGGACTGCCATATCAATGAGGAGGCACTTTTTGTGTGCGATCTCTAATAAGGGCGTAATGTAAGGGCGGTTAGATTTGATCGTTCTGTCTGTGTATATTTTGTAGTCCCATAAAATTGTAACAGGTTTTATCTCTGTAACCTGGTCTGGGTGGTGTTCATACCACTTTCTTTCAGTTTCCTTCCCGTAGAAGTTGCAGATTTTCCAGTGCAGATATTGGCCCACTCTATCATGCCGGGTTTTATATTCAGTGGGTGCCAATACCGTGCAACCTGATACAAGATGATCAGTTGTTTCTGGGTAATTATCACAGAACCTGCATTTTGGGTTAACACATAATTTTAGTATGTGTGCTTGATAATTTCTAGTTAACAAGCACTGATCCTGTGCAACAAGGATAAAACCTCCCGTTTCAGCTTTTAACCCTGCACTACGTAGCCACTGATAGGTGCGGGGCTTGTCTACATCATCTTGTTTGGTACGGGCAGAGCATTGGCCATGATGCGGTTCATCTTGCCATTGTTTCTGTATCTGGTCGGTTGCATTTGTTTTTGCTTTCATTTTTATGTATTTTGCAGCTTCAATTGTGGATTGTGCTTTACTTGTATTTATTTTATTTATATATATATATATTAATTTAAAGAAAAAACAGACCAGTTAAGGGTTCCATTAGTTATAATTTATTTTACCAGAGATTTTAATTTTCTCTGGATCTTCAGACTTCACTTTCAAGGGTGAAAAAATGAATTTAAAATTTACACTTTTGAAGGGTTGTATTAAGCTTATATAAGATGACATAGAGGGTGGTGAGGGATAGTGTGAGAGACATTATTATTATTATTATTATTATTATTATTATTATTAATTCGCTTTTTTATATTAAGCTCTATAAGTACAAAGACTGTCCTTTTGTCACCCTCGTCTTTCTGAATCTAACCGATCATATCAGTAACCGATTTCAGAGTTGTACAATGTGTACAGTGAGGAAAGCTGTTTCCGAGACAGAGAAAAAAGCAAGATAAATCATGTGTTTTAACTTAAAAATGATACTGACGAAAAAGAAATCAAACCCTCTTTTAATCCTTTGAAAGACCAATTCAGTGCATAGCTGACAGTAACATCCATGAGATTGCACCACTGCGCATTCTCGGTCTAACGCTCTCAGTTGACATGAAGTGGAAAGACTATATTAAATCCATTGATAAGTCTGCTGCTAACAAAGCCGGGTCATTGAGACGTGCTAGACAATTTTTTTTTTTACTTCAGAATCTATTTTGCATATTTATAAGCCAACCATTCGTCCTTGCATTGAATATTGAATATTAGAACCACATCTGGTCCTGACCTGGCGTCTCGTCTTCAGTGACTCTCCCACCGCCATAATGCAGCTTCCCTGTGCCTTTTTCTATAAATATTTTCATGGTAATTGTTCGGTTGTACTCTTCGCTATGAAACTTGGAGTTTAGGAATTTAAGCGCAGTACTAGATTGGAGACACGATCTCGTCATTTTACAGTTGACATGACTAGATGGAACCGTAAGTTCTATGCTGACTGTTTCTTCTATCGTGCTTTTCGTTTGTGGAACTCACTTCCGGTTTCTTGCTTCCTAGTTAACATTAATGTCGAAAAATTTAATTGCCATGTCAATCGTTATCTTCTATCTTTTTAATTCTTGTTGTTTTATTTTTCTCTTTCCTGAATAATGTTTTTCATATTCTCTAACAGTCAGTATCATCTTATGTCTTAGTTGCTTTAGTGCCTTGCTTTCGGTGAAATTATATATATATATATATATATATATATATATATATATATATATATATATGTGAAGAAATATAGTCTTAAAGTGTGCTATATTTATGGGATATAGTGCTCAATATCAGAGATAGAGCGTGTGTAAATATAAAAGTGAACATAGAAGTCAACACTTAGAGGCAACAGTCTGTTTCATGCTAGATGCAATCCTCAGGCCACGAGTGCTGTTATTTTTCTCGGCTATTTATATATACGGGTCAGTGGTGCATTATGGGTAGTCTATTTTGGCAGATATTTTACCGGAAAGCGTTTATTTGTTTATTTGTGTCAAATTATTTTGCTTGTTTTTATTTAATTTATTTTTGTTTTTTATCCTTTATATTTATTTTATTTTTATTTTTTATTTTGATCGGTGTTTTTATTAACGTAGTAAAAAATTGTTTATATAGCTTCTTGTGGGTAGTCTATTGTGGCGGCTATTTTATCGGAAGTTGTTTATTTGTTTATTTATCTGGGTCCAGTTATTTTACTTGTTTTTATTTATTTTTATTTTTATCTTATATATTTATTTATTTATTATTTTTATTTTGATCGGTGTTTTTATTAACGTAATAAAAATTTGTTTATATAGCTTATTTAATAATTTTGTTTTTGTTTCGGAAGATAAAGCTATTTGTTGAATTTTGGGCTTGATTGTTAAAAACAAGCAAAATAATTTGACACAAATAAACAAATAAATGACTTCCGGTAAAATATCTGCCAATATATATATATATATATATATATATATATATATATATATATATATATATATATAGATATTATAATGTTATCATATAGACAAAACCATTTTACTCACTACAAAGATGCAACTTCGTTTCAGTGCATTTCATCTGCACTTCGACGGTTTGTCTATATGATAAAATTATAATAAATAAATAATTAATTATTGCTCGACTATCTGTATCAAGCCCTCTTTTGGATTAATGCTGTGAACGTTGGAATTTATATATTACTTTCCTTCTCATCACATCATATATAGTTATATATATATATATATATATATATATATATATGTGTGTGTGTGTGCGTGTGTGTGTGTATATATATATATATATTGGTCTTAAAATACATTTGTAAAATGAAACGGTAGAGGTCATCAGTGATGCTACCTTGGCTTCATTACGAATTTTGGGTATTGCAACATCAGATTCATTCTGCCAGGTACCCCGACCTGTTAACAGAACGGCTTTCTTCATAATTCGCTCCACGATGTGATTTTAATAACAACAACTTTATTATATCAGGAGGTTGATCTTAATTTTATAATGGCAAGGAGATTTACATTAGCCAATCGGAATCTGTTTTGTCTGCTGTCTAGCGGTATAAGATCAACTGCGTGATTTGCGCACGCTTTCCAGTTTTGCTTGTCCTGCACATGCGCCAAAGTTATAGTAAGTCTTTTTCCTTTTAAATTTACTTAAAAAAAAAAATTCCTCGCGGCATTAAATGCTATATTAAGTTAAGTTCACAGCCTACGTCCATGCATATCACATGCATAGGATATTAGCGCATTCAGACCAATTTAGAATGCTACATGATAACGAGAGGGACGAAAATAGTGGAGAAAAAAAAAGAAGTACCGAGAAAAATAAGGGGATAAAGCCTCTTCGGTACAGGGAGATGAGGTGACTCATTTTACGTATGAAGTGACAATCACTCTAAATATCTACGGCTATTAACCATGAGGCAGTTGAGAGCACACTACTTCCCGTGAGTCAGTAGCATTACACTACACTGTACCTATACTAAATTTGGGCACCTTGAGGCGGTGTAATGGTTAACAAGCTTGTCTCGCTAGAACAATTACGACTGAGTAGTAAGTTCGAGCCTCACTGGGTGCCCCCTACTTTCGGCCTTGTGCCGCATCTAAGCTACGCTTGGAAAATCACTATATTTTGGGTACCTCGAGGCGGTGTAATGGTTAGCAAGCTTGTCTCGCTGAAAGGATTACGACTGAGTAGTGAGTTCGATCCTCACTGGGTGCCCCCTACTTTCTGCCTTGTGCCACATCAAAGTTACGATTGGGAAATCACTATGGGCACCTCGAGGCGGTGTAATGTTTAGCAAGCTTTTCTCGCTAGAACAATTACATCTGAGTAGTGAGTTCTTTCCTCACTAGGTGCGCCCTACTTTCGGCCTTGTGCCACATCTAAGCTACGCTTGGAAAATCACTACGTATACTAAATTTGTTATAACTGATCCCTATACCGAAGTATCCGAAGTGTTTAATATTTCCTAATTCCATATGTTGATTTTTTTATGATGGATTCAGAGTAGGTGCCATCACTACTTTCAATCAAATTCCTGTTCATTGTTTCTCTTTTAGAAAGCTTAATTTTGAGTCCTGTTTCTTGGTAGAGGCTGTTGATTTATCCCAACTATGAATGTCACTTCTTAAAATACATTTGTAAAATGCAACGGTAGAGGTCATCAGTGATGTTACCCTGGCTTCATTACGGATTTCGGGTTCTGTCAGGTACCCCGACCTCTTAACAGGCCGCCTCTCTGCATAATTCGCTCCACGATGTGATTTTAATAATAACAACATTATTATATCAGGAGGTAGATGTTACTTCTATAAAGCCAACGAGATATGCATTAGACAATCAGAATCTGTTTGTCTGCAGTCTAATGGTATAAGATCAACGGTGTGATTTGCGCGCGCTTTCCAGTATATATATATATATATATATATATATATATATATATATATATATATATATATATATATATATGTATGTATATATATATATATAAGCCTAAAGAGCCAGGTAAACCTACCTAGGTTTCACCTACATGGATCGTAAGGGTGCCAGTTCACCCTGACGATCCGTTTAGGTGAAACCTAGGTAGGCTTACCTGGCCCTTTAGGTTTATATTAGGTTTGCTCTCCTTCGCGTATTGATCACTTTACGTAGTTACTTTTACCCATTTTGGAGGGTTTTTTTTCTTTGGACTCTGAGCTTGAATTCTGGACGATTGTTTTCGCCTCAATTTCATGTTCTTAGTTCTTTCTTTTTTTTATTCCTTATTTTTCCTTGGGTAATGGTTTGTTCATTTACAAGCCGAAATACATAAGGTTTTTCCAAGCGAGTACCACTATATATATATATATATATATATATATATATATATATATATATATATATATATATGTGTGTGTGTGTATGTGTGTGTGTGTGTGTGTGTGTGTGTGTGTATAGAGAGAAAGAGATAGAATGGACTCTCCTGCCGTATTCGAAGTACTAGCGTCAAGCATCTCAGTTCCTAGGAACCCACAGCCAGACACGAGCACATATGATATAATAATAGTGGTGTAGGTTTTGAGCAGAACCATCCATACTTTTTGAAGGGCCGAATACAGAGATCTCGTGCACTACGTGCCACAAGGTCCCAAAACGACCCTCCGCAGATTTCGAATTCAGAAACCCTTCAGTTACCCTTCTCCTAGACCAGTTACAATCCAAGGCTATAGAACCCAGTTTGTCCTGATATTTAAAAATAGCTGAAGGGAGAAGAAGGGGGTTAATACCTTTGCCAAGGGTATTATATATATATATATATATATATATATATATATATATATATATATATATATATATATATATATATATATTAATTTAAAGAAAAAACAGACCAGTTAAAAGTTCCATTAGTTATAATTTATTTTACCAGAGATTTTAATTTTTTCTGGATCTTCAGACTTCACTTTCAAGGGTGAAAAAATGAATTTAAAATTTACACTTTTGAAGGGCTGTATTAAGCTTATATAAGGTGACATAGAGGGTGGTGAGGGATAGCGTGAGAGACATGGTTGAATTTGGAGAGGGAAAGGAGAGTTTTAAAATTTATTTTTATTTTTATTTTTATTACAATACAATACTGAGGAGGAGTGTTGGGTAAGTATCAGACCATGACCTATTTAATCGGCCAACTAACCGGAAATGATATGGGGAAAAAGGAAGAACAGAAAAAAGAGAAAAAGAGAAAAGGTAAAAAAGAAAAAGAGGGGAAGCAAGAGATAATAAATAAGAGATGGACGTAGGGTTTTGAAGGAAGGAGAAGGGTGGTATAGCTTGATGCTTGGGCAATTTAGACACAGATCTTACCGTTTGATAGTAATTTAAATGTTTTAAAAAATTCCAAAAATGAACTAGATTTAATGCTTCATAGCAATTTGAATATTTAACTTCTTCACAATTAAATTAGAGATTTAATATAAACTGAATATTATATTAATAAACAAATATAATATGACACACACACACACACACACACACACACACACACACATATATATATATATATATATATATATATATATATATATATATATATATATATATATATATATATATATATATATATATATCACAGTTGAAATGGCTGGATGTAATCGTACGTTCTATGCTGACAGTTTTTTTCCCGCATTTCTCATTTGTGGAACTTTCCTTCGGCCTCATGCTTTCCTGCTAATTTTGATTTTCAAAAATTTAGAGTCTATGTCAATCGCTATCGACTGTATTGATTACAGTTCTATTTTTCACTCCCTAATACTGTTCTGCCACACAGGTAACCCCTTGTTGCTTAGTGGCTTTACTGTCTTGTATCGGGTGATTTGATTTAAAAAAAAAACAGAGCGAAATCCGTCATAAACTTTCTACAATAACGAAAAAAAAAAACAGTACAATACGGATGAAAAAGACAGTAAAAATATTCAGAGGTCGAAAGCTGCCAAATGAAAAGATCCTTATTAAGTCACCACCAGTTTCAGTGTCCGTATTCGAGTCTCATTCAAAACTATTTCTTCGTTCCATCGTACAACATTAGTATAAGATTTATTTAAATGAATACTTACAGTATAGTGATTTTCCAAGCGTAGCTTAGATGTGGCATAAGGCCGAAATAAGGAGCACCTAGTGAGGATCAGACTCACTACTCAGTCGTAATTGTTTTAGCGAGCCAAGCATGCTAACTATTACATCGCCTTGAGATGCCCTAATACTTACAGTATAAGTATTTGATAGTAATATACAACGCACAGTCATACAACATATAGAATCTTTGTATTTTCTTTATATTGACAGCAGCCTCCTGAATAGATGAAAACTAAACTAATGAATGACAAAGAAAAAAAGTCACACCCATCACTTCAAAGCACTATTTGCGTACGTCACAACACTTTTTGACTACGTCACACCACTCTTTGCCTACGTCACAACTCATCAGTTCTACTTGATCCCAAAAATGCGCTCCACGCGCTTCCAATCCCCATGCTTCTAACAACTAATATTTTTTTTTTAAAATAGCCTTGCTATACGATTTCACAAATCAACTAAACTCACCGATTCACTCTACTTATCCTGATGTTGAATTTAGAAAATCAAATTCTTGGATAATATTTCTTGTACTTTTCTTCCAAAATGAACTTCATGCAATTTCTGTTCGTGATTTGGAAAAGTCGATCATTAAAAATTAATCGACACAAAATGTCTATCATTTTTAATACTATTTGCTTTAAACAACACTTGCTGCCTAAATAGACAGAATATGCATGTGTAGATTTTCTAAGTGTCGCTTAGAAGTAGAACAATGCCGAAATTATGGGGTACCCAGTGAGGAACGAACTCACTATTCATTTGTAATTGATGTAGCGAGACAAGCTTGCTATCCCGTACACCGCGTTGAAGTGCACCAAAAATGTCATTAAAATTAATCAACACAAAATGTCTGTCGTATTAAATAGCATTTGGCTTAAAGAATAATTGCTGACTTGAATACACAGAATATGCAAGTCTGTGTGTATGCATATGTGTGTGTGTGAGAGAGAGATAGAGTGTGTGTGTGTGTGTGTGTTTGTGTACAAAAAATGTTTGTCTAGACGGCATATGCACATCGTTCTTAATTCAAAGATCGAAAGTATTTTTAAGTTATTTGAAGAAAAAAGTTTTAGCTTAAAAATGGTGGAACAGATCTGCATTTTCATTGTGATGCCAGATTTCATCTCAACGAATTATTTCAGGCAGCTGGATTCCAGAAAGTGCCTGTGTTGAATGGACAACAGATTTATCAGAATTAACAGCGTTTGGTTCTGATCTGAATTCCTTAAAGACAAAGTTCAAACTAGCAGACCAGAGACACTTTTTGGACAATTATGGAGATAAATTGAAGAACAATGTCGTATAATTAAGAGGTACGTAAGGATCGAATACAGGACTGAGACAATTAGAATGTTATTGAGAGATAAAGAAAAGGACGAAACGGAAAAGAGAGAGAGAAAAGCGGAAAATAGATAAAAAAAAGAAGAATGGGTGAAAGAAAAAAGGAGGAAGAAGAGATTAAAGAAAGGAGGAGAAAGGCGAGATGAATGAGAGAGAGAGAAAAAGAAGGAAAGAAAGAAGAAAAGTAGGAGGAAGAAAAATGAAAAGGGAGGAGGAAGAAGAGATGCAAGAAAGGAAGAGGAGGAAGATATTAAAGATAGAAGTAGAAGTGTTTAAAGAAAGAATGAAAGAAAGAAAGAAAGAAAGGAAGAAGAAGAAGAGATGAAAGAAAGAAGGCGTAAGAAGAGAGGAAAGAGAGAAGGATGAAGAGGAGATGAAAAAAAGAAAGGAGGAGGAAGAAAAGCTGAAAGAAAGAAAGAAGAGATGGCTAAAATAGGACGCAGAAGAGAGGAACGAATGAGAAAAGAAAGTGTCACACCGGCCTTTCTAACACAAGTGAATTACACCGGTTCTCACTATATATAGTGCCAGTAATACCTACCCGGGGTGCAAGCAGCGACAGTCCTTTTTGGACGTCTCAGCTATCCGGTCGAACTCTCTGCCTCTGAGGCAGAGGGGAACTCTCTGCCTTTGGGTAGAGAGGAACTCGGACGAGGCTCCGCCGAAGGGCAGAGCCTCGTTCGAGGTGGTTGACCACCCCGATCCCGTTTATACGGGTTCTACGGGCAATTTTTGCCCGAACCCACGGGCTCGGAAAGCCCACATTAAACCGGCCTTGTGCCACATTCGACACACGTGGGCGTGTTGTTAAACATCGCAAGCAGCGACAGTCCTTCTTGGACGTCTCAGCTGTTCGGTCGAACTCTCTGCCTCTGAGGCAGAAGGGAACTCTCTGCCTTTGGGCGGGGAGGAACCCGGACGAGGTTCCGCCAAAGGGCAGAGCCTCGTTCGGGGAGGTTGACCGCCCCGATCCCGTTTATACGGGTTCTACGGGCAATTTTTGCCCGAGCCTACGGGCTCAGAAGCCCACATTAAACCGGCCTTGTGCCACATTTGACACACGTGGGCGTGTTAATAAACATCGTAAGCAGCGACAGTCCTTTTTGGACGTCTCAGCTAGCCGGTCGAACTCTCTGCCTCTGAGGTAGAGGGGAACTCTCTGCCTTTGGGCGGAGAGGAACTCGGACGAGGCTCCGCCGAAGGGCAGAGCCTCGTTCGAGGTGGTTGACCACCCCGAATCCCGTTTATACGGGTTCTACGGGCAATTTTTGCCCGAGCCTACGGGCTCGGAAAGCCCACATTAAACCGGCCTTGTGCCACATTCGACACACGTGGGCGTGTTGTTAAACATCGTAAGCAGCGACAGTCCTTTTTGGACGTCTGAGCTAGCCGGTCGAACTCTCTGCCTCTGAGGCAGAGGGGAACTCTCTGCCTTTGGGCGGGGAGGAATCCGGACGAGGTTCCGCCGAAGGGCAGAGCCTCGTTCGAGGTGGTTGACCACCCCGATCCCGTTTATACGGGTTCTACGGGAAATTTTTGCCCGAGCCTACGGGCTCGGAAAGCCCACATTAAACCGGCCTTGTGCCACATTCGACACACGTGGGCGTGTTGTTAAACATTGTAAGCAGCGACAGTACTACAACTGCCTAGCTGAGTAGTACCCGTTTCCTACCTTTGTACCTGTGATGTTAAATACACTTGTTCCTTAAACCAACCTCGACTTGATTTCCTTCTTTTTACTATTGTGCCACGACACAACAGAAAGAAAGAGGAAGAAGAGATGAAAAAAGGAGAAAGAAGAGATGAAAGAAAACAGGATGATGAAGAGAGGAAAGAAAGAAAGAGGAAGAAGTGGTGAATGAACGGAGGAGGAAGAAGCGACAAAATAAAGAAAGATGGCGGAAAAAGAGATGAATGAAAGAAAAAAGAAAGAAAGAAAGAAAGAGGAAGAAGTGATGAAAGAAAGAAAGAAAGAAGCGCGAAGAAGATATGAAAGTAGTAGGTGGAAGAAGTTATGAAAGACAGGAGCAGAAAGAAATGACGAAGAAAGAAAGAAAGAAAGAAAGAAAGAAAGAAAGGAGAAAGAAAAGAATAAAGAAAGAAAGAGGAAGAAGAGATGAAATAAAGAAAGTAGGGGGAGGAGGAGCTGAAAGAAAGATAGAAAGAAAGAAAGAAAAAACGAAAGAAAGAAAGAAGGAGAGAAGTAAAATGTAGAAAGAAGAAATGAAAGAAAGACAGAAAGAAAGAAGTAAAAAAGTAGAAAAAAGAAAGAAAGAAAGAAAGAAAGAAAGAAAGAGCAATAATGTAAATCCATGGTCAATGAAAGAAACAAATATTTGTAGAAATAAATAAATAAGGAAAAAAAAAGTGAAAGAAGATGTTGAAAGAAATTGTAAGATGAGGGAAAAGAATAACGATCGAAAGAAAAAAGAAAGAAAGTGAAAAAGAGAAAGAAAGAAAAGAAATGGAAATATTTATAGAAATATGTTTGATAGCGATGTCGATTAATTAAAAGAGAGAAAACGAAGATGTCATTGTATTTGTTCCAAGTTGGACAAACAAGACTTTTTCTATATTGATCAGATTTTTTTTAGTTTCTTCCCCCACCCTCCCTTTGTTTTTATTTTTTTGTTTGTTTGTTGGTTTGTTTCGCAATTTGGTTCAGTCATCCTGAAACTGAACGTTTTTTCCCCGCCAAGAGGAAAACCTCTCAAAATGGCCGGTGCATTCAAGCCAATCCCGATACGCACTCTGTGTACAAAGTGCTTTCTAATGCGCAAAAATGGGAGAATAGAAAGATACTTTGACTTCTTTTTACGTTCTAAGAACGAAGTCGTTGTTTGTCAATATTCATTCATATTTATCTGAAGATCAGTGTATCAGTATGGCCCCGACATTCATCCATTACTGCTACTTATCAATACGTCAGTAACTCAAAATGAGGCCCGAGAGGTAACAATAACAGGGCAGAAACAAAAGAAGGAACCATATCATTTCTATTTTCATATATTCACTGAGACATATAAGGATTTATTGCAATGTAAGCCAGAAAGGGTTATGAACATTTAGCGACTTACTTCAGTGCATTTCTATAGAAAAACCTTTTATAATAATCTTTAGTAAAACCTTTAATAATTGTTGCCCTTGTCCATGAGTATTGTCAATATTACTTCTGAATTTTTAATGCTTTACTTTCAATATAATTGTTAGCTATTCAATTATTATGTCAGGTCGCTCTATGATTGCAAGGGGTACCATGTAATCCAGTAGTACCTGCAGGATGGTAGGCTCATCGGCGACTAAAATGGTTCCCTCATCAGGCTTTTTACTGTGAGAAGGGTGGCAACACTCAAGAGGATTTTTTTAAAAAAATCAAGACCTAGAATCAATGGCAACCTATCAAAATTGGTCGGGCTGGGTTTCATAGCTTTGTGAACAGTCGGTGCGATGGTGACACTGACATCGCTGGGCGGAGTACGTCTTAGACGAAAGTCAACGGCTATGACGGAGATTTTCCCCCGATCGAATCACCGACTAGGGATCGGTGACCAAAGCGTGTCATCAAGTTAGAATACCGGCTCAGGTTTCTTTCTTTTCATGTGTTCTTTCTCCTTTTTTTAAAAATTTCTTTCCAACTTGCACAAGGCAGGCTACGACTTTCAAACCAGATATGTTTGACTGGTTAGATGCTCACTTGCGCAGACGATCATGGAACATATGTTAAGCAAGAGAAAGATGATGATTCCTTTGTATTTTTCATATTCTGAGAGTAACGTTTGAATGCCAACAAGACGATTTTTATGTTATTTTTAATAATAAAAATAAAGATTCAGCAGACAAACTGTTTTTCAAATTTAAGTTAAAATTGTGTAATTCAGAGATTTATTCTCAGTTTTTCTTTCCTACTGCTTGAAATATTTAATTCTCTTTTGGAGAATTCTATAGTTCCAGTCTTTAAGAACGCAGGTGATCCATCTGATCCTTCTAGCTATCGTTATATTAGCCTTCTATCTGTTTTTGGTAAAGTACAAAAGTTTCTCATCAACTCCGAATTGGTTAAACACCTTACTTCGCAGAGTTTTTCTTTTTCCGACAAGCAATATAGCTTTTGCTTTTCTGGGTCAACTGCTGATGTGTTGACGGTTATTTAGGAAAGAGTATTTCAATCTTTAGATAAGAATGGCGAAGCTCAGGTTTTTTGCTTTGGATATCTAGAAAGCGTTTGATATGCTGGATGTCTTCACAAGTTGAAATATTATGGTATTTCTAGTCGAATCTTTTTATCTCATTCAAAGTCTCTTATCAAATCGCGAAATGAAATCTGTCTTGAATGGCCACTCTTCTAAATCTGTTTTCATTCATTTTTTTTTACTCCAGTGTAACTTTGTTGGGATACAGATCTCTCATCCAATAAAAAATGATAATAATAAAAAATCAGATTTGGTGTTTTAACATTTGTTGGAGAGGTGAGGTATGTTTCCAATCCGATCGTTGTAGTTTTTAGAGTTAGTTCATCTTGGATTAAACATCGGCCTACTAAAGCTCTTGGTAGGTACCAGAATCCAAAGAGAACGCGTCCTTGTGGCGACCAGGCTCGGCATCTCCGTTGTTGACAAAAAAAAAAAGAAAAAGCCTCCTCAATTACCTGGTTCTTCCTGTTAAAGAAATTTACAAACCCAAGAAAATACACAGACTGAAGACGCCATTATTCTCCTCGTTGTGATTGGGAAGTTGGGGGTGTTTACGATCGAAGTTAGTCCAACATTAAGGAAATCAGAATACAACATTGAATCTCATAACTTCAGAAGTCTTCATTGCTTCGTACCGCAAATATTCTGCGAAATATACAGCTTCGGAATATACAGCGAAATATACAGCTTTAACATAATTAAATAGAAGTTGAATGACATTAAAAGAGTGGACGCCAAGACCAGAAAAATGCTTAAGCAAATGAGTATACACCTCCTGAAATCAGAAGTTTTTAGACTGTACTTACCAAGTGCTTTAGGTGGCCAACGTCTAACCCAACATTAACTAACACTAAAAACTACAAGAGTCGGATTGGAAACCTACCTGACAAAAACCAATGACCCTCTCCTACAAATAGTGAAGCACCAAAAACTATTAAAATACAAGGATCTTGAAGTGGAAATCTCACAAGTGTGGCGCATGAGGGCATCAATTATTCCAGTTGTAGTTGGATCCCTCGGATTGAGGGGAAAATGTTCAGATAGACTCATTGAAGGGATTCCTGGTAGCCCATGCTTTAAAGAAATACAAAATAATGTACTCACAAGTAGAGTTCACATATTACGAAGAGCTCTATCTACGTAAAATGTCTGCGGTTTTAGGTTGCTTTTTTTGCTTTTTTCATCACAAAAATAATCAGTGAAAACGTCATGACACTATTTCTGACCATCCTTGGTAAGACGATAAACAACGTCCGCGACCTGACTAAGACGATAAACTACGTCCGCGTCCTGGGAAAGAGGATATATTACGTCCGTGTCCTGGGTAAGACGATAAACTACATCTGCGTCCTTGGTAAGACGATAAACTACGTCCAACAGAAAAAATTCTGATCAGGAGGTTTTGAGCAGCGTGGAATCACCTCTTAATTGCTGGTGTTCCCAAGTCCACCTGTTAGGGTCCCAGCTACGAGTAAATAGTTAGCCCCGAAACTGAGTTAAAAAGCATTATAAAATATTACCAGCAATACGTTTTTGAAGAAAAAAAATATTGCCAGCAATACGTTTTTGAAAAAATAATATTACCAGCTATACATTTTTCAGGAAAGAAATATTAACAGAAATAGATTTTTGATAAAACAAAAATATTACCTGGAAAAGAAATTGTCGGCATTAAATAACCCATTAAGGTTGATATTCCTTAAAACAAAACAAACCAAACCGATATATACCGAGATATATATATATATATATATATATATATATATATATATATATATAGATAGATAGATAGATAGATAGATAGATAGATAGATAGATAGATAGATAAACCTGAAGAGACCAAGATAGATAGATAGATATGAAGAGACCAAGAGAGACAGATAGACATGAAGAGACCAAGATAGATAGATAGATAGATAGATATGAAGAGACCAAGAGAGACAGATAGACATGAAGAGACCAAGATAGATAGATAGATAGATAGATAGATAGATAGATAGATAGATAGATAGATAGATAGATATGAAGAGATCAAGAGAGACAGATAGACATGAAGAGACCAAGATAGATAGATAGATAGATAGATAGATAGATAGATAGATAGATAGATAGATAACAAATATTATCAGCAATAAAAATCTTGGCATTAAATAACTCATTGAGGTTGATATGCCGTAAAACAAACCAAACCATACCAAACTATTTCTGATCTCAGGTCTCTGGTTGGGACCCGGAAGGAATAAGTGTAAAACATGAATAATAATTATAATAATAATATAGAGAATATATTACTCTATTCTGGAGTTATAGTGAAGTTGATAATAATATTTAATAATCAGGTGTGATAGAAATCCAAAGCACACTTTGCTCGAGAGAACGACATTTTATTTATTTTCATTGTCTTAGGTCGCGAGTAGAGGCAAAGCAATCATTTTGTCTTTTTCTTTGGATCACTTCGACTTTATAAACGCGAAACCCATTTCCCCATGGATAAATTCGATAAATTCAATCAATAAAAAAAAAGATAAATAAACTCACAGTCCATTTTAAGCTTCGCTGTCTACAAACAGACGGTTTAAATTTTGTCACAACTTGCCGAATTATCCGACGGCGGAAAATTGTCATTTTTTTTCTTTCTCTCAAGATTTTCCTCTCTTCGAATTACTGTCAAGATCAGAATCAATTTTTAAGCTTGTCGCAGCAACTATCTAGGTGGACTTTGGAAAGGACGTTCATCGATTAAATACGGTTGAAATAAAGTACAAAATTATATTTCCAGTCAATATTCGTGTTAGAACGTTTTAAACATAACTTGACTAGAAAGAGATTATTAAACCTGATAACCTTTTCGAGATTTTATTACGTTGGCCAGAAAGCCCTGACTCACTTAATCTGTTCAGTCCGGTCAGATGGGTCGGCACTCCAGCAACATTCGCAAGAAGATTCGACTTTCAATGCTGCCACTAAAGTCTCGCTTGTCAAAGGCTGAAGGTCGACCGGAACGTGGTTGATCGTCAAAAGTAAGATCCCAGGAGTTGAAACATCTATACCAGTTAGAGACCTTCGACTGACTGACAGACAGAGCCTTCTACTTCAGTATCAGTAAATTTGTTCCAAAATCATTTCTGTCATTTGGGGGCTACACATAGAGGAATAAACTGCGCAGGAGCAACAAACAACTGTGAACGGAGGCTGGTAGTGAAATGAGTCAGAACGTTTTGGCTAACCAAACATCGTATCGAGTAAATTATTCGAAAATAATTGTTTGAAAACAATTATTGAAAAAAAATTATTCGAATTGTAAATTGTTTGAATGAAAATTATTCGAAACAACAATTATACTAAAGGATAATTTTTTTTTTAAATACCTATGTTTGAAATACGTATGTGGTCTTTCTTTAAGAGAATAAATGCTGAGTTAACTAGAACTAATAAAGCCCTTGAAGGATGGCATAGGGCTATTTTGTAGCAGGTTTCATCCCATCATCTCATAGTATGTAAATTTTTAGACGCTCTTAAATGAGAACAGGACTTGCTACAAATTCATATTGTAAATATAACAGCAAGTTGCTAAAATATCACGAGCGCCAAGAAATACCGTGGCGTGAATGGAAAACTTAAAAAATTATTTTTTTATTTTATGTTTTTTGACAATGTACAATGGATGCTATGTGTCCAATTTTACTATAAAAGGCATTGATGGTAATTTTACTATAAAAATGGTATTGTTGTTAACTTTTATTCATATAAAATTATATTGCTTACAATTTCACTTCATAGTTTGTTCAAATGCGCACGTGGCCGAGTGAACTTTATGACCATGAGACTCGAGTGAGTTTTCGACCCACTGGAGTGACAGGATGCAATCGATTTCTATTTTTTCTTCAGATTAGGACATTTGCAGTGCTGTGCGGTAATATGAATCTATTTTCTGCGTGTATGATGAAATTTGGCCTTGAAAAATATTGCGTCCTCCCTGACTCCATCAGATTTTCATCAAGCTCAGACACTATTTTTTCGATTGTCGATTAGTTGTCCTACAGCCATTGTCTACGATGGAAGCACGCGAAAACTGTAACGCTACACGAACACACTATGAAGCCTTACCAGAGAGCAAATCAAAGTACTATAGACTGACCCGGAAACTCTGCTGATTTAAATCCAATCGAGAATCGGTGATCAATCCACAAGGAACGATATGGACATACGAAGTACTATCATGTACACTGGATCATGTTTCATTGGAAAAAGACGAAAAAAGTAAATAATAACGGAATTATTCGTTTTGTTTCAATTAATTTGTACAAGAGTATATATATATATATATATATATATATATATATATATATATATATATATATATAAGTAACGAAAATCTTGGTAATCCGTATGCATAATCCCAAGGAGGATGAAATCCTAAGGGCTCAATGTTAATTCAGAGCGAGTAATTTAATTTTAAAAAAAAACAGACCACTTTAAGGCTCCATTGTAATAATTTATTTCACCAGAGAATTTTATTTTTTCCTGGATCTTCAGACTTCACTTTCAAAAGGTGAAACGAAAAATGAAATTAAAATTTACACTTTTGACGGGCAGTATTAAGCTTATATAAGTTGATATATGTATGTATGTATGTATGTACGCAGGAATTAAAAAAATATAAAGTGGAATTCGGATCAATGCGCTCGTACAGGTTTACTTTTATTCAAGAGATTTGAATAAATTAATACTGAAAATAATGTCTTACTAATAATAAATATTAATGGATATTTTCAGTCGATATATGAATAAATTTTATTCGTTCTTTGAAATTGCAGTTTCGGATAATGAAGGTCTTATGATCGGATACGCTGTCGCCATGATGGATGTGATAAGCGTCCATTACAGTTGGTTGTGTATGTTAAAGAAAAGAAACTGCGATCACATAATATGCAAATATTTTGTACCCGTCTAGCTTTTTTTCTGTTTTCTTCTCGCAAAGTCTCCAACGCAGAGAAAACTCTTTCTGAAGACTACAAGCATGAAAATGACTATTTTCTAAATGATATTAATATTAATAATTATTTTAAATAATATTAATAATAAAGTATTTTATTTTAAATACATGTTCAGTTGTTCTTCTCAGGACTGTAGCATGTTAGTCTAAATATCTGACAGCAGAGACAAAACTCTCACTATGGCTTCCTTTCTACATTAATCTGCAAATAATAATAGTCCAGGAATGATTTCTTCAAGTGCTTTTTATTTTCATTATTACGCTCTGTTAATTTTTTTTTTCCTTTATCGCACCCCTTCTTAGGATGTCTTTTCCTTTAGAGCACCCCTTCTTCTCAGAATGTTTTTTTTCTTTATCGAACCCTTTCTTAGGATGATTTTTTTCTTTATCGCACCCCTTCTTCCCAGGATGTTTTTTCCTTTATTGCACCCCTTCTTCTCGGGATGTTTTTTTCTTTATTGCACCCCTTCTTCTCAGGATGTTTTTTCCTTTAGTGCACCCCTTCTTCTCAGGATCTTTTTTTTCCTTTATCGTACCCCTTCTTCTTGGGATGTTTTTTTTTTCTTTATCGCACCCCTTCTCAGAATGTTTTTTTTTCTTTATCGAACCCTTTCTTAGGATGATTTTTTTCTTTATCGCACCCCTTCTTCCCAGGATGTTTTTTTCCTTTATCGTACCCCTTCTTCTCGGGATGTTTTTTTTCTTTATTGCACCCATTCTTCTCCGGATGTTTTTTCCTTTATCGTACCCCTTCTTCTCTGGATGTTTTTTCCTCTATCGTACCCCTTCTTCTCAAGATGTTTTTTTCTTTATCACACCCCTTCTTCTCAGGATGTTTTTTTTTTCATTTATCGTACCCCTTCTTCTTGGGATGTTTTTTTTTTCTTTATCGCACCCCTTCTTCTCAGGAGGTTTTTTTTTTCTTTATCGCACCACTTCTTAGGATTATTTTTTTCTTTATCGTACCTCTTCTTCTTAGAATGTTTTTTTTCCTTTATCGTATTCCTTCTTCTCGGGATGTTTTTTTGCGTGAAACTGCATGTGACAAATTCAACCGGTATTTGAACTCGACTTGCTTATTTCTCTTTCTGATTCTCTAAGGGTACACCGCTTTATTTTGCAATCAAATCTATTTTTGTTACTCGAAAATAAATTAAAATAACTCTTAAGAATCTCTATCTATAAAAGGCAGGATGTGTGTGTGTGTGTGTGTGTGTGTGTGTGTGTGTGTGTGTGTAACGAATGCACAGCCGCAATTTTCGACGGATTTGCACCAAAATTTACATGCACATGCTCCAAGTTAGTAAAAAGGCCATGGCCGACTTTGCATTTCCCAACTCCCATCGATAGTGGAAATAATCGATTTTTTCATGATTCTACGGCAGTTTTCATATATTTTTCGGACATTTTCTACTGGCCAGAGTGAGAGCCTATAGCTGGCTGCCACGAATAGGCAGGAAGATTCTATTGGCCAGCGTGAGAGCCAACAGCTGACTGACACGAATGTTAACTAGCATGCTAGCATGCAAGAAAATCGATAGCTGCATTCGTCACATGTGGGAAAAATTTAAATCTGCATGGCACTTTACTCCAATTGGCTCATTCGCTTGCTTAAACTCAACGTTGATTCTGATTTCGCAGAACTGCGTTGGGTGTGAAAAGTATTTGTTGTTAACATTCTTTTTTCATTCGGTTTTTCCAGTTACGAGTCCTTTTTTAAAGCTGATCGTTTTGTGTTCATTTTGTTTAGTTCTTTTTGTGTAACAGATTTAATGTTTAGTATAGAGCTTAGAAAAATCCGCAGTGTGAGATAGGCAAGGAGTAAGGCATGTAGTAATATCAGCACGGCAAAGGGCACTCCTTTAAAGGCAAGGAAGGGCAAAAATATTTTAAGTCAAGTGATAGCGATTGCTGTATGAGACGTACGATTTTTGAATCAAGCCCGGGCAACGCCGGGCCATGCTGCTAGTTGATCATAAAAAAGAAAGATCAACATTTGAAATATGTCGTGTAATTCTTCTTGTCGAAATATTTTAAAGAAGTATTTAATCGCTGGATACAAGTAGGGCGCAATAGAGACTCTACAGCCCAAGACACACCACCCCTACGACGATTTCAGTACATGTGGTACCCTACTTCTCGCGTGTGGTACTCAACCTCTCGCTTGCCGTGCTCCTCTTCTCGCTTGTGGTACTCACTTCTGGCGTCTTGCTTTCCTGTCAAATACGATTTTGAAAAGTGTAAATGCAATGTCAATCATCATTTTTGTCTCCTTTAAACTTTGTCTTTTAATGTTCTCTCACCTCTACATTTTCTACAGTAAGGTTCACCCTGTCCCAGGCCCGGGATGGTGGGGGCATGATCTAGAGAGTTGCATTAAGATGTAGTTTATATGCAAAGGAGGGGAATATAACGATTAACTCTAGATTAGAACAGGTTAATAATGTAGTGATCGAGGAAACATCCTCCATTGATTAGAAACTTTCTTTGCAGTGTCTTGTGTATCTATCTATCTATCTATCTATCTATCTATCTATCTATCTATCGATCTATCTATCTATCTATGTGATTACGTTCCTTATCTATCTATCTATCTATCTATCTATCTATCTATCTATCTGATTACATTCCTTATCTATCTATCTATCTATCTATCTATCTATCTATCTATCTATCTATCGGATTACGTTCCTTATCTATCTATCTATCTATCTATCTATCTATCTATCTATCTATCTGATTACGTTCCTTATCTATCTATCTATCTATCTATCTATCTATCTATCTATCTATCTATCTCAGCCTGTTCATATCTATCTATCTATCTATCTATCTATCTGATTACGTTCCTCATCTATCTATCTATCTATCTAATTACTTTCCTTATCTATGTATGTATGTATGTATCTATCTATCTCTCTCTCTCTCTCTCTATATATATATATATATATATATATGTGTGTGTGTGTGTATGTGTGTGTGTGTGTGTGTGTGTGTGTGTGTGTGACAAAATATAGTTTTGAGGAATGCCATATTTATAGAGTAAAATTGCTCAGTATTCTGGAAATAGCGTGCATAAATATGTAAGCACTGACGTCAAAATTGAGTGACGACAGCCTGTTTCATGCTTAAATACAAGAATATGGCCTGAAGATAGGCTTCAGGCATGAAGCAGACTATTGCTATTTGATGTTGACATCAGTATCCTGACTTTTTTTATCTATCTAGCTATCTATTTCTCTCTCTCTCTCTCTCTCTCTCTCTCTCTCTCTCTCTCACCACACACACACACATATACACACACACGCGCGTGAGCGCGTGCACATCCTTTTTTTTGCAGTAAGGTTCCTCCTGTCATTTATGGGCAATATAGCCTGACGGATCCCAACTCTCTCCAGGTTGGTTAGAATTCAATGATTTCCTTCTTCGAGACTAGTCACGAAACCAAGGCTATACGACTCGGTCTTTCATATTATTTTACCCATAGGTGGAGGAATATAGGTTCTTACTTTTCCCAAGGTTGCTAGCACGTAAGTGAATGTCATGAACTCGATTGGAATTCGAACACAGTTTTACCGATTACCCCAATCCGAGCCGCTACCCATAACTCCACTGTGTCTCCCACGTGATTTTAACTGTCTTTATCTATATCTTTCCGTTTTCCGATTATGTTAGAATAAGTACCGCTAAACAGAAAGGTAGCTGAGTAAACACCATTTTTAATATATTGATTGGATATTTTTTTTGTACAAGGCCCGGTGGGCACTCGAGGGAGAGCGTTACAATAAGGGCTAAGGGCAATAAGGGCTTATTGTATATAGATACGAGGGGAAGATAACGGTTTACTCTAGACTTGAACAGGTTAAGATTGTACTGATCGGGAAAACATCTTCCACGTAGCAATGGTTCGCAGGAAGAAGCTGTTTTTTCTTTCTCACCAATGGAATACGGATGCTATATCGATGATTTGTTACAATCTAAGTTGCCTGGCGGGTCCTGGTAATTATGTTTAGATATGACGGCATCAAGGAATATAGTTCGTCCGAACACTTTCCATGTTCCATCGCTACGTCTGTGAGAAAGTTTAGGACTGGACAACTCCTGCCCAAATATGACCACATAAATCCATTTTCGGCCTAATCTGGCTCTTATAAAGTTAGAGGATAGTATGAGGAGTCATGTACAGAGAACGGATCATTTTACCTGCATCTTTAGTGATGGATTGTATATAAGAGTTACACGTGTGTAATTTGTCTCGGGAACGCTTCTGGGTCCTATCGAGACTGGAAAGTGAGAACTGATCAGCTCCCGCCCAAATATGGAAACAACACGCCATTTTCGGCCTCTTAAAAAGGTAGAGGATAGCACGAGGAGTCAGGTACAGGGAATTGATCATTTTACCTGTATCAAAGGCGATAGATCGTTTATAAGTGTTACATTTGTTTAGGAGTAAGTTTGAGGTCCAATATTCCCTCAAGGTACGGGGACTCCTAGAGGAGACATTCGTTCACCGTGACTGGCGGCAGTTCGTAGTCAAATCGGCGGGGATGGAATGTAACCTGTTTGGATTCCGAGGTATGAATGAAAACCGCGAGTTTCCCCCATCCCCACCCTCTATTTATTTTACTCTTACTAACCCGTTGCGTCTTAGTAGCTTTATCGCCTTGCTTCGGGTGAAATGATTAAAGAAAAGAAACGGACATAGATATGACAGTGTCATCAGATAAGGTATATATGTTAATGAATATGAGAAAATGAATAAATGTAAGGATGCTAAGAGCTTCAAAAGAGAGGAAGTCGTAGAGAGGCATAATCGCCTACGTCATCAAGGGAAACGGCATATAGAAGAAGGGTCCTGTAATTGAAAAATATGCGGCAACTTAAAATTACAAGGTTCGCTATATGTTGAAACTTGACTAATGCATGGAATAATAATGCAAACACAAAATGTAGTTAGAATAAAATGTATTGAAACAAGAAAGTGTACACAATATTTACATATAGTCTTTTGTATATTCCTGGGAAGACCGTTCCTGGAGAATGTGTTGACTAAGTCGCAGTCGGGCAGAGGCTCTAGTTGGATCTCTTGATTTGCCTCCCTGTCTTCCGGTACCAACCATATTTATATCGTCGGTACTCCGTTATGCAAATTAAGTGGATCCTACCACAACACTATAATAACTGTTGCACTCGGTAAGATCAAGAAAGGTACAGACATGAACATTAGTAAGATACCGGGTCACAGCCGTATACAAGAGCCACAAAAAATTGCACAGTGGAGAACTAGTTAACTAGTCAGGTGTGTATTATCGATGCAAAGAAAATATAAGAACTGGAAATGTTAAGTAGCACTTATCATCAGAATTGGTGCAAACAGAACGAATATATTTACTACATCGTTATCTTGATAGCAGTATAGGTACGGTTGTGTTAATTGTTTTATAAATTCTTTTGTCTATACCCCATGTCATCGGTCCCTAAGAGTGCTGTTCCAGACTCGAATCGGGCTTAGAGGGGGCACGCACTTCCAATTCTCCTCCACATTACAACTTTACGTTTAGTTAGCGCAACCACTTTGGCCTGCTTTTCGATCTTATTAATGTGTCGATTTGACATCGTTTAAATCGTTCGACCGAAGCATAACCGATATATCATAAATTATGGTCCTTCATATATATATATATATATATATATATATATATATATATATATATATATATATATATATATATATATACCCAAGTATAGGATTGGTACATACGGAATAAATTCCAATAACCAACAATTATTATTCTTAAAAGAGTGTTCAATACAGAGTAGAGCAGATATAATCATTTATTTAAATATTATAACATAAATATGATATAAAATCACAACATAATTGCCATTTGCAATGATTTTATAACATATTTATGTTATAATATTTAAATAAATAATTTTATATATATATATATATATATATATATATATATATATATATATATATATATATATATATATATATATATGAATATATATATAACTTTACAAATCATGTGGTCAATTAACATACGCGAGCTTGGTTTTGACCTGACGGTCTTTACGGGCGATATTTTTAAAAATGACCATCTTAACACTTTATTTCAAAATTAAAAATATCGACAGAAGAGACCGTCAGGTCGAAACCAAGGTCGCGTATCTTAATTGACCTCCTGATTTTTAAAGGTAAAAACGTTAAATGTTATTTTTACTTATTTTTCTTTGCTATTCATGTTTTTTTCACACGTGTATTGAGTACTTTTTAATACTACTGTTTCCTGGTCTGTTTCAACTCTCTCGATATATAACTATGAATAAATACACATCTACCCACGTCTGTAGCGCAACTCAAAGCTTCATGGTTACCCAATACATCAGGTACAGATGGTAAATATACTATTTAATACTATTTAATATCGTTGTGTCTGATGAATTGGGTAAACATAAAACGCTGAGATGCACTACACACGTAGGTTTATATATATTTGTTAATACAGGGTGACCCCAAAAAACGGATTTTTTTAAGTGCGTATTGCCAGACATGAGCAAGTGGCAACACTGCCAGACAGTGACCTTGAGCAAGTAAACATTTCGCCATTTTAGTAACGAGAATGTAATTCACAGTATCCCAGCTGAGATGTTGCAGCAGTCAATGAGGAATCTCAACAGCAGATTTCAAGAATGCATTCGTTCAGGAGGACGCCATCTACAGGACGTAATTTAAAAAAAATGAAAATTCCATCATTGTTTCTTAAATGGCATGTTTCAAGGTTTCAATTACTATGAATTAAATATTTTTCTTCCATCACTCTTGGTTTTATTGGATTGTTAAAAAGTTTCGGGTTTTTTTTGGTCGCCCTGTATATACTTTATAGCTCTGCTTAATTCCATTGAGCACTGTTTTGTTTACACCTTAAATAAATAAAAATATTTGCTCATCTGCATATCTACGTTATCACACACATATATAGTTGCTAATATCTCGTTATTTAGTTTGTCTTCCCACTTAGAATTCCAGTTGTATCCACTACATTCAGTTACGTGCTAATGCCCTTGGGAAATGTATGAATCGTCTTCTTCTCCCTCCAGCTATGGATAAATAGCAGGCCAGATTGGGTTCTACAGCCTTGGATGGCAACTGTTCTAGAAGGACAACTCTGAATTCGAAAACCTGCGGAGGGTCGTTTGGGGACCTTGTGGTACATAGTGTACTCGGCCCTTCAAAAAGTGTGAATGGTTCTGCACAGAGCCTTCACCGCCCTAATCAAATCATATGTGCTGGTGTCTGGGCTGTCAGTTCCTAAGAACTGAGCTACTTGACCCTCAGACGGCAGGAGTGTCCACCATATATATATACATATATATATATATATATATATATATATATATATATATATATATATATATATATATATATATATATATATAAGGCATGTGTTGTTAAAAACTACGGAATTTTCCCGTTTAATAATTTTTTCACCTATTTCTTGCTTTTTCGCATGTTTTCTTTTTAATATTTGGTTCTAGTTGATGAAATAAGACCCTAGTCCATGGTGTTTTGCCGAGCTCTTACGGTTATCGTCAATCATCATCCTGGATTATTATTTTAGTTTTATAGATAATATTTTGGGTCTTTAGACGATGTTGTTTGATTAGTTCATTATTATAAGGATGGGGGTTGGTGTTTATTATTTGGAGGATTAGTTATTAAATATGTCTAAGACTTTTCTGCCATTATTAAATGGTATTTTATGTTGAGTTTTTCGGTTTTAATTAGGATGGCTTCAAGAATTTGTAATCATTTTTTGCAATTGATTTATAAAGGATTTTGGTATTGTTTATTAAGATTTTTCTTATTTCAGATAATTTGAATCTAAACATACCCTAATAACTACATGCTGCCAATATATATATTAGGTCATCCCATAAGTTCTGTACGAATTTTAACTTTTTCTTAAAATGAACGAAATTTAAATAGTATTTTATAATGTCTGATTGTTTGATTAAAACCCTGCTAACATGGAAGTACCCAAAAATCATTTGAGTCACATGATGCTTTATGAGTTCAAGAAAGGAAACTCAGCAGCCGAAGCGGCGAGAAACATTCACTCAGTTTATGGAGAGGAATGTGTGAATGAAAGAACTTTCAGAAGATAGTTTGCAAAATTCAGAGGTGGAGATTTCACCCTTGAAGATGAAGATCGAACCGGACGTCCAGTTGAGTTTGATGAAAAGCTTCTTGAAGCAGCCCTTGAAGAAAATCCTGCTTTATCAGTTGAGAAATTGGCCGTGTTTCTCAGTTCAAACCATACAACTGTTCATGGTCATCTTCAACAACTTGGAAAAGTTCCTAAACTTGGAAAATGGGTGCCTCATGAATTGTCTGAAAACAACCTCAAATCCCGAGTTGACATCTGCTCTTCTCTCCATTCTCGCCAACTTGTTTCACCTTTTTTGGATAGACTTCTGACTGGCGACGAAAAATGGATCTTTTATCGAAATGTTAAGCGTCGTAGACAGCCGAGAAGGGAACTTCATGGGCAAAATTTTCTTCTTACAATCTGGTGGGATTGCCAAGGAATAATCCACTTTGAATTCTTACCACCTAATGCAACAATTAATGCAACAATTAATGCTCAAATATACTGTCAGCAATTAGAGCGTTTGATTCAAGCTTTGAGGAAAAAAAGACCTGCTCTTGTGAATCGAAAACGGGTCATATTTCATCAGGACAATGCGCGACCACACAGCAAGAATCACGTCACAAAAGATCGAAGAACTTGGTTGAGAGAAAATTCCTCATCCACCTTATTCTCCCGACCTTGCTCCTTCAGACTACCATTTGTTTGGTAGCTTACAGAATCATTTGGAAGAAACAGCTTTTGTAACACAGGAAGAGGCTAAAACTGACATTTGTGAGTTCTTCGAATCAAAGCCAAAAGAATTTTACAGTAATGGAATTAGTAAGCTTGTTAATAGATGGAGGGAAGTCATAGATAATCAGGGAAAATACATTGTTGATTGAATCTGTAATTAAATGTAACATTTGGTCACTTATTTTCTTTATTCAAAATTCGGACAGAACTTATTGGATGACCTGATATACATACATACATACACACACTAACGCACACACACACACACACACACACATATATATATATATATATATATATATATATATATATATATTAAACATGTCTCATTAAGTGATATAGACAAAATTTATCTCCTTATATTTAGGATCCTGTTATAAATACGAATAAGATTCTTAGTATACTTATTAAAGGGAGAGAGAAAATTGCCATATTGATGCATATTCGTTTTATTCCGAGTACTTTCGACATTAGCTCAGTATCATCATCAGGGTCTTGTTTTTTCTAAAACATAAATTATTGTGATCATCATTTTTCTAAAACAAAATTATTGTGTTCATCTCAAAATTAAATTTTTTACTTATCAAGTGAAAAACGTTAAAATTATGTATAGTACGATATTAAAATTTGATGATGTAAACACAAAATTACAGTAACGTAAAGGGAGGTAACTATGTTATTGAAATGGCTAAATATTTTTTCTAAAAACTAAAGATATTAGTTAATATAACTATTTTTAATTTTTACCTTTTGATTCTTTTACTATATAACTATGATCAATATTAGACTGTAACGCATTTAACATTTTTGCTAATCCATTATTTCCATTATCTTATCATTTCTATTTTTAATATATAATTATTATTATTATTATTATGTAGTTTTTGTCTTTATTTTATCTCTTGTTGTACTATTAGAAAATTGTTTATTTACTTCTCTATTTGCATCTGTTATTTTTATTTAATTATTCATTTATTTACCTTACTATTTATTTCAATATTTATATATATATATATATATATATATATATATATATATATATATATATATATATATTCCTATTTATATGTTCTTATATATCTGGCTCTTCTTTTGTTTTACCTTATTTTATTTTCGTTGATATGTAT
Source organism: Acanthosepion esculentum (assembly GCA_964036315.1). Lineage (NCBI taxonomy): Eukaryota > Metazoa > Mollusca > Cephalopoda > Sepiida > Sepiidae > Acanthosepion > Acanthosepion esculentum. The sequence continues at coordinate 22,118,350 of OZ038485.1, read as the reverse complement.
GATATTTATTAATACTTTAATTTAATTTTATTTTAACACAGCATATTTTATTATTATTATTGACTAGCAGCATGGCCCGGCGTTGCCCGGGCTTGATTCAAAAATCGTACGACTCATACAGCAATCGCTACCACTTGACTTAAAATATTTTTGCCCTTCCTTGCCTTTAAAGGAGTGCCCTTTGCCGTGCTGATGTTGCTACATGCCTTACTTCTTGCCTATCTTACACTGCAAATTTTTTCTAAGCTCTATACTAAACATTAAATCTGTTACACAAAAAGAACTAAACAAAATGAACACAAAATGAACAGCTTTAAAAAAAGGACTCGTAACTGGAAAAACCGAATGAATAAAGAATGTTAACAACAAATATTTTTTCACACCCAACCCAGTTCTGCGGAATCAGAATCAACGTTGAGTTTAAGCAAACGAATGAGCCAATTGGAGTAAAGTGCCTTGCAGATTTAATTTTTTCCCACATGTGACAAATGCAGCTATCGATTTTTTTGCATGCTAGCATGCTAGTTAATATTCGTGTCAGTCAGCTTTTGGCTCTCACGCTGGCCAATAGAATTTTGCTGCCTATTCGTGGCAGCCAGCTATAGGCTCTCACTGTGGCCAGTAGAAAGTAGCCGCAAACTACATGAAAACTGCCGTAGAAGCATGAAATTTGCGGCCGTGTATTCTTTACACACACACACACACACACACACACACACACACACACACACACAATAATACTACTTTTAGTTAGTTGACTAATATTAATATTAATAATATTATTAATTACGTTATTGATTTTCATGAAGAAAATAGAGTTACCTCCCTTGTTCTTCTAACGTCTTTTCTTTATTACTTTTATAACACCAGCGTTTCTCTAAATTAAATTTATAATTCCTTTCT
>OZ038485.1:22089947-22112447 GCA_964036315.1 Acanthosepion esculentum | reverse complement strand
TATCCAAGTGAAACTATAGCCTTTCTTAACTGTGGCCGAACGGTAAAAGCCACCAGGATCAAACGATTGTTTATCACACAAAGATGGAAGCGATTTCGTTCCCTAGCAGAGAACACCTTTTCTTTATTATGATTTATCAAATGCGCATGCCGACAGATGTGATAGAAACTGGTTAAAATAAAAAATGGGGCGTCTATTTCAAATACGAGTGTCCACTGTGATAACATTTCCAGTCATACAAATTTCGAATTAAATTAAATTCCTGTTCAAAAGAACGGGGAGGAGTGTGTACCGGGCGATAGGCCAACCATTCTATTCTTGTTGAGAGTAAAGTAACAAAGAAATTGTATATAAATTTTTAGAGTTTTTCTATTACACACACACACACACACACACACACACACAACACACACACACACATATATATATGTATGTGTGTGTGTGTGTGTGTGTATATATATATATATATATTTAGGCAGCAATCCTTCTTTCAAGCACATTTCAGTCTACACCATTCTGATCATAACTCAATTAGATCTCATTTAAATATTCATGGAGACCTACCGGACACTATTCGGAATATACTTGTTGACAACACTAATATAATAGCATCATCTACATGCAAAAAAAAGGCTAAAAATAATGGATGCCTTATTAATAAAAAGAAAAAAAAGAAAAACAACACTTAAAAATATTAACTTTGAACATGGACACGATATCTTGACCGTGTTTTGAAAAATGAAAGCATTTTATAAAACATATATACAACAAACTATTTCTTATTTTAACAGTTAAAATATTTAATCCTTAAAAATGGCTGAATGTATAGCCGAAATCGCTCGGATAAAAAGAACATTCGATCAGTTTTTATATAATTTATCACCCGAAAAGAAAAAAAAAGCATTAGATCGCATGAGAAATTGTATAAAAACATAAATAAAAGCACCTTGTCTGTCGTATTCAATGAAATGTGCATATATATATATATATATATATATATATATATATATATATATATATATATATATATATATATAATAAATCCTAAAGAGCCAGGAACTACCTACCTAGGTTTCATCTAAATGCATCTTCAGGGTAAGCTGGCCAGCTTACCTTGAAGATCCATTTAGGTGAAACCTAGGTAGGTAGTTCCTGGCACTTCAGGATTCATTTTATTTACCTTTGCTCTACTTAGCGCAATCAGCAATCTACGTTTTAGCTTAGTTACTCGCCTGTTTTTTTGGGGGGAGGGGTGCGGGTTGTTCTTTGAACTGGAAATTTGGGACACTGGATGATTTTTTTTTATTCTAGTTCTTTTTCTGTTTTTTACCAATTTTTTCCCTCGGATACCAATTTGTTTTGATATACTAGCAAATTGTGCCATCCGATATTTTACCACCCGAGAACAATTATTAGTATATATATATATATATATATATATATATATATATATATATATATATGTGTGTGTGTGTGTGTGTGGTTGTATGTGTGTGTGTGTCCCTGTGTCTCTGTGTGTCTGTGTGTGTGTATTATTATTATTATTATTATTATTATTATTATTATTATTATTATTATTATTATTATTATTCCTTTGATCAGAACCTTTCACAGTCAAACCCAAGGCCTCAACGCCTACTGGAATTATTGATGTCTTTATGTGACCCATTTTTGAGTGATTATTCTTCTTATTATTATTATTACATATTATAACAAAAAATCTTAAAATCGCTACACAATAGATTTCATGTTTGCGTAACTTTGTGCCTCTTCAGCCGATGATAGGTAACTGGTAATTAAACGTTTTGGACTGGATTAGATTTTTGTTTTTGTTTTTTGACGACTTCACAAAGGGTTTTTCTATTTAATGATTGGGCTAAGCTTTTAAGACTTTTATTAAACTATGGAATTTATTTGTTTATCTGTTGTTGTTTTTATGTTAATTATTTAATGTGAAAATTGTAAAACCTGGGATGACCCATGCCCTTTATGCCTACATGAAAAACTACACATCATTAAATTTCTAAATAATGAAAAGTTATTAAACCATAAGCAGGAGTTAACGGTTTTTTGCCGACATCGACAAATTTGTCTTGTAATCCAGTCCAACACGTTTGTATAAGAAATAGCCATTTGAATAAACAAACAAATAAAGAGATTAATAGATAGATAATAATAAAACAGAATCCTCTCGACACTTAACGACCTGCCGTAGCGCCATAAAATATCTTTCGCTTTAAACTAACTAGACGGCAACCGCCACTATCAGATTTGAAATAGGGACCCCCACCATAACATGACATAAACTTTCCGAAGGTGACTGGTCTGTAGTTAAGAATTAACTCTTAACTCTGCGACCACCAAACCAATAGCCGTTAGCCGTTTCCATAGTAACTAATGTTGCAAGAGACCATACTTATAAACACGCGCAACCCACAAGATAGCTTATTCCTAAATTTTCGCTTGAGGATGAAACGGGACTTGATACCTTAATTCAACTTAATTTCAGTAATTATATTGAGGGCTTCGGCTCCCGTTTTTGAAACATGAGAACTCTTATGTAGAATCATATTTTTAAAAAATTTTTTTAATATAAGCTCTACTTCTGTATGGAGCACTGTCTTTTTAAAATAAAAATAAAAATACTAAAGAACTCCGGATTATTTACCTAACGTGTTCTTTCCTATTTTTCTGCATACCTGCACACACACACACACACACACACACACACACACACACACACACACACACATATATATATATATATATATATATATATATATATATATATATATATATATATATATATATATATATATAAAGCAAAATGAAATTGTATGTATTTATCAGCTATGTAAGCTGATCTCCTCTATTGAAATATTCCGATGCTATCGATGTTATAATAACACGGCGACAATCAGCGAATATTTCGTTAATAAATAAGAGAAATCGATCCGTAAATTCTTTGCAGTTCATTTTCCTTCGTTTGCGTGTTTGCTTTTTTTATGTTACCAATTCTTAGTTTGAAAATGGAATTCTTTTTTTACATGTGACAAGAGAATTAGCTGCATGGAAAAATCTGAGATATGCCAAAAAATAAAATAGTAATGTGACTTCAACAGTTCCGCCGTTTTCTGATAGTACGGAAGAATATATATATATATATATATATATATATATATATATATATATATATGTATATATATATATATATATATGTATATGTGAGTCGGGGGTGTACAGATGTGTTCACTGATTCCTCGTAGTGAGACAGTGTATATGCACGATGGGGGGATATACACATATATAGACGCATGCTGACAGAAGCACACGAAAATGGAAATAGATCTAAGAACACCCAGGGGTCATTAAAAGATAAGAATACCGATAACTACTTCATTTCTCCGGACCAATCTGAATTGTTTTATAACGCTTCACGCAAAACTTTTCACTGCCATTTCAAGAAAGTCGTTTGGATCACTAACACAAAAAATAAAATGTCTCTTATCGAGAATATTTAACATCGGAAAACAGAAAGAAAATTAATTATTTTTAATAATATATGAAAATCTCCCCCCTTTGCCTGATGACGGTCGCGAAACCGAAAACTCGTGTAGCAAAATTATGGAAAATAAAGCATAATATTTTTTTTTTAAATCCACATTACAACAAAAAGCGTTTGCGGTTTCTCTCTTCTTTTTAATATACAATTTTCTCACGTTGGAACTACTATAGTCTCTTTCTTATATATATATATATATATATATATATATATATATATATATATATATATATATATATATATATATATATATATATATATATATATATATATATATTGTATTATGGCAGTAGACTTTCATAAATACAAATTTGATTAACATCTCAGAAAAGGGACATTTTAAAATATTTTCTTTCACGTTTTTTGTTTATGTATAAACACCTATATGAATCCATTGTCAGTAAGGATGGCTATTCGTGATCGGGTGATTTCAACCATATTTCTGTTATTGATGTGAGGATGAAGTTAAGGAGGAGGTATAAAAAAGAAGAAAGGACGAAGAAAATAGAGGAAGAGAAGATGAAATGGAAATAAAGAAATAGAAGATAAAGAAGAAGGAGATTAAGAAGAAGAAGGAGATTAATAATAATAAGAAGAAGAAGAAGGAGATTAAGAAGCAGAAGAAGAAGGAGGGAAAGGAGGAGGAGATTAAGAGGAAGAAGAAGGAGGAGGAGATTAAGAAGAATAAGAAGGAGATTAAGAAGAAGAAGAAGAAGGAGATTAAGAAGAAGAAGGAGATTAATAATAATAAGAAGAAGAAGGAGGAGGAGATTAAAAAGAAGAAGAAAAAGAAGGAGGAGGAGAACATTAAGAAGAAAAAGGAGGAGGATATTAAGAAGAAGGAGAAGGAGGAGGAGGAAGAGGAGATTAAGAAGAAGAAGAAGGAGATTAAGAAGAAGAAAGAGATTAAGAAGAAGGAGAAGAAGAAAAAGAAGGAGATGAAGAAGGAGAGTAAGAAGAAGAAGAAGGAAATGAAGAAGAAGAAAGAGATTAAGAAGAAGAAGAAGGAGGAGGAGGAGATTAAGAAGAAGAAGAAGAAGGAGATTAAGAAGAAGAAGAAGAAGAAGGAGATTAATAATAATAATAAGAAGAAGAAGAAGAAGAAGAAGAAGGAGGAGGAGGAGGACATTAAGAAGAAGGAGGAGGATATTAAGAAGAAGAAGGAGATTAAGAAGAAGAAGAAGAAGAAGAAGAAGAAAGGAAATGAAATGGAATAAGAAACAAAACGAAGAAAATATAACAGATGAATAATAAGGAAAAAATAAAAGCAAGAATTAACAAGAAAGTGGCGACGATGACGACGAAGAAGAAGAAGAAGAAGAAGAAGAAGAAGAAGAAGAATGCTTTTCAGTTATTCCATTTCTTGTAATGTCGTGCTAATGGAGTCGTCTACAGTGACAAGCTTGCTATGGGGGAAGAGAGAGAGAGCAAAGAAACGGCGCGATGGGGTCTGGAGGAGAAGGCTGGGGAAGGCATTCATTTACGCGGGAAACCAGCATATTAGAACGGAAAATATCGACCGCCTGCCGATTGATGACTCGGCTCTGATCGGTTAATGGTGTTTGAAAGAGCGTGCGACGAGCCGATGTCACACGGAAGCATGACAGTCTGACAGGGATTCTTTCTTCGCTCACACACCACTGATTCCACTGTGCTACCACGGTTAATAGACAGTCCATAATATTGTATAGATTTAATTCTACAGAAAATGGAAAGACACATCTGCGCATGTGCGTCAGACAGAAAAAAAGCGTCTGGGACGATGAAAGACACAGAGAGAATATGCGGGCGTGCTGCGACACCTCAGGACGTTGGTGATCATGTCTCTCCACAATTTCCTGTCTTTGTAGCTCGTAGTGAAGTTATTTCATTTTGGTGTCTCTCCTAAATTCTGTTCTGCCAACCGTTTACAAAAGATTGTTACGCATGTTATTCGCCGATTTTTTTCTGCTGCCCTTACCTAAAATATGCCCTGTGAGTTACAAATTTGCCAAGCCCTATTTATATTTTTTTAAGCGTTTCACCCCAAGCAAGGCGAGAAGCCACTAGCACGCAAGGGGTTACAGAGAGTTGGAGCGAGAGCAAATAGGAGTGATAGAGGAAAGGATGAAGAGAAGGATAGGGGATAGATCAAGGCATCTGGAGACGTCGATTGACATTACATTTGAATAGTTGGAGATTATAGCTATCAGGGAAACAGGAAGAGGGGATGGAGTTCCACAGACGAGAGGTGCGAGGCATGAAGCTATTTGAGTAGAAGAGACGGTTACATTTAAGAGTTTCGACAGTGAAAGGGTGAGAGCGGGATGCCAGCCTCGTAGGATGCTTGTATTCATGAAGTCTGGGAACCAGCGAAAGCAGTTCATCGGAGCAATTAGTTTAATTTACTTTAAATTTAAAACATTACAGAAATGTATTTTTTTTTTTAACTCAGCGTAGCTGTTTATTTACGCTGTTGACACGTTTGACTGCTTGATGAGAGATTGATATTTATCTAATATTGTTCTGTGGGGGCTTTAGCCGTAAAAAAAATTGACTATAAAGTGAGCGCCTTTTTATATATTATTTTTAAGTACTCAGTAATTTTAAAATTTAAGAAAATATTCTACGTTATCTAATGCTTTATTGAATTTAGGTATTTTCTGGCTTTAACTTTCATGAACTACCATATCGACAAAAATTGGTACCTTTATAAATTTATTTTAAAAATATTGGTGTTTGATGATTTGCACTAATCTTTTTCATTTATTATTAGAAATTATAGTTTTTATATAATAATAATAAAATCTAAATAGGTGAAATTAATACATAATTTTAAAAGATTTAAAACTTAATAAATTATTCTAATTAAAATTTTTAAAAATTAAAAAAATAACTCTTGCAAGAATTCATTATTCATCAAACTCTTTTTTCCTTACAAGAATAGTGTTATTAACATATATATTATTTATATAGGCAATTAAAAGCTTTTTTAATTCAATAACGTCATAGTTTTAGTGCATGTTTTTTAATTTTACGATTCAGATGCTAAATTTCCCATATTAATTTTTCGCCGACACTCTGATGCAAGAAAAATAAGATATTTAAGCAAAATTTTGAGCATGCTAGAAAAAATTAAAATATTTAATAAAATAACCAAAAATACTTCGCTCTTTCATCTTAATAATAATATAAACATTTTGACAATAAAACTTTGTTTTATCAGGTTTGGAGCCTTTTCTCATCATCCTTTTTACCTCTTTAATTTTTACCTCATCATCCTTTTTTGGGTGTACTTATTATTTATTATAAATTTTTTAAAGATATTTTTATGCTTATACATTCTTTTTATAGATACAAATATTTAAGTAATGCTCTGTTTTATAATAAACAGTATTAAACATTTTCTGGCCTGAATATTCGAGAAATTTTCATAGAAAATATTCGTCCTCCGATAGGAATCGAACCTGTATCCTATACGGAACCGTCATATAGCCTGACGTGCCTTTAACCGATTGGGCCACAGAGGAGCGTTCGGTTAGCAAGGTCGAATTTACTGTTTTTAAACTACAATTCTCCTTGATTTTCTCTCGTACATTCATATCTGCTTGATGCTATCCAAATGCAACCAAATGACACCACACATTATGAAATGGACAAAGTCCGACAATTATTTTAAGACATTTTTATGTTTATACATTCTTTTTATATATGTCCATTTTATATATAATTTTATTATACGAGATTATAATAAAAACATTTTCCATCACTACACAAAAAGCTTTCATGGTTCAATACTATGACCGTAATTCCTCAGGCGATGGTTGGTTACTGGTGATAAAAATGATATTTTAGGAAAATTTTAAAAATAAAACGTTGCCTGTTAAAGGTGAGGCATAAGGTCAGAAATAAAAAATATACTTGTGGGTATGTCTAGATTAACCAATTCATACATACTTCATATACATACATAGTAAATTTTATAACACTGCCTTAAAAATATATTGGCTATAACTGCCCTGAAATCAAATCTATTAAACATAACAGCAACAGATGGAATAAAACTAGAAACAGAAAAATCATTTGCTACATACTATCATTTAAACAAATGGTTAGTACTAAGTTAGGGCAGAAGTTTCTTAATTTAATTGAAAAATACATCCCCAGAAAAAAATCCACTTGGTAAGATTTTTAACATTCCGAACTGTGGATTTTTACTCCATTTTCCTTTCTCTTACGCTAGAACAATTACGACTGAGTAGTGAGTTCGATCCTCACTGGGTGCCCCTTACTTTCGGCCTTCTTCCACATCCAAGCTACGCTTCGAAAATCACTATATATATATATATATATATATATATATATATATATATATATATAAATATATATATATATATAGTGATATGTATATATATATATATATATATATATATATAGTGATCAAAGCTATGCCCGAAAAATCACCATGTATATATATATATATATATATATATATATATATATATATATATATATATATATATGTGTGTGTGTGTGTGTGTGTGTGTGTGTGTGTGTGTGTTGTGGATTCCGAGATGAATCGGATAACAATGAATAATAAACGCCAGGAAATGGATGAGGAAAATAAATGTTTTAACGTAATAATACAAACTGGTAATACGGGTTAGTAGATCCAGGAATGCGTGTTAGGAGTAATAATATATATACAGTCTTGGTATTGAAGTATCGCGGTATGACTCCTTACTGAGTCTACGTACTGTCTAACTTTGACTCTTGTGCTACCCTCCTCTATTACAGACGGTATTTAGCCACCCTCCACGAGGGCCGCATATGGCACAAGGCCGAGTTTAGAGTGGGTTTACCGAGCCCGTATGCTCGGACAAAAAATGCCCGTAGAACCTATATGAACGGGATTGGGTTGGTCAACCTCCCCGAACGAGACTCTGCCCTTCGGCGGAGCCTCGTCCGAGTTCCTCTCTGCTCAGAGGCAGAGAGTTCGACCGTCTAGCCGAGAAGGCGTCGCCGTCCCCTCTATTATAGAATTTCCGGGATATTCACTGGTAGTAGTATATGTATACCTCGGGTGAGTTCATTTGTGTAAAACGAGGAGACTCCTCAATATATATATATATATATATATATATATATATATATATATATATATATATATATATATATATATATATCCCAGTTGGTCAGAATTCTTACATAGGAGTTAATAAAAGGATCTCATCTGCGATAGGTACAAATATTGTCTTCAATTCTTGCAATCATTCAGACGCTATGCCAGAATACTAGTCGAGAAATGACCAGTTGATGATCACAGGAGAGAAAGTTTGATGTTATGGAGCCCCGAAACATTCTATGACTCCAGAATGGATATCACTGAGGAAGCATTCTGCTGTGCAAAATATGCGTATAAAATGAATATATAACGTGGCCCCCAAAAAATGACATCATTTTAAAAGGAATTATCTTGAAGACTAGGATGTCTACCTAAATGACATTGAACAGCGTAGGTGTCGAAAATAATAAGTATTATGTGTCCGATTACATAAGTGTTCATTATGTGCACTGCCTGTGACACGGCACACGTCAAGTCCGTAGCTAAGCTCTTGCCAAACACGCTGTAGTATGTCTCCAGTAACATTATCCAGTTCAGAAGTCATTTGATGCATCTGTCTAGATTTCTGAGATGAGGTATTATGTACACTATTTACATTATTCGTACTATTTTCCTCATCTTTGTCGCCATATTTATTACAACGTTTCGGCTTTTCAGTATCTGTCTATATTTCTGAGATGACGTATTATGTACACTATTTACATTATTCGGACTATTGTCCTCATCTTTGTCGCCATATTTATTACAACGTTTCGGCTTTTCAGTATCTGTCTATATTTCTGAGATGAGGTATTATGTACATTATTTACATTATTGGCACTATTGTCCTCATCTTTGTTGCCATATTTATTACAACGTTTTGGCTTTTCAGTATCTGTCTACATTTCTGAGATGAGGTATTATGTACACTACTTACATTATTCGGACTAATGTCCTCATCTTTGTCACCATATTTATTATAACGTCTTGGCCGTCGTACGCTCTGGCCTTCTTCAGGTGATTGGAGTGTCGAACTGAACCCTTTATTTCGCTCGCTGAGGTAGACTATTCTAGTTCCATGTGCCATGTTTAATGGATGTCAATTGTCAGTTATCTTCTGTTAATTTCCCTCTCCAAGTTCTTCACTGCCTTAACTGGGTATTGAACTCACATTCTTTGGGTCCTGTCACTGGATCTAACCAACGCCTTTATCCACTGTGCCATGTGTCCTTGAGAAACAGTTGGTAGTTTTAAAATAAACAGGAATCTTAAGGCCTTTGAGAAATTGTCGAGAGCAGAATCGTTAATTTGAAGAGCTGATATCGCAGTCTCTTTTCTTCTGAATATCCCTCACAATTTGACATCATATTAAAAACAATTGAAAACTACTAAGTCTCGCTCAATGAAATTGAACAGCTGAGGTGTTGAACATCATAAGTTTATTATGGGACCGATGTCATGAATGTTCAATATGTGAACCGCCTGTGACACGGCACACGTCAAGTCGGTTGTTAGGCTCTTGCCAAACACGCTGATGTTGATGATGGTCTAGTAGATCTTTTACACCTGCATAAGCAGCCTTCCTCCTTAATTTTTTGGGGTACCAGATCCAAATTTGTTTGCCAGCTGCTGAAGTTTTATTCCATATTTTCCATTGAAGGCATGCTGCAATGTCTTGAGTGACTGTGTACGATGATGTTCCAAGACATAAAATTACTTCTCTTTGAGAGTGAACGGCATGACTCAACCTGAAAACAGAAAAAAATAAAACATTAGATATAAAATCTTGATCTGTTTCTCTATATATATGGCCTGACGATTCCGTCTAGCATGAAACAGCGTGTAGCCTCTAAGTGTTGACTTCAATATTCACTTTTATAATTACACACGCTCTATCTCTGATATTGAGCACTTTATCCCATAAATATAGCACACATTAAAACTATATATATATATATATATATATATATATATATATATATATATATATATATATAACGGGTGTAACAGCAAGATTGTCCAAATCGTGCAACAACATGGAATAATTATCCATCCCACATAATGTTTAATATCTAAAAACCCAATCAACTAATTGAGTTTCTTTTTCCCAGGTTTTCAGATAGGGCGTTTAGTCATCTTGACACCATTTGTCATGAGAATAACAGAAAAATAACTTTGAGTTGTTCAACTAGAAAGAGAACAGGTTAAAATCGTTTTTTTGTCAGCCCCGCTATGTCTTTCCAACTGAGCAATGGTGAGAGGTTAAAGATCATTCAGACCTTCTGTAATCGCACCAGCATTCATACTCTGGCTGGAAACAGTGGAGAGGAAAACTGGATCATCAGGTCGTAAAAGCAAGAGGTATCATAATTTGAACTTAAGCTAAATACCTTTCTAAGTATTCAAAGTAGAGTCCAATAATGTTATAAAAACATCGGAGAATTCCAGTAAGATATTTTTAATCATTTCTAAGATATCTCAGTGAAAAGCTTAATTTTGCTGTTACATCCGATATATATATATATATATATATATATATATATATATATATATATATATATATATATATATATATATATATATGTATATATATATATATATATATATATATATATATATATATATATATATATATATATATATACAGGGTGTCCATAAAGTTCGTATGCACTTTAAAAAAATTATAACTTTATTTATATTTGCGATAGAAATAATTTGTAAAAAGGATTAGAAAGAAGTAAATTTATATTTTTTAAGGTTTTATTGAAATTTTATTTAAGTTTCCACATGTCCTCCATCATTAGCAATACAAATGGTAATACGATTTTGCAGTTCACGGAAAACATTTGCCAACTGATTTACAGTAATGCCTGAAATCGCATTAGTTATTTTAGCTATACTTAAAACTAGGTACATTAAACTTTATAACATATTTTACAGATTATTTCTATCGCAAACACAAATAAAGTTATAATTTTTTTAAAGTGCACACGAAGTTTATGGACACCCTATATATATATATATATATATATATATATATATATATATATATATATATATATATATGTGTGTGTGTGTGTGTGTGTGTGTGTGTGTGTGTGTGTGTGTGCTAATGTTAATTCTCTTTATCTTGGTATATTATACCTTTACTAAGATTTTATTACAATTAATATATAATTTGACGTTGATTATTAATCATAACTTTATCGCTATATGCATTTTATCTTTCTTTTGACCCAAAAAGTTATTAACCCTAGAACACTAACCATGGGTATAAAGTACCCAGCACAAATTTTCCTATTTTTTATTACAATTTTCAGTACCTGATTTTCTTACCTAAATAATATGATTTTCAGTTCCTATTAATATTTTTAAGTGCCTGCATGTAAAATATTTCAAATAAGGATTTATATTAATTTTTTTTTATATTTTCAAAATCGGTTATGATATACCCATCGTTAATAGTGGTGTAACTTTAACTGACCCTTACTGTTCAGGGTTAAAAATATTTTTCAGTTAATCTGATTTAAAATTCAAGTTTATCCTGGAAGTTCTATTCTCATTAAATGATATAAACAATCAGTAAAAAAATTATATATATATATATATATATATATATATATATATATATATATATATATATATATATATATATATATATATACAATTATTTATATTTAAGCTTTCTTTAAACAAACAATACTTTAAATATTTAAAAAATATTTTTATCGTATTTAAAAAATATTTTCAAATGAATATGGTTTAAAATATTTTTTGGCATATTAACCCTAGAACACTAACCATGGGTATATAGTACCAAGCGCAAATCTTCTTATTTTTATTCGAATTGAAAAAGTTTTTAAAAAATACTATGGTTGGAATTTGGAATAATTGATTAATGATTCTATGAATCTCGATCAATCAATCATTTCCAATTTTGCCAGTCAGTTCCCTAAAAAAATCCAAGTATTAGGTTGATTCTGCCTGCATACCAACTCCTTGACCTATGTAAACACAAGTTTCACTTTCATCAATTCTTGGTCTCTTCTCAAAATTTAGTTTTTCTCAAAATAAAGGATTTTATTTACATCAGAGAACCTTGAGGTATTTTTGGTCTACTTGAAAATTAAAAATACCCTCACCTTTTTAATTATTTATTCGAGGTAGCTAAGTGGTTTTGGCTACTGTAACCAAGTAGTACAATCTAGCAGGTAGCAGTAATCGTCTGGTACTCGTCGTAGTCGCAGGCAATATGCTTTAGCAATAGGTGTAGACCAATAGGATAGCCAATGGCGTAGTCCAATGGGCGTCGTCAATAGACTTTACCTCTCCTATACCTACACATCCGCCTGCATTTATGACTGACACCAGCCAATCATATTCCAGTGAGGGGGAACACAGGTATATGCATATTCATTACATCACCTTTTTAATTATTTCAGTGAGTGAAATTGAATGAGAAGACTAGTGAGGAGAAAGGACAAAAAAAGAACTGGTTTAGGAAGATAAAAGATGGTGATTAGCTTTGCATTTAAATTTTTGCAGATTGTAGGTGGCAGAGAAGCAAGAATCTGGGAGAATCTTTTACAGTGCAAGAAAAAAAATTTAGAAAAGAACATGGTTACATCTAGCTTGTTCAACAATAAAATGGTGAGACCTAGTTGCCAATCTAGTAGCAAGCTGAAATTCATGCTTGTTAAAAAGTGTTCTAGGGTTAACATGGATAACTATCCATATTAATAACTTCTTTCGTCAAACAAAAACCTTTGATGAGAAGCAGGTGAGTGTTATGACATGGCCGCCCCAATCTCCTGACCTCAACCCGATAGAAAACTTATGGAGCATTATAAAGTACAGGCTCTCGAGAAAGCAGTTGAGCAACAAAGAGGATTTGATTGTGAATTTCATATCCGAATGGAATTCAATGCTTGGAGATGAAATTTGCCAGAACCTAATCAAACCAATGCCAAAAAGGGTTGAAAAGGTTATTCAAAATAAAGGAGGACCCATAGATTATTAAATATTTCGAACTATATTACTTATTATAAATAAATTATACCTCTATTATTCTTTATTTAAAGCTGTTCAGTTATGTTTCTATTGATTACTAGTTGAAGGAAATAAGCGAGTCACCTTTTTCCCTAAATCTCATTTATATCCAAAATTATACTTATCAATAGAATACCTGAGGGGGAGTAAACTTTTTTACTAGGTGGTCGGGAAGGGGTCTTTATATTAGTAAGATTGAAAATTAGTTTGACCCCAAAAACAATAGGCGAAAAGATTTTTAAGTAAAAAAAGTTAGGCGAGTCACTTTTATCGAACATTACTGTAAAATATTTTAAGTGCCTTCGTGTAAAATATTTCAAATAAAGATTTATATTCAATATTTTGTTGATATTTTCAAAATCGGGTATCTTATACCCAGGTTTAGTAGTGTTGTAACTTTTTTAGTGTTCTAGGGTTAACATGGATAACTAACCGTATTAATAACTTTTTTCGTCAAACAAAAATTCTTCCGACATGGAAGTATGAATTCGGAAACTAAAACAAGGCATGAAACAAAAGTAACATGAATGTAACTTAATTTATTATTTAGAAATAAAGTAACACTTTTTCTGCTGAATTATTTTGCCATGAATAATACTTTCTCGGAAAGATATTGAAAAAAAATTACCTGTTTATAATATCTAAAAAATGCATTGATCTTTAAAAATTCGCGTTTTTGCAGCAGGGTTAGGGTTAACAATTCATAAAGCTCGTTTAAGATATGTAAAATATCGGAATAAATTTATTGAATTTCTATCTATGAAAGGCAGGATGTGTGTGTGTGTGTGTGTGTGTGTGTGTGTGTGTGTGTGTGTGTGTGTGTGTGTGTGTGTGTGTGTGTGACGAATGTACGGCCGCAATTTTCGACGGATTTGCACCAAAATTTACATGCACATGTTCCAAGTTAGTGAGAAGGGCATTTCCCAACTCCCATCGATAGTGGAAATAATCGATTTTTTAATGCTACTACGGCAGTTTTCATGTAGTTTGTGCGGCCATTTTCTACTGGCCAGAGGGAGAGCCTATAGCTGGTTGCCACGAATAGGCAGGAAGATTCTATTGGCCAGTGTGAGAGCCAACAGCTGACTGACACGAATCTTAACTAGCATGCTAGCATGCAAAAAAAAATCGATAGCTGCATTCGTCACAAGTTGGAAAAATTTAAATCTGCATGGCACTTTACTCCAATTGGCTCATTCGCTTGCTTAAACTCAACGTTGATTCTGATTCCGCAGAACTGGGTTGGGCGTGAGAAAGTATTTGTTGTTAACATTCTTTTTTCATTCGGTTTTTCCAGTTACGAGTCCTTTTTTTTTTAAAGCTGATCGTTTTGTGTTCATTTTGTTTAGTTCTTTTTTCGTAACAGATTTAATGTTTAGTATAGAGCTTAAAAAAATCGCAGTGTGAGATAGGCAAGAAGTAAGGCATGTTGAAACATTAGCACGGCAAAGGGCACTCCTTTAAAGGCAAGGAAGGGCAAAAATATTTTAAGTCAAGTGATAGCGATTGTTGAATGAGTCGTACGATTTTTGAATCAAGCACGAGCAACGCCGGGCCATGCTGCTAGTTCAAATATATAGCAGTAATTTTAAATAACGACATTCTTCATAAACGATTTTTCATTAATTTTCTCATATAGAATATTACATTTTCTTTCCTTTTATGTTTTTAATGTCAAACTAAAATAAACGCAATATACATTTTTAAATTATCTTAGAAAGCCAAACACAAATTACTCACAAAAATTAAATTTTATATATTTGTTGTTAGGAAAACAATATCACACGAAACATATTAAATTAAATTGATGTCACAAATTGTGGCATTTTAAAATAAATTTCACCGTGTAAAAACAGAATAAAAAAGTCTTAGGAGGAAAATACAGTAAAAATTTAATAACAAAACATTGTTAAAATTAACTTTCTTGCAGGAGATTTTATAAGAAAAAATAGTAGAACAACGGATTATTCATCGAATTCATCAAATTAAAATCTGCAATTTACCTGAGAGTTGCATGAAGCTTACGCAAAACTCAAACAAATACAATGCTGAGTGTAGAACGATAAATGTTATTAAAGAAGAATGAAAACAGTAAATAAGAAATGACAATGAAATAATATATAATCTGAAACTTATCTCGTTTAAAGAAGATACATGGATGCACATAGATGGATAGATAGATAGGAGCAGGCTGAGATAGATAGATAGATAGATAGATAGATAGATAGATAGATAGATAGATAGATAGATAGGAGCAAGCTGAGATAGATAGATAGATAGATAGATAGATAGATAGATAGATAGATAGATAGATAGGAGCAGGCTGAGATAGATAGATAGATAGATAGATAGATAGATAGATAGATAGATAGATAGAAAGAAAGAGCAGACTGTGGAAGATAGATAGATAGATAGATAGATAGATAGAAAGAAAGAAAGAGCAGACTGTGGAAGATAGATAGATAGATAGATAGATAGATAGATAGATAGATAGATGAGAGCAGGATGAGATAGATAGATAGATAGATAGATAGATAGATAGATAGATAGATAGATAGATAGATCAGGATGAGATAGATATATACATAGATAGATAGAGCAGGATGAGATAGATAGATAGATAGATAGATAGATAGATAGATAGATAGATAGATAGATAGATAGATATCCTTGTCATTATCATCATCCTTGTCCCGTTGACTTTTGTAATCGTAGGGCTGATCCGAATGCCGGAGCCACACCAACTCTTTTCCACAACAGTCTATCAACGGTAGCCATCAGCAATACTGGTACAGTCCTACCTGCCCATTTTGTGACAGTGTCCAACAAGTTGTGGCGTTGGCGTCGTCCTCTTCTACGTCCACCTTCAACAGTGCCTTGCATGATGGTCTTGCACAGGGTTTCGGGCCTTGTAATGATAGATAGATAGATAGATAGATAGATAGATAGATAGATAGATAGATAGATAGGTGCAGACTAGAGCACACACGCACAAACACACGCACGCGCGCGCACACACTCACGCATATAAAATATATATATATATATATATATATATATATATATATATATATATATATATATATATATATACCGCTGCTAGTCTTGAGTCTACCTAAACGATTTTCTCGCCTGAATCTATATTACATATTATTAAGTATACAGTTCGTCTTTGCTTTCACTATCGCTGCTACATCTGATTTGGTCCTCCTGCTATATATTTAGAGATTCTTGACAAACATAATCTGCAATGTTATTAGACCTGACGCGACATCTCAGCGTCACTCACTTTCTCAACACCATAATGTAGCACCCATGTTACTTATTCTATAAATACACTTTCCTGGTAATTATTCCGATGGAATTTCCTCTATTGTAAGTTTGGTAGAACCAGTGATCGCTTCGGAGACACGGTACATAAAAGAAGAAGAATCTGACTCCGGGTGGTGACAACCGGAAAACGAAGGGCACTGTTCATTTCTGAATGCGATCGTCACTGTGTGGAGGTAGTGTTAATGGATTAAATTATATGGATTAAAAATTGTTGAGTAAATTAACAATTTCCTCGCACATTAAATTTCAGTATTCAACAAACATAGAAGAAGGAGAAAATGAGAAACAACAGTTTTTGCACAACAATGAATAAAATATTTATATAAACAAGAGATACAAACAACTGGAATAAATATATGGTTTTAAAAAGTTCAAACCTCCTTTTTTATTTAGATTGAAATGTTGTCAAAGTTCTGTTTTGATAGATTATAAGTTGTTGAATGGTCTGCACAATAATGAGAAAGTGTGTTTGGGTATTATTGTAATTTAAGAAAAAAAATAAACAGTTTAAGTTTGTTACTTAAAGTAGAGAAATATTGTTTACGACTTACTTTAAGGTTTACGGAATTGTCGCTTTTTGCTTTGTTTTCACCTGTTTGAAGAGAATATTCTAGTTGGGGTAAGCAGTTCTTAACAAGCTGTGTTTATGTTAATTGCAATAATTAACTTTCAGCTTGAAAGCGTATGAAAAGATTCGTGTATTAGGTTGAATGTGGAAAACTTGAGTTGATTGTTCGTGACAAAAATATTGCTCTGTGAGTGAGTGTTCTTTCAGGCAGGAATCATGTTAAGGAACTTTAACCTAAAGCCTGAAGCTGTGTGACGAGTACAACTGCACTTTCGGAGGACCCATCATTTCAGCGAAATTTCTCGAAAATTCAGGCCGGTAAATGTAATTAATAATGTTTAATTAAAAACAAATCACTTACACAAATAAGTTGTATCCATAAAAATAACGTTTAAACAGAAAATATATTAACATATACATATATATATATATATATATATATATGTGTATATATATATATATATATATATATATATATATATATATATATATATATATATATATATATATAATTATTTATTTAAGAATTATAAAATAAATATGTTATAAAATCACTACAAAAATAGCCATTTTGTTTCAACACCTCTGGTGTCTTATCAAGTGATGATGTTGAATGTAGAATAAATGGTTTTAAAAGGTTCAAATTAATTAACGGCCCCTCGTAAGGGGAACACGTTGTTACATAAGCTGGAGTGACCAATCAAAATACAAGTATATGAGAATTCAAAAAACGCGACAACGAAGTAAGGTTATAATAACTATTAAATGCTTTAAAGTTGGGGTTATACTAAAATAGAATTTATTCTAACCAATAAGTATTAAATTATATGATAAAATTTGAAATTAAATTTAAAAATAAAAAATTAATATATATATTAATATATATATATATATATATATATATATATATATATATAACTATGAACCTAAAGAGCCAGGCAAACCTACCTAGGTTTCACCTTCATAATTAGATTTGCTCTACTTAGTGTATTGAGCCATTTACTTAGTTACTTGTGCTTTACTCGTGTTGGAGGTTTTTTTGTCTTTGGACTCTGAACTTGGATTCTGGACGATTGTTTTCGTCTCAATTTCATGTTCTTAGTTCTTTCTTTTTTTATCACTTATTTTTCCTTGGACATTGGTTTGTTCATTTACAAGCCAAAACACCTAAGGTTTTTTCCAGACGAGTATAATTACTTATATTTATAAGATTATTATTATTATTATTATTATTATTATTATTATTATTATTATTAAATATATTTCGTAGAATAACATATGTATTGTTCGTTTTTCCTCAGTAATTTTATAATTTTAAACTTAAGAGAGATTAAATTTAGATTTTAAAATGGTTAATTTTTTATTTTTAAATTTAATTTCAAATTTTATCATATAATTTAATACTTATTGGTTAGAATAAATTCTATTTTAGTATAACCCCAACTTTAAAGCATTTAATAGTTATTATAACCTTACTTCGTTGTCGCGTTTTTTGAATTCTCATATACTTGTATTTTGATTGGTCACTCCAGCTTATGTAACAACGTGTTCCCCTTACGAGGGGCCGTTAATTAATTTGAACCTTTTAAAACCATTTATTCTACATTCAACATCATCACTTGATAAGACACCAGAGGTGTTGAAACAAAATGGCTATTTTTGTAGTGATTTTATAACATATTTATTTTATAATTCTTAAATAAATAATTATATATATATATATATATATATATATATATATATATATATATATATATATATATATATATGCACACAGGTAGTAATCCGTTTGTATAACCAAGGCGAGTCCAATTAACACAACATAGAATTTGAAAACTGTTAAAACTGACTTACAAAAGAGAGGACAGTGTTTATGCGTTTATTTTCATTAAAGAGAGCCAATTTTCTTTACAATTGGAATTAAGATACCTTTAGTTAATGACCATTTTCACCTACGAATTATATATATGTATCTATATATTTACGGGTATATATATATATATATATATATATATATATATATATATATATATATATATATATATATTATATATTAACTGATTTAAAATATGGTTTCTTCGCTACACAGGAATTACTATTTATATAAGTAAATTAAAAGCATTAGTTCTCCTTCAACTTCAAGTGAATTTTGGAACCTTTTTCAAAATTTCCTAAATTTTTCAAAATTCGCTTGAAGGTGAAACAGAACTAATTTAATTGTATAATTAACTTTGAAGAGTTTAAGTTCGGTTTTTGAGAATGGTAATTCCTGTGTAGCGAAGAATCCATATTTTAAATCAGTTAATTTATAATATTTATGCTCTGTAAATTTACATTGAGCACTCTTTTTAAAAATAAAAATATCAATAAGAACACCGGATATATCTTACTGTTCTTTCTTTTTACTAAAATACATATATATATATATATATATATATATATGTATATATGTATATATATATATATATATATATATATATATATATATATATATATATATTTATATATATATAAATCCAATCTAAGATTTCGGGTAACATTAATTACATTAAGCCATTATCAAAGATGAAAATTTCAATAAATCAAACAACACAGAGACGAAACTACAATGATAGTCCGCCCTTGCTGCTGACAAACGCGTATTTACGAGACAAGGAAGCCAAAATCACGTCGCAGCTCGTGACGTCACACATGTCCATGCGAGAGTGAAAACCGAGAAGTATTAAGCATGGGAAGCCGTTGGTATAAATTAGTGGCTTCTGCTATATATGTTTGTGCAGATTTCATAGTTTATTTTGTTCAGGTTAACTTTCAACTGTTTTATGTATATAGCTTCAAGAATTTAAACATTTATCAATATGGTGATTTCCTTTCGTCTTTCAATGATAATGTGATTAAGCTTATCAGACAATATGAAAGGAACTTACTTAAAATAAATAGACAAAACTTGTCTATATTATTAAATGAAACATGCATTAATGAAAAATTGCTGTCGAAATATACACAATATATATATATATATATATATATATATATATATATATATATATATATATATAAACACATATATATATATTGTTTGTATGAATAGCGAACATCAGATGAAAATCTTTATTTTTACTCTAACGTAATTTTCAGATATAAATTTCCGATAAGAAAAACAATGGCTCACATTTTGTATTTAAAAATATTAAGAGTCGTTTCATAGATTTCTTCTCATTTAAAAAAAATCTTTCTTCCCCAATTCCTGACATTCGATGGATTACATTTTTTGAAAGACTTGATGGAATCATCATTGAAAAGATGGAAATTTATGTGCGATTATTATATTCCCCCTCCCACACCACCACTCATATCAGATCAGCTTGTCTACTTTTGTCGGGGAGTGAAGAAAAAAACATTGCTTTCCCACTAAAAATGAATCTGGATGGAATTAAGTTTTTCAAAGCAAACGACAAACTTTTAGCAGAACAAAAATAAGAAAGAGTATGAGATGAAATCTCAATCTTATCTCTTATAAAGAAGACACATGGACGCACAGAGATAGATAGATAGATAGATAGATAGATAGATATGAAGAGACTGAGATCGATAGATAGATAGATAGATAGATAGATAGATAGATAGATAGATAGATAGATAGATATGAAGAGACTGAGATAGATAGATAGATAGATAGATAGATAGATAGATAGATAATGACCAAACTCTGATAGATAGATAGCTAGATAGATAATGAGCAAATTGTGATAGATAGATAGATAGATAGATAGATAGATAATGAGGAAACTGTGATAGATAGATAGATAGATAGATAGACAGATAGATAGATAGTTAATGAGCAAACTGTGATAGATAGATAGACAGATAGATAGATAGTTAATGAGCAAACTGTGATAGATAGATAGACAGATAGATAGGTAATGAGCAAACTGTGAGAGATAGATAGATAGATAGATAGATAATGAGCAAACTGTGATAGATAGATAGATAGATAGATAGATAGATAGATAATGAGCAAACTGTGATTGATAGATAGATAGATAGATAGATAGATAGATAGATAGATAGTAACAGATAGGCTAAAAATAATGGAAGCCTTAATAATGAAAACAAAAACACCAACACTAAGTAATATCAACTATAAACATGGACACAAAATGTTGATTGTGTTTTGAAAATAAAACATTCTATAATTCTCAATACATAAACACAACAATTGATTTCCAGTTGATAGTAAATATGATTCTTTCTTGATAAAGTCTACAGGTATAGACGAATGCACTTGGAAAAATGAAACATTTGGACAATTTTCTATAAATCATCTACAGAAATGAAAACATTATAAGATCTTATGAGAAATTATATAAAGAACATATTCAAAGCACCTTGTCTGTCACATTTAATGAAGCTTGCATATACATATATATATATATATATATATATATATATATATATATATATATATATATATATATATACCCAAGTATAGGATTGGTGTATACGGAATAAATTCCAATAACCAACAATTATTATTCTTAAAAGAGTGCTCAATACAGCGTAGAGCAGATATAATTATTTATTTCAAAATTATAACATAAATATGTTATAAAATCACTACAAAAATTGCCATTTTGTTTCAACATATATATATATATATATATATATATATATATATATATATATACACACATATGAAACTTTTCTCAGTTAACCTGTAGAAACAGACAATATTTATGAATATAATTGACACTAGGAAAACTGTAATTGTTGTCGTCGCGTTTCGTCCAAAGCAGATTCGTTTTTCTGCCTTGAGAAAGTCCACAATGGACGAAACGCGTCGGCAACAATTACGGTTTTCCTACTGTCATTTTTATATATATATATATATATATATATATATAT
>OZ038485.1:22054947-22084947 GCA_964036315.1 Acanthosepion esculentum | reverse complement strand
TATCTATCTATCTATCTATCTATCTATCTATCTATCTATCTATCTGTCTGTCTGTCTTTCTGTCTATGTATCTATCTCAGCCTGTTCATTATCTATCTATCTATCTATCTATCTATCTATCTATCTATCTATCTATCTATCTATCTATCTCAGCCTTTTCATTATCTATCTATCTATCTATCTATCTATCTATCTATCTATCTATCTATCTATCACAGCCTGTTCATTATCTATCTATCTATCTATCTATCTATCTATCTATCTATCTATCTATCTATCTATCTATCTCAGCCTGTTCATTATCTATCTATCTATCTATCTATCTATCTATCTATCTATCTATCTATCTATCTATCTATCCCAGCCTGTTCATTATCTATCTATCTATCTATCTATCTATCTATCTATCTATCTATCTATCTATCTTTCTATCTATCTCAGCCTGTTCATTATCTATCTATCTATCTATCTATCTATCTATCTATCTATCTATCTATCTATCTATCTCAGCCTGTTCATTATCTATCTATCTATCTATCTATCTATCTATCTATCTATCTATCTATCACAGCCTGTTCATTATCTATCTATCTATCTCAGCCTGTTCATTATCTATCTATCTGTCTATAACATTCCCTTATATGTATATTAGTTATATCTTTCTGTTTCTTATTTCTATCTATCTACATATCTTTCTATCTAACTCTGTTCATATTTATCTGCATAAAAATTTACTTATCTATGTATGCGCGTATGTATTTATGTATGTATGTATCTGTCTATCTAATTTCGTTCATTATCTAATTCTGCTTATTCAGAGATCAATTTCTACTTCGGAAATAATTTCGATACATAATTAAGTAACATAAAACACGAATCAATAATTGTTTACCATATTCTATTCTTGACGAACAAATCATTTATTTAATGATAATTAGTAAGACACACGGCTGAACAAGAAGGCCATTAAATTAATTAATATAATCAGATGCACCCAAACTTTACACAAGATTAAATAACTACAAAATATATAATCTATAGATTCGTAAACATACACATCGCCATAAACATCTTTGATTTATTATCTATGAGAGAAAATGAAAACCTTCAATTTCGTAGTCAATAATAAAGCCTTGATATAATCAAATCCTCCGTACGAGATTAATGTTGTTTGCAAGTGCACTTGTTCTATTGTAAATTTTATCACTGATAATAATAAAATACTTTACATTGGATATACAACCACAACCCTCTCCTGTCGAATCGATTGGCAGATGTCCGTCAAAAAGCGCAGCATATAGAAAAAAAAATTTTATAATACCATAAAACAGCTTTTCTTTGATAATACAATAGAATTTGGTAAAACAAACGGAAATAACATTATGAACTTTAGAAATTATTTATATCAAATTAAAGCAAATAATAAAAAAATTCTCATTTGGTAAAATGTAATTTAAAATACGTTCATATTGACAATGACATGGCAAACGTTCGGATAATGCCACCCACACATGACATCGAATCACACAGAAAAGTAAAATAATGCATCCTATTCAAAGTCAGGTTACAAAGAGAACACAGGACTTTAATTGTTGACGGTGGATAATGTCGATTGAAAGCTTGAAATAGTGAATGAACTGCACCCGCTTCCCGTAATATGTGGAATCTGATGTCAGGAAATTATGCCGTCAATTAAAGAAAATATTTTTTCAACATAATAGAGAGTATTTATTCATTTCCTTCAACAAAATATGTGTTGTTTAATCTATCTATCTATCTATCTATCTATCTATCTATCTATCTATCTATCTATCTATCTATCTATCTAATTACTTTCCTCATCTATCTATCTATCTATCTAATTACGTTCCTTATCTATTTATCTATCTAACTATATAATTACTTTCCTCATCTATCTATCTATTTAATTACGTTCCTCATCTATCTATCTATCTATCTATCTATCTATCTATCTAATTACTTTCCTCATCTATCTATCTATCTATCTAATGACGTTCCTCATCTATCTATCTATCTATCTATCTATCTAATTACTTTCCTCATCTATCTGTCTATCTATCTATCTATCTATCTAATTACGTTCCTCATCTAGCTATCTATCTATATATCTATCTTTCTATCTATCTATCTATCTATCTAATTACATTCCTCATATATCTATCTATCTATCTAATTACTTTCCTCATCTATCTATCTATCTATCTAATTACGTTCCTCGTCTATCTATCTATCTAATTACTTTCCTCATCTATCTATCTAATTACGTTCCTCATCTATCTATCTATCTATCTATCTATCTATCTATCTATATATATATCTATCAATCTCACTATCTCACTCTATTTTTCGCTCTCACATTCTATCTATGTCACTCAGTTCCAGTTCTGATATTTATAAATTAATTCGCCAATGAAAAATATTTTAAAATATAATAGGCACAATTTATTTATTTTATTTAGCAAATTATATTTTGTATGGCATTTCTGAGATGAGTAACGTCCTTATATCAGGTCATCCCATAAGTTCTGTCCGAATTTTGAATTTTGAAACAAGTGACCAAATATTACATTTAATTACAGATTCAATCAACAATGTATTTTCCCTTATTATCTATGGCTCCCTTCCATCTATTAACAAGCTTACTAATTTCATTACTGTAAAATTCTTTTGGCTTTGATTCGAAGAACTCACAAATGTCAGTTTTAACCTTTTCCTGTGTTACAAAAGCTGTTTCTTCCAAATGATTCTGTAAGCTACCAAACAAACGTTAGTCTGAAGGTGCAAGGTCGGGAGAATAAGGTGGATGAGGAATTTTCTCCCAACCAAGTTCTTCGATCTTTTGTGTCGGGATTCTTGCTGTGTGTGGTCGCGCATTGTCTTGATGAAACATCACCGTTTTTGGTTCAAACGCTCTAATTGCTGACAGTATATTTGAGCATTAATTGTTGCATTAGGTGGTAAGAATTCAAAGTGGATTATTCCTTGGCAATCCCACCAGATTGAAAGAAGAACCTTTTGCCCATAAAATTCCTTTCTCGGGTGTGGCTGGGGTCCTTCCCCTTAACATTTCGATAAAAGATCCATTTTTCGTCGCCAGTCACAAGTCTATCCAAAAACGGTGAAACAAGTTGGCGAGAATGGAGAGAAGAGCAGATGTCAACTCAGGATTTAAGGTTGTTTTCAGACAATTCATAAATCACCCATTTTCCAAATTGTTGAAGACGGCGATGAACAGGTGTATGGTTTGAACTGAGAACCACTGCCAATTTCTCAACTGATAAAGCAGGATTTTCTTCAAGGGCTGCTTCAAGAAGCTTTTCATCAAACTCAACTGGACGTCCGGTTCGATCTTCATCTTCAAGGGTGAAATATCCACCTCTGAATTTTGCAAACCATCTTCTGCAAGTTCTTTCATTCACACATTCCTCTCCATAAAACTGAGTTAATTTTTCTAGCCGCTTCGGCTGCTCAGTTTCCTTTCTTGAACTCATAAAGCATTATGTGCCTCAAATGATTCTTGGGTACTTCCATATTAGCAGGGTTTTAATCAAACAAAATTTAATTTTATTGTTCTCTGAAATAAAATTTGATCAGTTTAAATGAATCTAAACATAAAAATAATGTTCAGCTCCATTAGACATTATAAAATACTCTTTAAATTTCGTTCATTTTAACAAAAAGTTAAAATTCGGACAGAACTTATGGGATGACCTAATATTATTTCTAACTGTTGTTCTCATTTTAGTTGACATAAATGTTATTTTTGACACAACGTTTCGAACATATGCCCCCTGGTCATCATCAGGTGTCCACTAATTGGCTGGTCAGGGATATCTGTTTATTATAATGATATTTTAGGCCTTTGATATCAGTTGTTGTTCGTTCCTGCTGATGCAAGGATTGAACTCATGGCCTCTAGATGACAGTAAAGCTCCTTCATTCACTACACCCTCATCCTGAAGGACAATTGGTGTCTAAGAGCATAATGTAACTAAAATATTCAGATGCAAAGAGACGAATATATTTTCAGTCAAATATGGGTTAAATAGCAGAACAAGCCTTGGGTGTCAGCCAGCCTAGGAGAAACTCTGAACTCAACCTTTAGTGAATTCTGTGTATCTTTGAAAGATGAGATGTCTAAGGCATGAACCGTACACAGTGGTGGCGCTAAGGCCGTTGACTGATGTTAGTTCTAATTCAATAGGGAATAAATATTTACTCTGACTCCCCCCCACTAGGACGAGATGTGACACAAGGTCTATTTTTTTTGGGGGGGGGGCGAGCGCATACGCCCGGAAATGAACAAAAATTCGCCTCAGCCCCCGCAACCGTCGGTTTTACTAGCCTCCCTTGTTTTAAAGCCTGTGATTTGCTTGTTTTTGGTGGTTGCGCATATGTAAATAGTAGAAATTCCAATTTGTAATACTAACGACGAAGTACTAATTTGACTACTAAACAAGAGAGAGAGAGAGAGAGAGAGAGAGAGAGAGAGGAAATTTGACTATAACGACCAAGTAGTAATCTGACGCCTAATCGTCGTCCCTCTGCCGAAAAATTCCCATGTCGATTCACCTACGCCTAATCGGCCACGCCGAATCAGTGTCCCATTCTCGATTTACCCACGCCAAAAAGATTAATGGAAAATGATAATGACGAGGAAACGCGCGGGTTATTTTAACAAAGCAAAATCAGGTATTTATCAGGTATTTATTTACGAATTTACACGCTTGTTTCAGGGAAATAAATCAGAAAATGTCGTCGTTCGTAGTTTTAACAGTTTATCATGAAGAGGAAATACCGCTCTCCATCCACTCAGGACTGCGGGATACTCGATGTCATTTCTGACAGAATTGATAAGGCCCTCTCTGTCCATCCGTCCGCTCACATATTTGTGTTTGGTGATTTCAACGCCCATCACAACCAGTGGCTACAGAACGCTACCACTGACCTCGCTGGCGTTCATACTCTTAACTTTTCAATCTCTCAATCCCTCACCCAGATAATCGATTTCCCCACGCGTTTTTCCTACAATCGTGACTGTAAGGCCTCACTCCTCGACCTGTGTTTGTTTTACCTCCATCCCTGAGTCGTGTAGTGCCACGCAGCTCTGTCCTATCGGTAACTCCGATCATGCTGTCGTGTCTGTTAGTATCTCCTTCAGCCCCACCCCCTGCAAAGAACCTCCTACCACCAGAACCACTTTCTGCTACCAACGGGCTGACTGGGACTAGTTTCGGGACTTCCTCCGCGATGTCCCCTATGATGCTGTATTTAAGCTCCCCACTCATGAGTGTGCTTCTGAGTTCTACTCCTGGATCAAAGCCGGTATCGAAGCTTTCATCCCCTCCAGGAAATTCAAGGTCAAACCGCGCTCCTCCCCCTGGTTCACAGCTGCTTGCTCAGCCGCCATTGCCCATAGGAACCACTTCTTCCACCGTTTTCGTAGTGACATGTCTGACTTCAACAGACGTCTATTTACCTCTGCACGCAATGAGTGTAAGCGTACCCTCGACAATGGCTAGGCACTATTTGCAGCTCGGATGAAGGAACGTATTGCATCCCGCAAATTTGGCTCCAAGGACTATTGGCGCCTCTGCAAGAGCGTTCTGAATAGTAACAAACCCTCCATTCCTCCACTGTTCAATCAGTTTGAGGTCCTGACCACCTCAGCCGACAAGGCCGAATGCTTCGCTCGAAAGTTTTCTTCCAATTCTATGCTTGAATCCTCTGGGGTACCCTTGCCCGACTTCCCTCCCAGAACTGAGGCCCTACTGGACGGCTTGCACATAACCCCGTCGTCGGTACTGGGCATTATTTCTAACTTAGATCTCCACAAGGCTACCGGCGGTGACGGAATACCAGCCATTGTCCTGAAGAAATGCGCACCCGAACTGGCACCTGCCCTCTCTAAATTGTACAACCGCTGCCTCAAGGACTTCTGTTTTCCTGACTGCTGGAAGTCCTCTACCATTGTTCCTGTCTTTAAGAACTCTGGCGACTCCTCCAACCCTTCTAATTACCGTCCTATCAGTCTCCTTCCCATCTTCGGCAAAGTCTTCGAGGCCATTATCAACGCCGAAGTGATTACTCACCTGATATCCCACGATCTGCTCTCAGACAAGTAGTATGGTTGCCGCTTTGCCCGGTCTACTGCCGATGTGCTTACGGCCATCACTGAATTTGTCTACCAAGCTATCCATAGTAACGGCGAAGCCCGTGCCGTGGCCCTTGACATCTCCAAGTCATTCGATAGGGTTTGGCATGCCGGCCTCCTTCGCAAGCTCCGGGGTTATGGTATCACAGGTCGATTGTTTGACCTAATTCAATCGTTCCTATCAAACCGGGATTTGAAGGTTGTTCTCAGTGGATCCTTCTCCAACTCCTATCCCACTACTGCTGGTGTTCCTCAAGGCTCCATCCTTGGCCCTACTCTGTTCCTCATATTTATAAATGACCTTCCAGACGCCATAGACTCCCAAGTCGGTATCTACGCTGACGACACTACTATTTACTCCTGCCTCAAGCACAAATCTACTGAGGCGGACAAAATTAATCTGGCAGCTCAAATTGAAAAGGACCTCCAATCGGTTGTGGATTGGGGAGAGAAATGGATGGTCAACTTTAATGCCTCTAAAACAAAACTGCTCTCCATTAACCACCACAAGGACCCATCCCTGCATCCCATCAGAATGTCTGAGGACCAACTTCTCGAGAGTTCCTCTCTGCGGCTGCTCGGTCTCACGCTGTCCGCTGATCTGAGATGGAACAAATACATCGAGTCAATTGCATCATCCACCGCAAGAAAAGTTGGTTCCCTGTGCCGAGCCAGGAAATTCTTCTCCCCTGAATCGATCCTCCAAGTCTATAAGTCTACCATTCGACCTTGCATGGAGTATTGCTGCCATTTATGGTCTGGGGCCCCTGCGTGTTGCCTCAGGGTTCTAGATAAGATCCAGAGACGGATATGCAATGTGATTGGCCCTGATCTGTCATCTCGTCTGCAGTCGCTCTCTCACAGACGCGATGTTGCATCACTCTGCCTTTTCTACAAGTACTTCCACGGTAATTGCTCTGAGGAGTTGCTTTCGCTTGTCCCTAAGCCTCGTGAATTTAAGCGTCCTACGAGGCTGGCATCCCGTTCCCACCCCTTCACCGTTGAAACTGTTAGGTGTAGACGTCTTTTCTACTCCAATAGCTTCATGTCTCGCACATCTCGCCTATGGAACTCCCTCCCCTATTACTGTTTCCCTGAGCGTCAATCGTCATCTCCAATTGCCTTGATCTATCCACTTCCTGACATCTTTCATTCCTATCTGCTCTCGCTCTATATCTCCCGTAACCCCCCTGCCTCGATCGACCCTCCGTCCTTCTCTTTCTCTACATCCCTTCCTTTACCACTCCTATCTGCTCTTCCTCCAACCCTTCTGTAACCCCATGCGTGATAGTGGCCACCGGCCTTGCTTGGGGTGATACGCTTAAAAAAAAAAAAAAAATGTTCATGCAAACGATTAATTGATCTGACCCAAAAGAATATGAAAACATTTTTAAAAGAAAGGTAAGAGAGTTCGTTGCTCACCGAAGTGTGATATACGGTGGCATACGTTCAAAAAGTAGACGAAGAAAGAGAGTTTGAAATACTTTCTTCGATTGTTGACAGAAAATTCTTTGAAGTGCCGCTTGCTTGGTTAAAAGCCGATATTATAATTGACAAATAATTGAACGTCCCATTCCCGAGTAGACTTTTCTCGTTCCACTGCGCATGTCTGTTGCTCGCTCTGTTTCTCACTAGTGGATTAAAGCGTTAGTTCGTGAATTTTTGTAACATACTAATTGCGAGTTCAATCCCTTTTTTCTTAAATTCAACGAAGTACTAAGTTGACTACTAAACAAGAGAGAGAGAGAGACAGACAGACATAGAGAAAGAGGGAGATACAGAGAGAGAGAGAGAGGGGGAGAGAGAGCAAATTTGACTATAACGACAAAGTAGTAATATGACGCCTAATCGTCACTCTGTCGAAAAATTCCTATGTCGAAATGGCTACGCCGAATCGGCCACACCGAATCAGCGAAGCCAAGACGTCAAATGGGCTACGCCGGAACGTCTCATTCACAAATTTTACATATAATGACAAAATAAAAGCATACAAAATAAGAGAGAGGGGGAGCGGGAGAGGGAGAGGGACAGAGAGAGAGAACAAATTTGACTATAACGACGAAGTACTCATTTGACTACTAAACGAGAGAGAGCAAATTTGACTCTAACGACGAAGTACTAATCTGACTACTAAACGAGAGAGAGAGAGAGAGAGAGGGAGAGCGAGAGGGAAAGAGAGCGGAAGAGAGAGGGTAGAGAGGGGGAGATAGAAAGTGTGGGGGGAAGATGGAAGAGAACAAATTTGACCATAACGACGAAGTAGTAGTCTGACGCCTAATCGTCACTCTGTCGTAGGTATAGGACTTAGGGGAGAGTGGTTTATCCACGTTCTGATGTACCTATTTCCTGCACTGACGGACACCCTTGAATTTTTTTCAAGACCTCTGCCGGACGGACAGAAACCACGGAAATTGATTTAAAGAGTGTGCAGTAAAATAAAGGATGATGGCGTAGATAACGGGCGCATTTTGTAATAAGGGTTTAAATGCGAAAAGAAACAGTTATATTTCGGGAGTTATCCTCACTTATCAAACCTTGATTAGGGATAATGAAATAAAAGTACGGACCGACTAAAAAAAGAAAAGGCCAATACACTTCACTGACAACAAATATTTACATGCAGATCATATCAAGTCCTAGCAGCCATGTTTTTTTCTGTTTACACAGTGAAGGTCGCTTAAGCTTGATGGAAATTGTCTCAAGTACTTTGAGCTGAAAGCCAGAAAAGGATATGCAAAAACACAGCGAAAATGTTCTCCCGGTACGCTGCGATTTGTATGAGGTATTACGCAATAGCAAACCCGGATGCAACAGACATATGCAAATTATCACTGAACTGATCTCTCCGGATAAATGCCCTACCATGCTGAGAAATTATTCTCTCCAAAAGTTCAGTTGTCCGGCCTATATAGTCAGCATCCCACTAATATTTAAAAGAATAAATAACTGAGGGTTCTTTGAAGACAGGCAGTCGGTAGTTGCAAACAGGCTTGAAAATCGACCCAGACGGCAACATTACACTGGGACTAGCAGTTCGACTAGGTTACATTGGGAGCTGATCTCAAAAAGACCGACTCGAACAAAGTATGACTTGTTAATTTTAACGCCTCCAAAACAAAACCGCTCTCTGTTTTTGTATTCGTTAAACCAGCCACACATCCAAGTTTACAACATCTGGTATTCCCAAGCGGTTACCCATCTAGGTAGTGACCAGACTCGACGTTGCTTAACGTCGGTAATCGTACGGGAACTCGAGTCTCTGATTAACAATTCCGAGCCATTATCCATTACACCAACCGCACATCCAAGTTTACAGCACCTGGTATTCCCAAGCGGTTACTCATCTAGGTAGTGACCAGACTCGACGTTGCTTAACGTCGGTAATCGTACGGGAACTCGACTCTCTGATTAACAATTCCGAGCCATTATCCATTACACCACCCGCACATCCAAGTTTACAGCATCTGGTATTCCCAAGCGGTTACCCATCTAGGTACTGACCAGACTTGACGTTTCTTAACTTCGGTGATCGTAAGGGAATTCGACTCTCCGATTAATAATTCCGAGTCATTATTCATTACACCAGCCGCACATCTTATCTTATAGCATCTGGTATTCTCAAGCGGTCACCCATCTTCGTACTGGCCAGGCTCGACGTTGCTTAACTTCGGTGACTGTACCGGTTCTTCAACATGATTTTGGCGTAAATTTATATAATCCGTTACAAAATCATTATTTCATATTCATCATTATTATTCAGCCGTTTAAAATCATTTCTCCATTCAATTAGCACTGAAAAGACCCTCAGGAGCGAGCTGTACAAGAGAATTTATGAGTCTTGTCTGCTCCCTTCTGCTGAAAGGGTGCAAATCGACCCCTCCAAGCTCATTTTTTGTGCAGGATAATGCTCCCTGTCACAAATCAAAATTGATGAAGGAATACTTTGATGAGAAGCAGGTGAGTGTTATGACATGGCCGCCCCAATCTCCTGACCTCAACCCTATAGAAAACTTATGGAGCATTATAAAGTACAGGCTCTCGAGAAAGCAGTTGAGCAACAAAGAGGATTTGATTGTGAATTTCATATCCGAATGGAATTCAATGCTTGGAGATGAGATTTGCCAGAACCTAATCAAGTCAATGCCAAAAAGGGTTGAAAAGGTTATTCAAAATAAAGGAGGACCCATAGATTATTAAATATTTCGAACTATATTACCTATTATTAATAAATTATACCTCTATTATTCTTTATTTAAAGCTGTTTGGTTATGTTTCTATTGATTACGAGTTGCAGGAAATAAGTGAGTCACTTTTTTTGTACAGAGTTTTTCCCTAATATCCAAAATTATAATTATCGATAGAATACCTTAGGGTGAGTACACTTTTTTCCTAGGTGGTCGGGAAGGGGTCTTTATATTTGTAAGATTAAAAATTAGTTTGACCCCGAAAACAATAAGCGAAAAACTTTTTAAGTAAAAAAAAAATCAGGTTAGTCACTTTTATTGAACAGGACTCTAGCTGCAGCATATGGTCTGATGCGTCTAGTATATATTTACAGATCCTTGATAAAATCCAATGCTATTGGACTTGACCTGGCATCACGGGTTTTGTCACTTTCCCAACCTCCGTAACGTAGATTCCCTGTGCCTTTCCTATAAATAGATTCATGTTAATTGCTTTGATCAGCTATCCTATTCGGTGCCTAAACTTTATGAATCTAAGCGCAGTACTAGATTGGTGGCAAGGTCTCATCATTTTACAGTCGAATTGGCTAGATATGACCGTAAATTCTATTCTAACAATTTCTTTATCGCACTTCTTACTCGTGGAAGTCCCTTCCGGTTTCTTACTTTCCAGTCATGTTTGACCATAAACAAAAATGAAATGCAATGTCAATCGTTATCTTCTCTCCGGTTAAATTCTGTTCACCTATACTGTGGCCAGGTATTGAACTCACAACAACATATGAGATATCTAGAAAAGGATCAATCCACCACCGTGGACTAAATAAAGGGTTCGATTCAAAATTCCAACGGATATCTCCTGAAGAAGGCTGGTGCGTTCAACGGCTGAAACGTCGTGAATATGACAGTAACGAAAAGGACAACAGTCCGAACCATGTAGATAGTGTAAATAGTTGCAATACCCGATCTCAAAAATATAGACAGATCCTGAAGAAGGCCGGAGCGTACAACAGCCGAAACGTCATGAATTTGAAAATAAAGTTTAGGACAACAGTCTGAATAATTTAAATAGAGTAAATAGTTGCAATAACTCATCTCAGAAATATAGACAAATACTGAAGGACACCAGGGCATATAATGGCCGAAACGTCGTGAATTTGACAATAAATTTTAGGACAACATTCCGAATAATTTAAGTAGTGTAAATAGTTGCAATATCCCATTTCAGAAATATATACAGATCCTGAAGAAAGCCGGAAGCTACAACGGCGGAAACGTTGTTAATATGGCAACAAAGATCAGGACAACAGTCCGAACCATGTAAATAGTGTAAATAGTTGCAATATCCCATCTCAGAAATATATACAGATCCTGAAGAAGGCCGGAGCGTACAACGACCGAAGCGTCGTGAATTTGACAATAAAGATAAGGACAACAGTTCGAATAATCAAAATAGTGTAAATAGGTACAATACCGCGTGTCAGAAATTTAGACGAAGGGATCACTAAATAATAAATTATTAACTTATAAAGTAAATCATTAAAATAAAAAAAGCAAGAGAAGGAAATATCTTTGCTATTTAGGATTCGTCCCGTCATCTTCTTTTACTGCCTAATTCCCTCCCGGACCGAGGTGGTCGTAACTATTTATTGCTTTCTATACTGTATTTTCTCTGAATTTTCACGAATTCTTGGGAGTTTCTCGTTGCCTTCTCAGTAGTTTTGAATTCAGAATTCTGGAAGATCCGATCCGTTGCCATCCAAGGCTAATGAGTTCTGTCTACCTTATTATTTACTCTCTAGATGAATCTGCTTATTCATTTGAAATGTTCTTTGGTCCCACTTTTCACTTTGCAAACATATTTTCTCTACAAACGATTGTATAATTCGCATTCATTTTGCAGAAATACAGGGGTTGGACAAAATAATTGAAACACTTGTTAAATTCAAACAAATGTTATTTAATATGGAGTTGGTCCTCCTTTAGCCTCACATACAGCTTTAATAAATCTAGGAATGGAATCGTACAGCTTCCTGACTTCATCCAGTGAAATTTTCAGCCATTCTTCCATTAACACCTGCTCCTTCTCTTTAAGACACGACGGTGGAGGATAGCGGCTCCTAACTTGTTGCCCCAAAATGCACTACAAATGTTTAATAATATTGATATCTGGAGATTGGGGAGGCCACTCCATATGTTCTAGCTCACTTTCATGCTCTTCATATCAATTTTTAACCACTCAAACGGTATGTATTGGAGCATTATCATCTTGGAAGATGCAGTCACCATCAGGGGGATAGTCTGGGCCCATTGGATGAACATGGTCACCCAAAATGTTCAGGTAATCTTTGCTGTTGATCCTACCACGCATTGCAACTATTGGACCGAGACATTTCCATCATATAGCGGCCCAAACTATCACTGATCCACCTCCATGCTTCACTGTTGGAAGAAGGCAGTCAGGGTTGTAAGCTTCTTTGGGCTGCCTCCACACATAAACTTGCCTTGAAGGGAAAAGAGAAAAACTGGACTCATCTGAGAATATGACTTACTTCCATTGGTCTGCAGACCAGGCATTGTGATCTCTGCACCACTTCAACCTCTTCTGAATGTTGCGAGTGGAGAGAAGAGGTTTCCTTACGGCGGTTCTTCCATGATATGCAGACTTATGGAGCTCACGACGAACAGTTTTAGTAGAAACTGGACTATTCAGATGATTATTCAAATCAGCAGTCACTTTGGCCGCAGTAGTCCAATGATTTTTCGCCACGTTGTGTTTCAATGCACGTCGGTTCTTGTCAGTAAGTTTGCAAGTCCGGCCCGAATTGCTATGCTTGCTAGAGGTTTTACCCTGTTTCTTGAATTGCGTCATAGTTCTTGATATGTTAGCTCTTGAGAAACCAAACAGTTCAGAAACCTTAGTGATCGAGGCTCCTGCCATGCGAGCTCCAACAATTTGCCCTTTTTCGAACACTGAGAGGTCACGCATTTAGCTTAAATTTTACTAAATTCTAAAAATAAATACGCCAAATACAGTAAATTAGATAAATAAACGTATTTACAATAGATATAACCTGCAATTACGAAGTTTTAGTTAAAGTTCTTAATATAATAGGTATTTGAAATATAGGAGTGCAATTTGCACCTGTTCCGATTATTTTGTCCAAACCCTGCATTTCAGCTTAGTCTTCATTAAAAATACTTGAAACGGAAAGAACCCCGCCTTTTTTTTGCAGTGTTTGCTAGTTCCATCTCCCTCTTTCAGGATAGGGTGATTCAGCTGTTGATAATCGACGTTCTAAGGGCGTTCAAAAGTTAAATCTCGTGCGTTGTTATGTAAAGAGTCATATCGACCAAGGTTTTACAGGATCAATTGATTGCGTGTCTCCAGAGATAGGATCAGACTTGCTTTGCTTAATACCGGCTGATCTGATTAAGAATTTACGGTCAAGTAGGTCTGATCAGGTATCGACTTCCATTTCGAAGAGACAATGTCAGCTTTAAAACGACAAAAAAAAAAAATTAAAAAAATGAAGACAGAAAAATATTTCACGCATGCGCGTACAGGACACATAATTCTAACTCATTGTCTTATCCTTTGGGACGCCGCTTTTCATAAAAAAAGTCATTTAAATGAATTAAGTTCCTTAACCACGTGGGATATTTTTTTGTTTTTGTATTTTGCTTTTCTCTAACTCTAAGCAACCTTCTTTTTTTTTTTTTTTTTACTGCTTCCTGAGTTCTGAATAGATGATATAATGGAATATGCATACGCCTGTGTTCCTCCTCGCTGGAATATGATTAGCTGATGTCAGTCATAAATACAGACTGACGAAGAGACCAGGGGAAGTAAAGTCACTTGACGACGCCCATTGGTCTACACCCATTGTCTAAGTATATTACCTGCGACTACGACGAGTACCAGTCGATTACTGCTACCGTGTACTACTTGGTTATAGTAGCCAAAACCACTTAGCTACTTCGATCAAATGTATCCCTTTCCGGGACATATCAATAAACTAACAATATCACTGTGACATTATATCGACTGGATATATCATCAGTTGATCTTCTACAATCATTATTTTCAATGTCTTCATCAATGGTTGATTCTTTATACCTGACACTTTCTAGCAAGCTGTAGCTAGACAAGAGCCAGATCAGACCAAAAAATGTAGTATTGTTACTATATCTGAGCTGGGGCTACACAGTCCGCAGTATACAGCCTCGATAGAGATCAGAAGTGTTGCTGATCTCGAATCATAGCTTTTGGATATGGATTATGGGTGTCTTTCCTCTATAGTACTTGGGGATCCATACATAGTTTTTATCTATTAATTAAATATGTGAGCATGAAGCTTAACGGTTACCGATACAGAAAGCAGAATCGACATGCCGAATTCAAATTCCTTCTACAATAATGTCCTTAGAAAAGGCATGAAACCATCTATTTCTTAAATAGCTGAGCTAACCCAGCTCCATTCAGGAAGAGCAAAATTTAACCTAACGATGGAATGCCTCCTGCGGGATATCGTTCCCTATTCTGATACTAATATTTGATTGATTTATTCGTTTTTTTTTTTTTTTGTTTTTTTACGGATTATCAACAATTTTTAGATTATTTAAAACCAGAATTTTTTTTTTTTAGTTTCTAAGAATTTTTGTTTTTAGATAAATATGTTATAGTGATGAAAGTGTTACTAATTAACGAGTATCTGGGGGGTGGGGTGACCTTGTGGATTCATACATTTCCCAAGGATATTTCTGCATAAGTGAATACAGGAACCCGATGACAACTGGAACACGGCTCTACAATTAAGGATTCGCTGCTATTAAGATTAAGAATTCAGAGCCATTATTCATTAGACCAGCCTCACATTCAAGCTTACAGCATCTGGTATTCCCAAGTGGTTACCCATCTAGGTACTGACCGGGCTCGACGTTGCTTAACTTCGGTGATCGTACTGGAACTCGACTCACCGATTAACAATTCCGAGCCATTATTAATTACACCAACCGGACATCCAAGCTTACAGCGTCTGGTATTCCCAAGCGGTTACCCATCTAGGTACTGACCAGGCTCAACGTTGCTTAACTTCAGTGACGGTACGGGAACTCGACTCTCCGATTAAGAATTGTGAACCATTATTCATTACACCAGCCGCACATCCAAGTTTACAGCATCTGGTATTCCCAAGCGGTTACTCACCTAGGTACTGACCAGATTTTGCTTAACTTCGTTGATCGTACGGGAACGCGACTCTCCGATCAACAATTTCCAGTCAGTATTCATTACACCAGCCGCACATCTAAGCTTACAGCACCTGGTATTTTCAAGCGGTCACCCATCACGGTACTGGCCAGGCTGGACGTTGCTTAACTTCGGTGATTTTACCGGTGATTTGGGCGTAAATTTAGATAATTCATTAGAAAACCATTATTTCATATTCATAGCATCATTATTATTCAGACTTTACCGTATTTTTGCTGTTGTTTTTTTGTTTCAATAACCTTGTGCCAGATTTAAGAATATTTGTGCATTCAACCACGAAAGAAAGATACCATGACTAAATGGATTTTGAATGAAGCTTACTGGAACCAATAATAAGGCAAAGATTACCTCCACCAACACTATAAAAGCATGGATCCATCTAGGGATCAAATAGCAAAGCAAACTTGGCACCCTTGCCTTTGTAGGGACACAGGTCTTGGTGAAGGTGAACACTGTATTCAGCCTAAAGATAAATTGCATCCTTCAGGCAGCCTTTTCTCTGTTATGACTCACTAATATTACGGCTGGAGTGTATGTAGCACCAACAAGCGTAACTAAGTGCATATTCTGACCTCTGTCGGGAGATCGCGACGTGCAGTTTTTAATATCTTTGACTATTGTCAATTCTATTTGACGCAGCCAATTATCATTTTGAGAGTAGACGCTTCACGATTTGTCAAAACCAGTACAACCAAAAGAAAGTGAGTGAAAGGTACAATCCACAACTCTTAACGGCAGTCGATAATTATTAACTTTTGTGTCGCTGTCCAGTCAATTTGCCCGAGTTGCATCGCCGTCAACATTTAAAAGCCACCAGCCAAATCCTGCATGCCTTCTACCAGTGACAGATTCACTTACTCTTCAGAGAGCGAAAATGTATAAGTATCACTTAATGGAAACAACGGGTCCATTATGCGATGTAAGGCGACTCACCGTAAGCAGGAAGATACGTG
Source organism: Acanthosepion esculentum (assembly GCA_964036315.1). NCBI lineage: Eukaryota > Metazoa > Mollusca > Cephalopoda > Sepiida > Sepiidae > Acanthosepion > Acanthosepion esculentum. The sequence continues at coordinate 22,068,363 of OZ038485.1, read as the reverse complement.
CTAGAATAAGGTTTGTGTGAGTTCATGCCAGCCAGCGTTTGGTTATTAACAAGTGACACACTCATGTCGACTAAGGATTATAAGTAGAATTCTTTGAAAGCGATTACAACTAAAATTAAATAGAAAAGTATAGAAACTGTTGAAAGTGAAAGTGAAAGTGAAAGTGAAAATAGATTCGGTCGATACGACATTGGAGGCTTATATGGTAGAAGTCTGTTTAAATGTATTCATAAGCTGCACGAGTATTTCAAGGAAATGAAAAATGTGTAATGAATGTTCTGAATTCACTGTTAAGCGTATTACTAAAATACTAGTTAACCAATGCCATCAAAATGGTGTCAATTTTTAGAAAGTTTTTATCGTAAGATGCAATGAAACAAAAGAATTGAAACAATGTGTTGAGATTCAATGAGACAGAGTTAAAGAATTCACATCTAAAATAAAGGCCAATGAATATTTTAATTAATCCGATTCCTTTATATACTTTCCAGACGTTTAATAATATCTAGGATTCCTTATTTACTTATGGTATTATATAAATCACTTTTTGCTCAATATCTATTCGTTTTAAATATGTGTTAAATATAACAGTGAAATGCATATATCTCTCGGAAGAAAACGCTTACCAACGGAACGACAAATATGGCGACGACAAAACCGTCTTTAAGAGAAAGTTGAAGCAAACCGATCACTTAAATGTATCTGAGTGCCTCATATGAAAGGCTTAAATAAATAAAACTACAATCTATGAAAAGTAAAAGCAAATAAAATGATTAATTAAATGGGCCATTTTACTCATTTTTTCTAATTGCAGATAAATATTTTATTTGTATATATTATTAAAATGACTAAGGGGAGTAATCACTAATACATTTACTAGCTCTAGTTGATTTACCTCCCTTACCATTACAGATGGGACAGGAAATATAAAATAAATACACATGAAATATATCAATGAATACTCACTGATAATTATTATATCGTTTGTATTGTCGTGACATTTCAGTTGTTTGAGACCGTCTACTGATCTGTCTAGCGGTATATTCAGGGGAGATTCTGTTACAAAGGGTATTGTTTATATTGATGGATGACAAGTATGCTCGATAAGATTGAGTAGGAATATGAATATAAAATAATAGTACGATCTGTTTCTTTACACTGAGTTTATATTAAGCTTATACAAAATTGCTCTAGTGAAATGCTTTGACAAATTCTTTACATTGGAACTAATGTCTTCGTCTTTGTCGTCGTTATCAAAAAGTTTCCGTCGTTGTTCTCTGTGGCATTAATCAGGTACTTTTGAGTTACTTGTGTAACCTTCAGGAAATTTTGGAACTAATCACTCTATTGAATATATGGGTTATAACACGAGAGATTATGGAAGAAAAGTTTATTCTCTCATTTGTATTTCCCCAATTATGTGCATTATTATATCTATGATATTTTAACACCGTATTTCACACACGGAACGCAATGGTTGAAAGGAAAAGAAAAGACAAATATGTTTTGTTCTCAGATAAACTTTTAACCACTAAGACATACACAAAACCAAACCATATATAGATATTTACACGTGTCCCACGCAGAAAACCATATATCAGTTATCTACGCATCGAACAGAAAAGGAGAAACAAAAAGAAAGGGTCTTACATATATATGGAGATTCTTTTGTGTTTCTGGAGAAGCCATGTTTAGGACTCCAAATTAAAACAGGCCGGATTCATCTATGACCTAGGCGTTGAAGGGGAAATGGCGAGTATTGGCTTTTCGTAGATTGAGAACTGGGAGATGGAGTTTCTTTTTATATCTGAAGAAGATATATTCCTAACAGGAAACGGCACCATGAACATGTAAGCTGTAGCATTTGGCAGCTTGCTGCCCCGGGCGGAAGCACCCGCAGGACGAACAAACACACCAATAAGCTCTCTGACTCAATGACGGGCCACTTTCGTGACTGTAAGCGGCCGTCACGTGTCCCATGTCACTTATCTCCGCCACAGGGATATAATCGTCTTCTGTATCCCCAAGCGGGTGGTTGTTCTCGTCTGCCTGTCAATGTCTAGAGATATCTCGTGTTGTTCATTTTCGTGCTAATCATTTATTGCCCATTTTTCCAAATTTGTACCATCCGCTCCAGGGGTCGAATCCACAATTAGTGTACGATCAAATTCACGAACTCGTGCTTTACTCCTTAGTTTAATTAAACAGCTTTTATCTAGGCTATATCCCTTGGGCATGTTCGGTGGAGCGTGGACGATTTACACCCCGTCCGTTATATAAAAGGGTTCAGTTCAAAATTACCTGAAGGTTACTCGGTGCAATAAACTGTCGAAGAAGGCCGTAAATGATGTAAATAACTAGAATAATGATGGACACGGATTGCATAAATTCATTTGACAATATTCGGCTTCATTTGGTTTATTTTGTTTTACGGCATATCAACCTCAACTGAGGGCACGTCGACGTGGAGTAATCGTTAGCAAGCTCGTCTCGCTAGAACCATGAAAATTGAGTACTGCGTTCGATCCTCATATGTTTGCCAATACTTTCGGACTTGTGCCACATCTAAGCTACGCTTAGAAAACCACCTTTGGGCACGTCGTCGTGGTGTAATAGCTAAATCAATTACGACTGAGTAGTGAGTTTGATTCTCACTGGGTGCCCCATACTTTCGGCCTTGTGCCCCAACTAAACTATGCGTAGAAAACCACCATATCAATTTCAATGGGTTATTTAATGCCGACACTATTTTTTAGGATAGGTTCGAATGAATATATGTATTCTTTGTAAAAAATCAGTTTGGAGTTTAGGTTTCACTGGCGTGTTTTTGTACAGAGGGTTTTGTCGAGAGTGAAATGCATTGCTGGTAATGTTTTTGTTTTTTTTCAAAAGTGCATCGCTGGCAATATTATATCTTTTCAAAAATGTATTGCTGGCAACATTTTTTTTCAAAAATAAATTGCTGGTAATATTTTTTTTCAAACTTCATTGATGGTATATTTACTATAAAAAATTTTTTTTATACTTACATACTGTTTGACCCCAGTTGGAAGGTTAACTATTTGGCCATAGCTAGGACCCTTACAGGTGCTACCACCCCTGGTAACGATGGACCTGGGAATAACAGAAATTAAGAGGTGGTTCCATGTACAACAAAACCTCCCGATCAGAGGCGTGGCTACTGCGTGTAGTTTATCGTCATACCCAGGATGAGATAATGTTCGGTAAACTTTTTGAAGTTTACTTGATTAAAACATTTTCTTTACGGCATCTTCATGGAATAGAGACAATATTACACTATCTTAGGCAGAATACACAACTGAATATAAAGAGTACTACTTGCACTATTTACATTGTTCGGACTGTTGTCCTCATCTTCCTTTTCCTATTCACGACGTTTCAGCCGTTGTACGCTCCGAACTTCATCAGGTGACATACAGTGTGCGAGGGATAAATTGTCACAATTTCATATTTTTAATTTCGCGTATGTTTGTTTTTGATTTTGTCGACTGCGCAGTTGGTTCATTTGCTCACCGTCTGTGAGAAAAAGAGTACCATGACACAGTTCAATTGGAAACTGGATGCTGTACTGTTTGGCATTCGCACCGGAAGATCCAATAGGTGTTTGGGTGTCAATATGAGGACAGTGCAGAGAATTCGGGAAGAGCTGGCAAAACTCACTATGATCGTTCTGATAAAAAAAGAACCCCTGAATTTGTTGGTGAGGGCCTCAGACTCAACACAGAGCCCTATATCAAGTTAATTCATGGGATAGTGGTGCCCTGAATTAAGAGGGTGGCTGCTGGAAGGTGAAGTAAATGAAGGGTTCGGTTCGAAATTCCAAGGTATACAACCTGAAAAAGGCCGGAGCGTACAACGATCGAAACGTCGTGAATCTGACAATAACGGTGAGAACAGCAGCCTTAAACAATGTAAGTTGTGTAAATCGTTACATTTCAGATATATAGAGATGCATAAAATGCACTTTTCACATGTTTCATCTAAGAAAAAGAGTATCAGAATTTAGACAATAGTTTAATCAAGTAACGATGTTGGACGTCAAAGTACAGACCGTGAAAGGTTTGCAATGTTTAATCCCGAAGAAATAGAAAAAAAAGGGGGTAACTCCCGCGCATACACACAGACACACACACGCACGCACGCACGCACGCACGCACGCACGCACGCACGCAAACACACACACATAAACGCACACAAACACACACGCACACAAACACTCACACGCACAAACGCTCACAAACACACACGCACAAAAACACACACACACACACAAAAACACACACACATACAAACGCCCACAAACGCACACAAACACACGCACACGCACACAAACACACACAAACACAAACGCACACAAACACACACACGCACACACACACAAACGCACGCACACACACACGCACACACACACGCACACAAACACACGCAGATACGCAGACACACAAACGCACACAAACACGCACACTAAGACACGTACACACACAAACGCACACAAATACACACACACACACACAAACGCACACAAACACACACACGCACGCACACAAACACACACGCACACACGCACACACTCAAACGCACACAAACATACACACGCACACAAACACACACAAACAAATACACACAAACACACACACACACATACACAAACGCACACAAACTCAAACACGCGTACACAAACACAGACACGCACGCACACACAGACACACACACACAAATGAAAAACGTTTTCTTCTGAGCATGGAAATCGACCGTTAATCTTGCCTCGGGACAACGCCCATGCGCAAATTGCTTATGCAACAAAAGAAACGAGCATGCTGTTGGAATAGAAAATTCTTCCACATCCGGTTTATTCTCCAGGCCTTTCGCCCTCAGACTAGCATTCGTTTCGCTCGAGGAAACAATCTTTGACTGATTATTGGTTCCAGCTAGATTCGTTGAAGATCTATCTCATCAAACTTTGGAATCTTTCTTTTGGGATTGAATGCACAAGTATTCTTAAGGCTGGCACAAGGTTATTGAAAGACAGGGAATAAAGATGCTACAAATATGAAATAATGGTTTTATAACGGATTACGTAGGTTTACTGCCGAATCACGCTGAAGAACCGGTTCTCGTACGAAACGTCGAGCCTGGTCAGTCCATAGATAGGTGACCGCTTTGGAATAACAGGTGCTGTAAGTTTGGATGTGCGGGTGGTCTAATGGATAATGACTCGGAATTGTTAATCGGAGTGCCGAGTTCCAGGTCCGCAAGAGTTCGATATCTTCACTTACGCGCAAAAGGAAGAGTATGAATCTGCCTCTTCTCCCCCATCTATGGGTAATTTGTAAAACAATTATTATCTAAAAGAAAAAATTCTTCCGATCTAAAAAATATTTTGGGGCTTTAAATGACCTGCAAACATGTTGATAAGGCATAGAAAACAAGTTTGCTGCCACATCGTCGAATCATCGGTTCCAGTACGATCACCGACGTTAAACAACGTCGAGTCTGGTTAGTACTTAGATGGCCAACTTTTGGAGAGAGCGGGCCAGAAAGATATGCATTGTCTTGGAGGAGGGCCATGGAACAAATTGCCTCGATCTCAGACTGTTTTTCTCCAGCAGGCTGGCTCGGTCTGGAAGTTTAAAGAAAGAACAACGAAGTTGATGTTATATTATTTAAACAAGGTTCCTTATTTTACCGCAGGAATAACAGAATAACAATTACCACAATCAACAAAAAAAGCAAATTCCAAGCTATAAACGAAATAGAGTTAAAAATGGCAAAGTATTTAATGAAACACTTGTTTCTGTTTATTGTTTGATAACTTCTTCTCATCAGGTGAAATATTTGTCGATGGCAGGAGCAAAAGATCACCCAGGTAGTCATCACCTAACCTTATTCCGAAACAACTTTTAGCATATTTCATTTTTGAAAAAAGTTATTTTGATGAGGAGTTAGACATTGTTTTGATGATGGGGTAACCATTGTTGGTTTAATTTGTTTTTTTTTTTAATATTTCTATCTCGGCGCTCCGATTATCTCTCTGCTTGGTCTTTCTTAAAAATATAGATTTCAGACAGAGAGCATTGTCCTTAATTCATCAATATATTCATTTCCGGGGGTATTATTTTCATCCAAAGAAAAGTTTAGACCTTTTAGTGATTTCAAGTGTCTTGTACAAGGACTATGATATCAAATATTAAACTTAATATTCAACTCCAGACCTCACCGTCCAGGAGGCTGGCTTGTTTCTGTTTATTGTTTGATAATTTCTCCACATCAGGTGAAATATTTGCCAATGACAGTAGCAAAACATCATCCAGGGGGTCATCACCTAATCTTGTTCTTAAACAACTTTTAGTATATTTCATTTTCGAAAAAAGTTGTTCACAGGTATATATATATATAATTCCAAATTGGGCACCTCGACATGGTGTAATGATCATCAAGCTTATCTCACTAGAATGATTACGACTGAGTGGTGAGTTCGATCCTCACTGGATGCCCAATACTTCTGGCCTTGTGCCAAATTGAAGCTCAGCTTAGAAAACCAAAATAGGTACTTCAAAATAATGATATCATTTTCGTATTATTCAATCGGCTGTTCTATTTTCCGCTTGGCAAAGCATGTTTCTTGTAGAAGTCAGCAGTGGATTCTGAATTAAATTTTGATTTAAAAAAATCGTCGCAATAATGTCAATTAACACCAAATGATATTTTGTTTCTGCATCTTGCTCCACAAATTAATTACATAATTAGTGTCTAGGTATTAAGCTGGCGGGCCGGCCAAAAATCCTTCGCGGACAGGATTTGGCCCGGTCACTGGGGGTTGCCCACCCCTGGTGTAATGTCTAACGTCTCAGAATTGTTAATTGGAGAGACGGGTTTCAATTCCAGTTGAGTTCTTTATATACATCTACGCGCAAGTACCCGTCGGAAATTTACGAATCTACCTTTTCTCTCCACCCCACCATCTGTGGGTTAAATAGTCAGACTTGTATCACTAAAAAAATTATTATCTCCAAAAATAAAATAAAATAAAATTAGTTGTAAAACGGGATTAAATAACTCATAAGGGTTTATATCTTGCTCAACAAAAACAACAAACCAACCGACCGAAGAAAATTCATCTATCCGTCAAAGCGAATTTTGTAGAAATATTCAGCACAATTTGTCACAGACATATTCTTTACGCGAAGATAATACAGGAAGGTAAAAAAAGACAGTAAATTACTGGTACTTGCTCGAGCTAACTATTTGTCTTTGAGCCGTATTCATTCAGTGTATTTGTGATTAGAATTAAATCACACACACACACACACACACACACACACACACACACACACACACATAGAGACAGAGAGGAGGCACGGTGGAGTAATGGATAACGGCTTGGATTGAGGAATGGGAGAGCCGAGTTCGAATTCCAGTCGAATCCATTACATTCACTTTCCTTGGGAAAGGTGTGAATCCTCTTCTTCTCCCTCCAACTATGGCTAAATAGCAGGACCGACTGGGTTGTATAGCCTTGGATGGCAACTGGTCTAGGAGAAGGACAGCTCTGAATTCAAAAACCTGCGGAGGGTCGTTTGTGGACCTTGTGGCATTCGGTGCACCAGGTCCTTCACCAAAGCCTTCACCACTATAATCAAATCCTGTGTGGGTGTCGGGCTTTCAGTTTCTGGGGACTGATCTGTCTGACCCTCATACGTCGAGTCTGACGGAAGAGTCCATCATATATATATATATATATAGGGTGTAACAGAAAAATTGTCCAGTTGCTAGATTGAGATTTGAATTGAACCGTTGTGTCTTAGAAATGATTAAATATATCTTACTGGAATTCTCTGAGATTTTATAACACAATTGAGGAAAAAAGAATGGGTAATTAATCTCCAAGCTTAACAGAAGAATCGTAATGAAATCAATCATAAACGGAAATGTCATGTTCATCATTAATTAATCATAGCTAAGGATCGGATGCTCATGAATGCTTGAAATAAAGTCTACATATATATATATATATATATATATATATATATATATATATAAATGATTTGCTACCTCTTCGTCACCGAGGCCAGTTTGAACAATTGTTATGACGTTTGCTTGATAATTTAACTTCTCGTTAGTGCATGCGCCCTGCTGATAAGTCCCAAATATAGGACGAAATGGCCGTCCAGAGCTTTCTGCATTGTGTTGAGAATTCTGGCTCGATGAATTACTTCATTATATATATATATATATATATATATATATATATATTATTCCAGGATCATTTTCCAACTTATTCAAGACGATCCTCGCCCTCTCTAGTTTTCTAATTTCTGTCCTGGAGTAACAGCTTTCGTTATTTGTTGCTCTCAACAATCCTTTTTCTTTTCAAACGAGTCTTGTTCTTTGTATCACGTGATCTTCTAACCATTTGCATGCAATTATCAAAAGTATTCGCTGTTGATATCTTTTGTGAGTGTTAAATTCCCCTATTGTTTTCCTCATTGTGCATTCATAAGATTTCAACTGTGTCTTTTGACTGCGGCAATCCATGTGTTTATTTTGCTTAGAACTTCCACATTGGACACATGGTCTGCCCATGATATTTGCAATATCCGTCTGTAGGGTAACATACAGCCTTGTAGAAATTAATTGAAACAAAACGAATAATTGCGTTAATATTTACTTTTTTTCGTATTTATGCACTGAAACATGACCGAGTGCCCATGTTTGTTTTTTGTATGTCCATTCCACGAAGTTGTTCCTTGCATATTGACCACAGATACTCGATAGGATTTAAATCAGGAGAGTTTCCAAGCCAGTCTATAGCACTTTGATTTGCTCACAGGTAAGGCTTGCCAGTGTATTCGTGCAACGTTACAATTTTTGTACACTTACTTGGAGTAAAGTCCATCGCAGACAATGGCCGTAGGACAAATAATCGATAGTCGAGACAATAGTTTCTGCTCGTGATAAATAAAACTGATGCAATCACGAAGGACGTAATATTTTTCAAGACCAAGCAGATTTCATCATACAGCCCGAAAATTTATTCATATTCCTGCACACCACTGCAAATGACCTAATCTGAGGAAAAAATAGAAATCGATTACACCCTGTCACTCCAGTGGGTCTACAACTGACCGAATGGTGAAAGTAAGGAAACTAAATTAGTTGTTTCAATTAATTTGCACAAGGGTTTATATACTTGTGTATAAGACGACTTCAAGTATAGTTCGACTACTGAATTCTAACATAAATTCTAATCCTTTGGAAAAATTCTTACCTGTGTATAGTGAAATCGGTCGCCGAAAAAACAATTTTACCCTCTTCAAAGAAAAAATGAACTGTATAAAGTGTTACACCTATTTGTGTGCGCTACCCTCGAATTTATACAGTATATTTTATAGCAAATTTTGAATGAGAACAACCACTTCAGTCAGTTATGTGCCGTGAGTGATACACGGGTAGGCGATCATGTATCTTTCGATATATGACTGACGAGGCAGATTTTCCCCACAGTAGGTGGCCATTTCTTTCGTAGACCAGTTGCCATCAAAGGCTATAGAACACGGTCTGTCCTTCTATTTACCCATAGCTGGGGAGAGAAGAAGAGGATTCATACCTTTCCCAAGGGTATGAGCACGTAAGTGAATTTCACTCAGCTATGTGCCATGCGTGATGCACGTTTAGCCGATCATGTATCTTTCGATACATGACTGACCATGCAGATTTTTTCCCGCAGATGGTTGCCATTTTTTATGCGGTAGACCAGTTGCCATCCAAGGCTATAGAACACGGTCTGTCCTTCTATCTAGCCATAGCTGGGAAGAGAAGAGGATTCATACCTTTCTCAAAGGTTTTGATCACGTGAGTGAATTTCATTCAGTTATGTGCCATGCATGATACACGTTTAGGCGATCATGTTTCTTTCGATACATGACTGACGAGGCAGATTTTTTTCCCGCAGTTGGTTGCCATTTCTTTCTGCGGGTGACCTGTTGCCATCCAATGCTATAGAACCCAGTCTGTCCTGCTATTTACCTATAGCTGGCGGGAGAAGGAGAGGATTCATATATTTCCCAAGGTTATCAGCACGTAAGTGAATGTAATGGATTCGACTGAAATTCGAACTCGGCTTTCTGATTCCTCAATCCGAGCCGCTATCCATTACTCCACAGTGAGATATCGTACTTCTGTTTTAGACCATGCCTGACTACGGTAGCTCATTTACTCTGGGTCTGTTGTCCCTGCATGAAGAGCAAACCTCATCTACTATGTATTTTATCGTCTTTGAAATGTTCAACTACCACTGACATATAAGAGAGTAGACTTTGCATAACACTCCATTTTTTTTGTTTGCTAATATTATTTTGCTGTCATTTCACAACTCTGAAAAGTATCTTTATTTCGGAAAAGGTATCTTTGGCTATATCTAAACGCTTTCCAAATTCGCTACCTCTCTTTCTGTCTTCTGTTGTTACAGAATCCAGGATAGTTTAACGTCTACACTTGTTTGCATTTGACATCCCTGGTGTATAACTCATATAATTTCCTTTTCCATTTTACTTTAATTCAATGTTGTTTTATTCCATGCTAAAGGGAATATATACTTGAAAAATAAGGTAAAATAAGTAAAGGTTTATTGTAAAAAAAAACTGTACAATAAGAATTATGGTAATAGTTATGCTACAAGTCAATCCAGTAGCGAGTGCTACTATTGGAGTACTAACGTTTATCACAATACTAAAATGACTCAAATTTTGTACCAAGGCTATATAAAATAAAAAAAATAAAAAATCACAGCATAATATTTTACATGTGTAATCAATACCACAGCTCTTTTACATTATCTAGAAAAAGCAGCTAACAATGTTGGACTGTCAATGTTCCTAAAACTGAATTCATCGGCTTCAACCAGCAAGGCTCAATACGGTCTCAGGTGAATCAATTGTTATATTCCGTGCTAATAGGAATATATACTTGAAAAACACAGTGGATAAAATAAGTAAAGGTTTATTGTAAAAAAACAGTACAATAAGAATAAATGCAACCGTTATGTACAAGGTCATCGCAAGTCAATCCAGTAGGGAGTGCTACTATTGGAAGATCGGGAATTCACGCGTAAGTCTGAGTCATACTCAACAGATCCCAGCTAGTAATATTTACCAACCTCCCCACGTGGTAGGATGTGGCTTCAAGGCCGAATTTAATGTGCGTCAATCCAAGCCTGTAGGCTCGGCCAAAAATTCCCCGTAAACACCGCGTAAACGGTATCGGGTCTGTCTACCTCCCCGGACGAGACTCTGTCCTTCGGCATAGCCTCACCCGGGTTCCTCTCTGCCCGAAGGCAGAGAGTTCGACAGCACATCTGGAACAGATTCCAGCTAGTAGTATTTGCCAATCTCCCATGTGGTACGATGTGGTACAAGACCGAGTTTCCAGTGGGTTCTCCGAGCCCGTAGGCTCGGCCAAAAATATTCCCTTCGAACCCGTATAAACGTGTTCAGGGTCGATCTACCTCGCCGAACGAGACTATGCCCTACGGCATAGGCTCGCCTGAGTTCCTCTCTGCCTGAAGGCAGAGAGTTCGACAGCACAGCTGGAAAATTTTTCCAGCTGATATATTCAGCTACCCCTCCACGATGGTTGCATGTGTCACAAGGCCGGGTTTAACGTGGGATCTCCAAGCCCGTAGGCTCGAACAAAAATATTCCCTTCGAACCCGTATAAAGCCTAGCCTCGCCCGAGTTCCTCTCTGCCTGAAGACAGAGAGTTCGACAGCACAGCCAGAACAGTTTCAAGCTGATCTCTGTAGTCCATTGACTTACAGATACTTATAGTAAGTTACTACCTATAGTGTAGTTACTCATGTGGGTGACAGGCTATTCCATTACAGCAAATGTTATGATGTTTCAAGTAACTGAACTCAGGACAATGTCCATTGTCCAAATGCTGGGTGGTTAACATGAAATTCGGGCGATTAGGCGAGACGAAGTTCTGTACTCTCCAATCTGAAACGATTTCCACGTTCAATGTTTTCCTTAATAAAGAAGACACCTCGTGTCGACAAAGAAAGTTTGTGCTTGTGTAGTGTGGTATTTTCCAGCGACAAGTCGACGTGAAAATCGATTTCGCAGCCTATGATTAATGCCGGTTTCAACAAAGACTATGACTATTAACCAGATTTTTATTCGAAGCCAACATTTTCAGAACATTGTGGGAGCATATCACATTTGTTTGTGATGTGATAACAATTTTGGCGATGGCGCAGTCTCTTGAGACTTCATTTTGTGATACGCGCTACCAACACTTATCGCTTAAATTGTTATTTTTTTAAGGTTCGGTAAATGCTACGTTTTTTTACAGTATCATACGAATTAAATTACGCACACACACACACACACACTCACACAAACACACATATACATATACATGCATATATATATATATATATATATATATATATATATATATATATATATATATATATCGGGTGTGACAGCAAAATTGTTCAAAAAGTGCAACAGTAAAATTTTAGACGGGTAATCTCTAAACTCGATCTTGTCTCTCACACCACTCCTCACTACCCTCTCTGTTAAATTACATAAACTTAATACTACCCGTCAAAAGTGTAAATGTTCATTTTTCGTTTCACCTATTGGAAGTGAAGTCTGATGATCCAGCGTCCTTTAAAAGGGCTATGGTGAAATAAATTATTACATAGAGCCTTAAAGTGGTCTGTTTTCCTTTAATATATATATATATATATATATATATATATATATATATATATATATATATATATGGGGTGTACCAAAAATGTTGATATCGTTTCGCAGGCCGATAATTTGGACAATTCTTATTGAAATAACCTCAAATTTTCACAGAAAATATAGAAACAGGTCAAGATTTTATATTTGATAGAAGAGGACAGTGCGTGCTTATCTCGATGAGAATCTGCCAGAGAGATGGATCGGGCGTGGCGGAGATGAAAACAGATTTCTGATGAAATGGCCGCCGCGGTTCACCGGACCTGTCCCCTTGTGATTTCTTTTTATGGGGATATGTGAAGGAACTGGTCTATGTACCCCCTCTTCCTGCTAGGATTGATGAACTCAAGCAGAGGGTCACTTCCGCATTGGATAATGGGAGCGGAGGCATGAAACAGCGTGTTTGGAAAGAACGTAGCTACAGACTTGACGTGTGCCGTGTCACAGGCGGTTCACATATTGAACATTCATGACATCGGTTCCATAATAAACTTATGATGTTCAACACCTAAGCTGTTCAATTTCATTGAGCGAGACTTAGTAGTCTTCAAGATAATTGGTTTTAAAATGATGTCAATTTTTTTACCACCGTGTACATATATATATATATATATATATATATATATATATATATATATCA
>OZ038485.1:22022447-22052447 GCA_964036315.1 Acanthosepion esculentum | reverse complement strand
TTAAATGACGGTTTAAATGAGTGAGATACAGATAAATAGGAATTATTTTTCGATGCATAATTCATTATTATATTATTTACTCTGTCCTGGACATTGAGTTCTACCTGGATTCTATCCTCTTGGAAATTTATTTATCTAGATTTATATATATATATATATATGATCGACTCTCCCGTCGAATTCGACGTATGAGGGTCAGGCAGATCAGTTCCTAGAAACTGAGAGCCCGACACATGAGATTTGATTATAGTGGTGAAGGCTTTGTGCAGGGCCATCCACACTTTTTGAAGGGACGAATACAGGGACCTGGTGCACCGAATGACACAAGGTCACCAAACGACCCTCCGCAGGTTTTGAATTCAGAGTTGTCCTTCTCCTAGACCAGTTGCCATCCGAGGCTATAGAACCCAGTCTGTCCTGCTATTTACCCATAGTTGAGTGTGTTAACTCACTTTTATCGAACAGCACTATATATATATATATATATATATATATAGTACTATTCGATAAAAGTGACTTCTTTTTCGAACAGCACTATATATATATATATATATATATATATATATATATAGTACTATTCGATAATAGTGACTCACCTTATCCTTTGAATTTAGCTCAACTTTCGTTTCCTCGGAGAAGAGAACATTCTTCCGTCTTCTACGGTGAATTTTTAGTAATAGTGAGCCCATTCAAGTCTCTTGGCTTTGTTGGCTTTGCTTATTAGCGGCTTAAACCTTCGTGTACAAGATTTGTAGCCTTGTTCTAACAGCCACCGACGGACTGTTAAAGAGGCAAACTAACACCTTGCTCTTCGCTTAGACTGACTGCAATTTCTTGTCTAGTTATAGTCCTAATCTTCTCAACTTCTCTCTTGATTTCCCTGCCAGTTCTATCATCAATCTTTTTCTTTCGTCCCCTTTTTTCCTTCCTTGGAGCAGGAGTGGCATCATTATGTGCCCTAAGCACTCGAGAGACAGTTGATTGCGAGGTTATAGCAAATTTTGCAATTTCTCTCGTAGACTTGCCTGCTTTTGAGAGGGCAATAATAGATGCCTTAAGTGGCTCTGATGCATGTTTGTACCCCTTCATCTGGTTAGTGACTTGAGTGGCTATTTCAAGCTGTTTTTATACTGTATGAGGCTTTCTGGAATATTCTGGAATACTCTAGATTTAATTTAAGCTCTTCTCGAATTCTCTAGAATATTGTTCTGAGTGTATTGAAAAATAGTTTTCAATATTTTGTCAAAAGCACTTTAAATTTACCAGTTTAATCATTAGAGTGCGGTAACTGAGTCACGTTTTTTGCACACTGTTTTTTCCTGAATCTCATTTATATCTAAATTTATAATTATCATTAGTATACTTTAGGGTGAATAGACTTTTTTCCTAGGTGGTCGGGAAGGGGTCTTTATATTAGTGTGATTAAAATTTATTTTAACCCCAAAAATAATAGACAAAAAATATTTTTAGTAAAAAAAATATCAGGTGAGTCACTTTTATCGAACAGCACTATATATATATATATATATATATATATATATATATATATTGTCCACTAATATTATCTATCTATCTATCTATCTATCTATCTATATATATATATACATATATATATATATATATATATATATGTATATATATGTAGTATGCTCTTTAGTCATTTCACCACAAAAAGACGACAAAGTCACTAACTATTAAGAAGACAGAAGATAGCGATTGATATCGTATTTAAATTTTTGAAGTTCAAAGTTGACTGGGAATCAAGCAGACGAAAGTGAAGTCCGCCATTTTAATTGTAAAATGTTGAGAACTTGCCGCCATGGAAGTATTTATAAAAAAACGGACGAAGGAAGCTACATTAATACGGTGGGAAGGGTAAAGCCATAATATTCATCGCAGAAAAATGGCTACGAGCATGTGCCTTACAGAACAATTGAATACTTCGGAAGCTCACAATATTCTGGGATTATAATTTTCAGAGTGATAAACTAATGCTTTCCGGATAATATTGTAGTACATAATGGCGCCAAGAATTGTTGCCCAACCAAATTACACAAATATAGCAAACAAGATGATTGCGAAAATTACAAGTTACTCTGAATTGAAAATTGAGATGGCAAGATTGTTTGCAATGCAGGAATGAAATATTAAAGTGATTCCATTGGTGATTAGCGGACTGGGTTCAATTTCATCAAACTGGCTTACTTCTTTGACCAGTTCGGTATACCATATCAAATTGGAGTCATAAAAAATTGGTTCTTTTGTGCACTGCGCATATTTTGATGAAAGTGTTATCAGTCTGAGGCCCGTGTTGTGACTTGACAGATAACTTAATGTACCCGAGGTACTCACATTCTCGTATTCTTGATCAATCAAAATTCGTAAATCATTATATAGGCCACACTACGACATGTTTGACACGCAGACTAACTTTACACCTTTCTGAACATAGCTCAATTTGACCTCATTTAAATATTCATGGAAACCTACCGGACACTATTCGTAACATACTTGTCGACGTCACTAATATAATAGCATAATCTATATGCAAAAAAGGTTAAACATATTGAAAGCCCTATTAATACAAACAAATAACCAACACTTAATAATATCAACTATGAACATGAACATAATATCTTGACCGTGTTTTGAAAAATCAAAACATAAATACATACAACAATCTATTTCTTATTTAACAGTTAAAATATTTAATCCTTGAAAATGGCTAAATGTATAGCCGAAAGCGCTCGGATAACAAGAACATTCGGACAGTTTTTATATAATTTATCATCCGAAAAGAGAAAAAAGTATTAGATCGCATGAGAAATTGTATAAAAAACTAAATCAAATCACCTTATCTGTCGTATTCAATGAATTGTGCATGAAAGAAGGATTGCTGCCTAAATACACACACACAGACACAGACACACACAGCAACACACACAGACACACACATACATATATATTCATTATATGGATATTAGTTTGTGACCCTGTGTTTCAGGTTTCTGCGATCATCAGACAAACTCTGATGATTACAAAAGCTTGAAACCCAGGGTCAAAAACTCATATCTATACAACCGAATATGTTAAATCTATCAATGATATTGGACACTTTCCAATAAGTATAATATATATATATATATATATATATATATATATATATATATATATATATATATATATATATATATATATATATATATATATAATTTAGAAGACAATAGGAAACCTGTAATATTATAAGCCGGGAGGAACAGTTTTGGCAAATTATTTTATAAATGCCTGCTTCAGAAATATTATTGCTATTAGTGTTTGAGAATATGAGTATGTCCATAATGGTTTTGGAAGTGTTTGTGACTATTTTAAGATTATTTAGATGGGATAGTTTGTTCTGGATAGTGGTTGTGACCGAGGTGGTCGGTAGTATTATGCATCTGTTTTCATGTCATTTGTATTTTACCTTTATAAATATTCTCTTTTTCTTCAGGTTAACTCTGATAAGTTTTTCATATATATATATATATATATATATATATATATATGAGAATATATATATGAGAATATATATATATATATATATATATATATATATATATGAGATAAACCTAATGAGCCAGGCAAAACTACCTAGGTTTCACCTAAACGGATCGTCAGGGCAATGCTGGCCGAAAAAGAAAAAAATGGAACAGAATATTTCAGCTTAAACCAAAAACAACGATGACCACGTGACAAAAAAAAAACAAAAAACGAATATAATAAAAACTTAAACCACAGGGGGCTGGGGGTTAAATTTATTTATTCAACAATAAAAAAAATAAGTTTTTTCCAAGCGAGTACCACAATTTATACTATATATTTCTATATATATATATATATATATTATTCTACATTCAACATCATCACTTGATAAGACACCAGAGGTGTTGAAACAAAATGGTTATTTTTGTAGTGATTTTATAACATATTTATGTTATAATTTTTAAATAAGTAATTATATATATATATATATATATATATATAGAGAGAGAGAGAGAGAGAGACATACAGACAGACAGACAGACAGACAGACAGAGTTCGCCAAAAAATGAATACAGAATCCAGGAAAAGAAAAAAACTTGTATAGCGTAGTTTTATGAAACTGCAAAAGCACTGTTTAATATTCTACGATATTTTCAAGACAGATTACATTACATTGGTGGCCCATAGTCAAGAAATTGAAAATATATGTGGGACAATCCGACTCGCCATTTTATACATTGCTCTCCAAGCATTAGTCCGCCGTGCTAATAGATGTCTGGCACCATTTTGACCACCTCTTGTGATTGTAGAATCCAAAGATAACTTTTATTAATCTCATGATATCTGAATAAATTTAGTATTACAATATCTATTACAAGTTTTTTTTTCTTGAAGTGTGTATGCATTTTTGAGCGGAGTCTGTGTATACCAGACTCTATAATTTTTCATCAAGTTTTATAAGTGAAATATATACCAGACTTATAAATATACCAGACACTATAATTTTGCATAGAAATTTATAAGTGAATAATAGCGTGTGACCTTTAATTTATTTAACCAGTAATCGCAATTCAATTACGTCACCCCCAACAAGCAGCAACACTCTTTAGGGTAGTAAGGGTTTTCTGAACCTGTCTTACTTCAATGAGTAGATAGTTACACTTACCGCACTATTCCTTCTGCATTGAGTACAAGGCTCGCCAAGACCTTGAGCTTGATTAAGCTAAGCTTAGTTAAGATGTGAGAACTTATTGGAGTTTCAGATAAATCCTCATTTTTCAAAGTCGTCGGCATTCCTGTGTTTGTGTCGTCGTGACTATTGCGAAGATTTTCAATGTTGAGTTTCAAAACATGACCCTCCAGTGACGTTACAAATTCTTAGATACTAAATTTTGAATTAGGCTGAACAAAGTCAGCTTTGTAGATATTCATAGCTACCATTTCATATTTGTTCCTTGTTTGTTTGTTTTTTCTAGTGTCATTTTTCTTTATTTGTTCTTACTTTCTTTTTCTGTTTTCTTCTTTCCTTTTCTTCTTTTTTTCCACCTTTCATCGATTTTATCTTCTTCTCTTGTTTCTCTTTCTTCTTTTTTCTTTCTTTATCTATTTTCTTTTTCCTCTTGATTTTTTCTTTACTTTCTTCCTTTCTTCTTGTCTTTACTTATTTTTTTCCTTCTTTATTATTCTTATCTTTTTGGCTTTATATTTTCCTCTTTTTCTTTCTTATGCTTCGCATTAATCTCATTCATCTTTTCATTCTTTTGTAAGTTCATTCTTTCTTTCTCCTATTTCTTTTTGCTTTCTTTCCTTCATTCATTCATTTTTCTTTCTCTATTTTCTTTGCATGTACCCCATTCTTTATTTTTTTCTAATTTTTTCTTTCTTTCTTTCTTTCTTTCTTTCTTTCGTTCTATTGCTTCACATATATCCCATTTTTCTTTTCTTTCTAATTTTTTTTCTTTCTTTTGCTTCCCGTTTATCGATTTATTTTTATTTTATTTTCCTTTCGTTCTCCCTTTCTTTCTTTCTTTCTTTATTCCTTTCTTTCTTCCTTTATTTATTTTGCTGTCTACTTTTGTTATTGCTGTTTTTCTTTCATTCCTTTCTTTCTTTCTTTCTTTCTTTCTTTCTTTCTTTCTTTCTTTATCATTTCTTTTTGTATTTTTACTTTCTACTTTTTCTCATTATTTATTCCCTCGTCTCATTCCTTCTTTATCTGTTTCTGCTTTTATTTTAATTTTATTCTACCCCTACTTCTTCATTTTTCTCGCTTCTTTCTTCTTTCCTTCAATTTCTTTCTTTTTCTTGATTTCTTTCTTTTGTTTTCTACTTTTCTCTTACTGTTTTCTTTCATTAGATTTTTCTTTCTTTTTCTTTCATTATATTTCTTCCTGTTTTTCTTTCTTTCTTTATCATTTCTTCTTGCTCTTTTTACTTTATTTTTTTGCTCCCTATTTTTTTAAATTATTTCTTTCTTTCTTTTTTTCTACTTTTATTTTTCTGCTCCTACTTCTTTTTTCATTTTCTTCTTTCTTTCTATCATTTGCGCTATTCTTTATTTCTTTATTTGGTTTCGCATTCTTTCTTTCTTTCTTTTCTTCTTCGTTTGTATCATTTTTTCTTTCCTTCTTCCTTTTGTTTCTCATTTTTCTATGGTTTTTCATTCTTTCTTTGTCCCTTCTTTCCTTTTATTTTCCATTTATTCGATTCTTTCTTTCTTTCATTCTTGCCTTCATTCTTTCTTCCTTTCATTCTTTCTTTCTTTCGTTCATTCTTTCCTTTTCCCTTCTTTTATTTTCCATTTATTCGAATCTTTCTTTCTTTCATTCTTGCTTTCATTATTTATTCTTCATTCTTTCTTTCTTTATTTTTTCATTCTTTCTTTGTCCTTTCTTTCCTTTTATTTTCCATTTATACGATTCTTTCTTTCATTCTTTCTTTCATTCTTGCTTTGATTCTTTCTTTCATTCTTTCTTTCTTACAATTCATTCTTTTTTTGTCCCTTCTTTAATTTTCCATTTATACGATTCTTTATTTCTTTTTTTCTTTCATTTTTGATTTCATTCTTTCTTTCTTTGTACCCTCTTTCCTTTATTTTCCATTTATACGATTCTTTCTTTCTTTCATTCTTGCTTTCATTCTTTCGTTCATTCTTTCTTTCATTCTTTCTTTCTTTCTTTCTGTCATTCTTTCTTTGTCCTCCCTTTCCTTTTATTTTCCATTTATACGATTCTTTCTTTCTTTCTTTCATTCTTGCTTTCCTTCTTTGTTTCATTCTTTCTTTCAATCTTTCTTTCTTTCGTTCATTCTTTCTTTGTCCCTTCTTTTCTTTTATTTTCCATTTATACAATTCTTTCTTTCTTTCATTCTTGCTTTCATTCTTTCTTTCATTCTGTCTTTCATCCTTTCTTTCATTCTTTCTTTTTCCCCCTCTTTCCTTTTATTTTCCATTTATACGATTCTTTCTTTCTTTCTTTCTTTCTTGCTTTCGTTCTTTGTCTCTTCTTTTCCTTTTATTTTCCATTTAAACGATTCTTTCTTTCTTTCTCGTATTTGTTTTTCATTTGTCGATTATCGCCATGGTGACGCCAATCTTTATCAATAAAGCCAAATAACTCACAAAGTATTTTTATTTTTAAAAATGTGTCTGTGTTTTTTGTATCTATTTACAAAATTCCATTTTTGCTCGTTTTTTTTTCTCTTCTTCTTCAACTGTTGAATTTTTCCGTTACATTTTATTTCATTTGTATGGTTCATGGTTTTATCTTTCGTCACTTATAAAGGGCTTTATCAGAAAGAGTTCTGCCCCAGCGCCTCTTGCCGCCTTCAAAAATTGGCAATAACCTTAACCCGAGACGCAATGGCCCGAAAATGATAACAGCGACGTGGTGCCAAGGGTTTCTGATATTATGACTTTTTACAACTTACTCTTCTTAACTCAGTGGCTGAACACGCAGGGGGGAACCGATAATCTGTTTCATGAAATAAATTGTATAAAAAAACTCCTGCAGCTTTAATAGTAATGGTAATATTGTCCGTTTCCTTGTACGGAAACATTAGGTATTTATTGACCGAGCTGCCAGTTATATTTGAGTTACGCTTTTCTTCAGTCCTTGGCCATAAGGATGAGATCAAAATGTAGTATCTGTTCTTCTCATCTTCAATGCTAATGGTATATTTTTCAGTCCCCCCGCAGCGCACGAGGGTCGTATGTGGCACAAGGCCGAGTTTACCGTGGGTTCTCCGAGCCAGTAGGCTCGGCCAAAAATATTCCCTTCGAACCCGGATAAACGGGTTCAGGGTCGGTCTACCTCCCCGAACGAGACTCTGCCCTTCGGCATAGCCTTGTCCGGGTTCCTCTCTGCCTTCTGGCAGAGAGTTCAACCATCACAGCTGAAAATATTTCAGCTGGTCTTCAATGGTAATGTTAGACATTTCATTGTACGGAAACATTCTTTGGTTTGGGTTACGGCATATAAGCCTCAATGGGTTATTTAACGCTGAGAAGATTTTTATTGCTTGTAATATTATTTCTTCAAAAATTCATTGCTGGTAATATTTTTACAAAAAATTATCGCTATTTTTACATTTTCATAATGTTTTCACCTCAGTATGGGGGTTAACTATTTGCCCATAGCCGGGGCCCTAAAAGGCGCTAACCCCCTGGGTCAAGGTGGATCTGAGAACTGAGCTATTAAGAGGTGGTTCCACGCTTCTCAAATCAGAGGCCTTAGTGTTGGATGTAGTTTATCGTCATACCCAGGACGCGGAAGTAGTTTATTGTCTTACCCTGGACGCGGATGCAGTTTATCGTCATACCCAGGACGCGGACGTAGTTTATCGTCATACCCAGGACGCGGATGTAGTTTATCGTCATACCCAGGACGCGGATGTAGATTATCATCTTATCCAGGTTATGGATGTAGTTTATCGGCTTACCCAGGACGCGGATGTTGTTTATCGTCATACACAGGGCGCGGATGTAGTTTATTGTCTTACCAGGACGCGGATGTAGTTTATCGTCATACCCGGGACGCTGATATAGTTTATCGTCATACCGAGGACGCGGATATAGTTTATCGTCATTCCCGGGACGCTGATATAGTTTATCGTCATACCCAGGACGCGGATATAGTTTATCGTCATACCCGGGACGCAGATGTAGTTTATCGTCTTACCCAGGACGCGGATATAGTTTATCGACTTACCCAGGACGCGGATATAGTTTATCGTCATACCCAGGACGCGGATGTAGTTTATCGACTTACCCGGGACGCGGATATAGTTTATCGTCATACCCAGGACGCGGATGTAGTTTATCGACTTACCCGGGACGCAGATATAGTTTATCGTCATACCCAGGACGCGGATGTAATTTATCGTCATACCCAGGACGCGGATATAGTTTATCGTCATACCCGGGACGCGGATGTAGTTTATCGACTTACCCGGGACGCGGATATAGTTTATCGTCATACCCAGCATTCTTTGACCGAGCAACCAGTTGTACTTTATATTTTAAAAATATTTCTATTAAAACATTTTTCTGGAAAATAGTGTTTTTCTACTCTAGTAACTGTTATCGCTCTTTCGGGTACAGATGAACGTTTCATTCGTAACATTTTGTTTGATATAGTACGGAACTGCAACAACTTGATTATACCATTATTTTCTCTTTGCCAGTGTGAAGTTGCGGTCATTTTATATTAACAATGAAAGTCAGGCACGAATTTTTTTGCATTGACCTGATAATTTATCTCTTTACTACAATTCCTATTACTAGTAGAATTAGTAGACTACGTGTAAATAGTCTCGAAAGAGTTTTATAGTCTTTTTTTTTTTTACATAGAAACTGTTATTTACGGAATCGTCAAAATGCAAAGTGAACCGGCATACGTACTCCCAGATTTGTTTCCCTGATGACGTGTCTCGTTTTTATCTCGAATTAAAACATTTTTAGGACCTTACATTGCAAAAATACAACGTGCAATTTATATGCGTCGAGATTACCATTAAATATATCTTAATTGCCCTATCGCAGAGAAAACGCAAAGAATATGAGACCAAATTAAACTCTTATAAATATCAGACATTTTGACGGATGTTTTTATCGCTGAGAGCCCAGATTAGCCTTTTTTCCTATTTGATCGTCTCCGTGTCTAAGCGGATATAAAATTACAAATATCTTTTTCCATAAGATAATTAACAAATACGGCTTGGACATTACTGACAAACTTGGAACATCCAAAAAGCAATTAATTGGCTATAAAGCCACTAAGATGCAAGAGTGTCAAAGAAAATGTGAACAAAAAACATTATTAAAGAAAGAAATAATTTGGTTATTACACTACGTTGCCTCCATACTTGCTAAATTTCTTTTTTTACGTTCCCAAATAATGTAATCCTCCCGTTCCGAAATAGTTGTACCAAAAAAATTTTCATGTTCCAAAATAATTGTTCCAGTAGATAAAAAAACACCAAAAAGAACAAAAAATATCATTTATTCCTATACTCAACAGTAAATGAGTAATATTAGTGAATTGTCATATAAATAAGTGTGAAATATATCGAAACTGATATACATAAACAGTAAAATTAATAACAAAAATATCTGGGAAAGGTTTACTTTAACAAAAGCAGTTTTTGTTGCAACTCGTCAGAAATAGAAATGGATGCTTCAAGTTTTCCTTCTCTTTCGTGCTTCTCTTCAGACATGTGCCGGAGTTTATAGTTGTTATGACCGTCACCTAAAATAACTTGTTCCATTGCTAACTGCAAACTTACAAAATTATTGTTAAGCTTCGACTTCTGAAGTTTATTGAAGCTTTCTTCCACTGCTTCAATGAGCTGGTCAACATTATTTGGAGCTTGCTGGTGCTGAATTGATTGAATCGCATTAAAATAACCCAGATCAAGGACATTGAGATCAGGACTATTTGGAGGCTGGCAAACTAATTCAATTTACAAGCCCAGACGTTCTGCAGCTACGTTTAATTCATCTGCAACCTGTTTTATTGCACCACGCTTCAGGACACGATCTGTGGATCTTTCCAGCAGTGCTTGCAACACAGCACTACGTTCATTATTTGTCAATTCGTGCTTCTTGCAATTTCGTTTAGCATTTCTGCCAAAATAATATTATGAATGTATGTACATACATTCATAATATTATTTTCTAAGGATACGGGGAAATCCAATCATTTTAACAAGTCGTGGTAGGGTATTCATTTTCACTGACAACTATTGTATCAAAATATGAGTTACTTTCTTTTTAGAAAAAAAAACTATTGCCAGCAATACGTTTCTGAAAAAATAATTTTACCAGCTATAGGTTTTTATAAAACTAAATTCCAAAATAAATTATTCCAAAATTCGCTATAAAATGAAACAGGACTAAGGACTTTAATTAAATTCTATAAGTGAATTTGAAGTTTTTAGTTTCTGTTTTTGAAACATGGTAATTCATTTGTAGCGATGGGACCATATTTTTAAATTAGTAAATTTATAATATTTATGCTCTGTAGATTTGCATTGAGCACTGTTTTGTAAAAATAAAAAATAAAAATAATTAATAAGAACACCGGATTCTATATCTTACTGTTCTCTCTCTTTATTATATATATATATATATATATATATATATATATATATATATATATATATATATATATATATATATATATATATATGATAGATAGATAGATAGATAGATAGATAGATAGATAGATAGATAGATAGATAGATAGATAGATAGATAGATTTGTATGAATAGAATTTGGGTTAGACAAATAAATATGCATTTTCAAAAGATGAAAGCTTATTACTAGCGAGAATATAATTCTTGATGTAGATACTGTGATTAAGAAACTCGACCAGGAAGGTACTTTCATGTTAATGGGTATGGAAGAAGGTATTCATATGAGGCATTCAAAGATTAAATAAAATCTCATCGGTGCATCAGCCGACTGAGAGTAATAATAGAAAAGGAATTGAATTCGAAAAATATAATTACGGCCATTAACAATCTTGCTATCCCAGTTGTAAATTATGGCTTTAATACAATAAATTGGACCTGAAAGGGACTCAAGAAAACTGATGCAAAAAAAATTCGCCAACAACTCTCATGCAACAGCATGCACCACCATACGGTAGATGGTGACCGTCTGCATCTGCCAATGCGCCGTGAGTGTGGGGGGCATAATTCTACTGGAACTGTCTTCCAAAATTTCAACAATGAGACTTCTAAAGTATCTTGCAGTAATACAAGACCGAATGTTACATCTCGTAATGGAGGATGAAAAACGTAAAAAAGTTTTATTCTGTATCAAGTGAAGCCATAAATTCATGAGAATTCTAGTTAAATCTTGAAAGTAGCGTCGAAGTAGACAGAATTGCCACAAAAGCAGCAAATGAAACAAGAAGCGGAAGATCTAAACTAAAAGCAAATAGAGCAACACTGAATTCTAACCTCTACATAGCAAGTTCCTTCTCCGAAGCAAAAATGCTGATGCAGATTCGCTAACGACGAATGGCTAAGGAGTTTAGGACTTATGGGTGAGACTGAAGGGTTTATTCTTCTTGCGCCGGACCAAGTTCCAGCTTACACGCAACTTCGTTTATATGCCATGACCATTCAGGATGTAGGCAATCATGGCCCTTCACATCTGCCTATCCATTGTAGGTCTTAATAAGTTTTGTCTTTTTACTATTTCTCGCAAACACTGTTCTAACATCCATTGCTTTCCTCTGTCCCTATTTTCCTCAAACTGTCCAGTGGGTATCAGCTTTTCCAAGCCCTTCTTCCTCATTACGTTCCACAGAAAATTCACTGCCTCTTCTTGATGTTAGTTAAGTTTTCTTTTTGTTTCCATTTTCTCCAAAACCTTGTCGTTGCTCGGATCCTCAGTCCATGGTATCCTCAACATCTTTCTACGAAGCTAATATCTTGCATATTATTACAGACGCAAAATTATGCTATTTTACTAAAATATTGAACCTATTAGTCACCTTATCTCAGGTTGTCCAATACTAATATCCAGTGAGTACAAATAACCGTCTTGACAGAGTAGGTCAATATCTGCATTGGAAGATCTGTCATCAGCTCAGCTTCACCCAACTCGGCTTCAGTCACTTTCCCACCGCCGTAAGGTTGCCTCTCTGTGTCTTTTCTATAAATACTTTCATGGTAATTGTTCGGATCAGCTCTTCGCTATGGCATTCCCCATCCCATCCCTCGTTAGGTGGTTAGTGATGTCAGTTTGCAGGTGGATGCGGGGCGCCTTTCGTTTTACGTGAGTGTTTTCGTATTTGTTGTTGTGTTTGAATGAGTGTGTGTGCTTGGAATGAATGAATGTTTTATACTATTATAGTCCTGCATTGATTTCGGCCAGTGAACTGGTATTTCTGCCACATTTAGTGATTGTGGGTGGTTTATTACTAATATTTTTTTCTTTAGTTTCTTGTAAATATTTTTGTATTCATATTGTAAATACTGATTGGGGTTAGTTTTTAGAATTGTTATTTTATTCCCCTCCCCCGACAGATACTGAATCCAAAAAAGGGAACGCTGACTTTAAAATTTCAGTTTTTCTGTTTCTGACTAGTCTTGTGTATATGGTCTCTTCATGTTGACTTAAATATAAATATGTTTCCAATAATATGTCCTGAAGATGGTCTACTAGACCGAAACGTCTGACGTCGACAGTAAAACAAAATTAAAGCAGTAAACTTGCATATTCGGATTTTGCTTTGTCTTTTCCATATTTTTCATCATACCGTCGGATCTACATCCACATATTTGCTTACAGATACTGAATTGTAAATATGGGGACTAGTTAGTATTTTCATAGAGACAGTGAGGTATTATGGTGGTTGTAGTAAGAAAGGTACGTATGAATGTGGTGTTTTGGTGTAAGGAATATTGTTCGTACGATTGGGTCAGTGTTTGCGGCTAGCTAAGTTATAGTTAAGACAGAAGAAGACCGTCCGTTCCTCAATCCCTGATGAAACTTGACTAATGAATGGAATAATAATGCAAACACAAAATGTAGTTAGAATAAAATGTATTGAAACAAGGAAGTGTACACAATATTTACATATAGTCTTTGGTATATTTCTGGGAAGACCGTTCCTGGAGAATGTGTTGACTAAGTCGCAGTCGGGCAGAGTCTCTAGTTGGATCTCTGTATTCGCCCCCATGTCTTCCGGCACCAACCATATTTATATCGTCGGTACTCCACTATGCAAATTAGGTGGATCCTACCACAACAATCCCCCACTTCGGCCTTGTGCCACATTTCTGTGTATTTAACAGAATAAATATCGCTATTCGCTATGGTACCTAGACTTTTTGAATTTAAGCGCATTGCTAGACTGGCGTCGAGATCTCATCGATTTACAGTTGAGCTGGCTAGATGCAACCGCAAATTCTATGCTAACAGTTTCTTTTCTAACTCCTATGGAACCCTCTTCCGGCTCCATGTTTTCCAGACAACTTTAATCTGTAAAAGTTTTAGTGCAATATCAATTCATATCTTCTGTCTTTCTGATTCCACTTTTCTCTTCCCGCTCGTTAGTAATGTCTGTGTTTTTAATTCTTCCACACCCTGTAACCCCTTGTGTCTTTGAGGCGTTATTTGCAGTGCATGGAGTGATATCGATTTAAATGAAAAGCATTATGGGATAACAACAGCTTGACAATAGTATGAGTGTCATCCTGAAACTATAGTTGAGGGAGCAGATGTTTCAATCCTCTGGGATTTTTATATCAACACAGATCGAACGATAAATGCAAATTGCCGAGGCATTATTATCGAAGAGAGTAAAGAAAAAAGTTTGCACCGTGATTGATATGGGAGTAGCAAGTGATAAAACATCTCTGTGAAAAGTTTTTTGAAAAGGTAAGAAAATAAAAAGACCTGGAGATGGAAATAGAATGGATGTGTCACGTAAAAAAATAAAGCTGTTCCTACTCTGTTTGGAGATTTAGGTCTGATAAAGAAGGGAATCCAAGAATAAATCAACAAAATTCTTGCTGCACAATCTCTCCAGAACATCCAAACAATAGTTTTTAACAGGCACAACCAATATCCTATGAAGGACTTTGTCAATTTAAGTTTTTTTGTTAATAGTTGTCTTTTGTTTAATTAAGCGGAAACAACAAAAAATCACACCCTTTGTTTTCCCTAGGTCAATGGTTATGGCACCTGCATGTGAGTATTAATCTAATACAAGTCAAAAAGAAGTTTTAAATAATTATAATACAGACAGTGCTGTTCGATAAAAGTGACTCACCTGATTTTTTATTATACGGGCCTGTTCGATAAAAGTGACTCACCTGATTTTTTGTTATACAGGGCTGTTCGATAAAAGTGACTCACCTGATTTTTTTTTAATTAAAATTTTTTTTCGACTATTGTTTTGGGGTCAAACTAATTTTTAATCTTAGTAATATAAAGACCCCTTCCCGACCACCTAGTAAAAAACGTTTACACGCCCTAAGGTATTCTATTGATAATTATAATTTTAGATATAAATGAGATTTAGGGAAAAGCTTTGTGCAAAAAAAGTGACTCACTTATTTCCTGCAACTAGTAATCAATAGAAACATAACCATAACAGCTTTAAATAAAGAATAATAGAGGTATAATTTATTTATAATAGGTAATATAGTTCGAAATATTTAATAATCTATGGGTCCTCCTTTATTTTGAATAACCTTTTCAACCCTTTTTGGCATTGACTTGATTAGGTTCTGGCAAATCTCATCTCCAAGCATTGAATTCCATTCGGATATGAAATTCACAATCAAATCCTCTTTGTTGCTCAACTGCTTTCTCGAGAGCCTGTACTTTATAATGCTCCATAAGTTTTCTATAGGGTTGAGGTCAGGAGATTGGGGCGGCCATGTCATAACACTCACCTGCTTCTCATCAAAGTATTCCTTCATCAATTTTGATTTGTTCAAGGGAGTATTATCCTGCATAAAAATGAGCTTGGTGGGGTCGATTTGCACCCTTTCAGCAGAAGGGAGCAAACAAGTCTCTAAAATTCTCTTGTACTGCTCGCTCCTGAGAGTCTTTTCAATAGGTTTTAAGAAACCAGTTCCATGAAAAGAAAAGCATCCCCAGAACATTATACTGAACGGATGCTTGACAGTACTTACTGCTAAATTCAAAGAGCTTTCAAAGCTTCTTCTTCGGATTTTAGATCGCTTATCCTTTGAATTTAGCTCAACTTTCGTTTCATCGGAGAAGAGAACATTTAGTAAAAAAAAAAATCAGGTGAGTCACTTTTATCGAACAGCCCTGTAAAATAAAATATCAGGTGAGTCACTTTTATCGAACAGCACTGTAGAATAAAAAATCAGGTGAGTCACTTTTATCGAACAGCCCTGTCCATACAAATTAAGGAAGCAAATACAGAGAAAAAGTCATGAAAGCCTCGACTTGATACATTTGCAAGTAGAACATATGTATGAGATGAAGAGACACTTTTCTATGCTAGGAATTGGTATTAAGTTGCTTTAATTGCTATTTATTAAAAGAAAAAAAAAACTGATATCAAGTCAAGTTGAACTTGATGCCATTAAACCGGGTATAACAGCAAAATCAAGTCGAAGCAACAAAAAGTCTCTTTGTTTTCCCTTGGACAATGGTTACGACATCGGCATGTGAGTATGAAACAAATACAAGTCAAAAAGAATAGATTTACATAATTATGATACATACATACAAATTAAAGGAGCAAATACAATTGAACTTAATGTCATTAGAGTTAGGCTTTTCAAATAATCTTTGGTGTGAAATAATAATAAAAACAATACAATATATAGGTTCGCCTCCCCCTACGTTGTTAATTAGTTCCAAAAGTCATAAAAACAACTTAAGTAAAGAATAACCACACTATAAACCGCAAATAAACATTCTCCATTATGGTATTTATGATATATATATATATATATATATATATATATATATATATATATATATATATATATATATATATATATATATATATATATTGAACAATAAAAACTATTAAAAAAATTGAAATCTTCAGACACACTGGGTTGTAGATTAATATTCTTTCGTTTTTATTATTATTACTTCATTTAGATTCCTCGACTAGTTTCGGCCAACATGGCCATCATCAGGAGAAAAAAATATTTTTGCTTGCTGGTAGCAGTGAACTACAGAAATGAATGTCTTGATGGAGAAAATTAACTTTTGTCTGTAGTTTTCATTTGTTTTTTATCTTTTTAACATGAATTTTTCAACATTCCTTCTGTTGATCAAACAGTCTCTTTTAATTTGTTATTTAAGATAAGAGCTGGATGGATTCACGCTGCTCTGAATTCCCTTGGTCATTTTCACAGGTTTATTGGTTCCTGGGGAGGGATGTGTTTCTGTTAAGTGTGTGTGTGTGTGTGTGTGTTATTTGGTTCTTAGGGAGTGAGTGAGTATGATATGTGTAAGCGTGTATATTGCTGTGGGTGTGTGTTATCATTTGGCTCATTAGGGAGTGAGTGAGTATGATATGTGTAAGCGTGTATATTCGTGTGGGTGCGTGTATAAGTGTGAGGCATCAACACCTCCATAAGCATGTCTGTTTTGTGTGGGTGAGAAATGTAGGAAGGTTTTGATTTGTAGAGTTATATATTAATACTATCTATATTGTTAAATTTATGGTTTAGCCCGGCTGGATAGTGTGTTTTTAAACGTCGTATCCACTTATTTTCATGGAACTCTAAAATCTTTCTCATGTTATCTGCTCTGGACTTTTCTATTCTCTCAATTATAGTGAATTTGGCATGGGTTTTGAAATCGTGTTTTTCTAGGCGGAAATGTTGTTCTACAGGTAATAATTTTTCATGTGGAGTCGACTTAATTCGATTGCGATAATTATTAATTCTGTGGTGAAAGGGCCATTCAGATTTTCTTATATATTGTTTCTGGCATAGTGTGCATTCTAGGAGGTAAATTATGTTATGACTTCTGCAGTTAGAATCGTGGTAGATTTTAATTGATTAGACTTCAAACAATACTTTTTGAAGTTTGCTTTCTGCACCCAAAAAGGCAGATTTTGTAGTGTTCGCAAAGTATTTTAGATGAAGCTGGTCGACATATTCTTTAAACTTCAATAGGCTGGAGCTGAGTACCCCAACCGTTTCCAGGATGACTTTAACACTTTGCTCCAGCATGTTTCGCAATATGGACGTTTCAACTTTCCGTTCAGAGTTCGTGCTGAGTTTTTCCATTTGTTTTGTCACTTTATTGTAGTTATCTTCTATGGCGTCATCAGTTATTTGGCATTCATTTTCAGTCGAGTTGAGTACGACTTGATCTGGTCTTAAGTCTTCAATATCTATTTGAAAATTGACTATCTTTGCCCTACCTTCGCGTTTTCTTTCAATGGAATGTGATCGCAGAATTTCTCAAACACGTACCCATATTTTTTGCACAAAGGCCAATGCAAGTTAAACCAAACTAAAGCATTAATACTAGTAATAATACGTACATACAAATTAATAATTAATACTAGTAATAATACGTACATGAAAATTAAGGAAGTGAACACCGAGAAAAAGTCATGGAGAGCCCAGACTTGATCCATTTGCAAGTAGAAAATCGGCATGAGATGAAGAGATAATTTTCTAAGCTGGGAATGGGGATTAAACTTGCCTGAATTGGTATTTATTAAAAGAAAAGCTGATCTCAAGTCAAATTGAACTTAATGTTATTAAACCGGGTGTAACAGCAAAATTGTCCAAATCGTGTAACAGCGTAATTGTCCATCCCACAAAATGTTTAATATCGAAAAAGACACGAAACTGATTGAGTTTTTTCCAGGTTTTCACATAAGACATTTAGCCATCTTGATACCATTTGTCGTTTCAGTTATTCAGCTAGAAAGAAAACTGGTTAAAATCGTTTTCTGTCAGCGCCACTGACTTCCCAAAAGAGCAATGACGGGAAGAAAAAGATCATTCAGACCTTCAGTAATGGTACCAAAATTCATACTCAGGCTTCCATCTTCAAAGTCCATTCAAGAACAATCAAGAGAACGGTGAATAAATTTAAAAAAGCGGGGACAGTAGACAGGAAAACTGAATCATGAGGTCACAATAGGAAAAAGGATCATCATTTCAACTAAAGGGATCATTTAGAAAAGATCCAATTCAATCCATAAGTCGTTTGCCACGTGGGAGAGTAGTTTCAGCTATGACAGTCCAAAGAGGGGAGAGAAAAAACTTCAACATGAAATCGTACGGGAAACGTGTAAGACAACTTGTTACTGCAGGACAGAAAGTTAGAAGTTTAGAGAGGGAAAACATCATCTTGAATAAGTTTTTAAAAAATGATCGTGGAATAATATATATATTTGAACTTTATTTCAATCTTTCTTGTGCTTCCGATCCTTAGCTATGATTAATTCATGATGAACATGTCATTTTTGTTTATGATCGATTTCATCACGATTCTTCTGTTAAGCTTGGAGAGTAATTATACTTTCTTATTGCTCAAAGTAGACACCACTAGTGTTATAAAAAAAAACTCGGAAAATTCCAGTAAGATATCTTTAATCATTTCTAAGATATAACTGTTCAACGCTTAATCTAGCACATAGATAATTTTTCTTTTACATAATTTTGCTGTTACAAATATTCTTCGATGTGAAAAAATAATAAAAAAGAACACAATACAATATATTTCATTTGAGAATAGAGATTTACAGCTACAAGTATCTCAGGTAAATTAATACAATTTGATTTTAAATTTCGTAACACCCTATTAAACATGGTAGAAAACAAATGTCCCCATTAGAAACTATATTCAACATAGGGTTTTATGAATAATCCTCTCAGTTTTTCCAGTTCGTATCAATTTATTATGAATCTAATACTTTCCATCTTAAGGATATTTAAATGAACTTTCATGACCAAATCTCTATTCATCATAGCGACTTTCAGTTTGACATTCAAATTAAGAATTATTAGAATTAATCTCTATTCAATTGAAGTTTTAAATTTATATTCACAAAGAACAATTTAAATGCACCATTTTGGATATTAAGAAAATGTTATCTTTTCGTTTTTTGCCTAATAAAAAAAATATAAAACAAAATTTTGAGTAGAAATGGCGGAGAGAGTTGACATTTTTTAAAACAAGACGGATGTTATCATATGATATTGACTTGATACAATTTGATGAATGGTAAGAAGGAAAAAAAATACAGTAGAATCCCTGACAGCCAGATTAAGACGGCCTTCCAGATATGAGGAATTAGTTACAAAGTCCCGATATGAGCGGTTATATTTAGATTAAAATAAAAGAACTTAAATCAGTTTTATTTTCAATGTTTTATAGTAAACAAAATAAGCTAATGGTGAGATGAAATATAACGGAATTGATTTTAAGGGAAAAGAAATAAATTATGTAATGTTAATGAAAATTCATTAAATTAAGTATGCCACGTCTGCAAAACAAATAATATAACAAGGATTTTTTAATCGCTGTTGCATGATGATTCTTTCTCTTCTAATGCCATTCTCAACTTTTTCCGCATTTCGTTTTGTGTTTGTTCGTGAAATTTAAAAAAAAAGACACTTCTTAACTCTTCGCGCATTATTACAATCGCCATAGCTGAATGCTGGCTTTCTTTCCATAAAACTGACAACCTTTTCAGTCGTTTTTTCAATTTCAGTCCAGGTTTCATTACATGTTTTTTTTTTATTTCCTTATTCATTGTGACAGTGTTGAATACTGGAGAATGGTTTCTTTGGAAGATTTTATATCATACAATGTTGACTTTCCTATGTTGAACTCAGCCATTAGTTACAATGAACTTTCACCAGCGTCTAGTCAGTTTAAAATTTCCACTTTTTGCAATAACTGCAAAGTTGTTCTTTTCCTCTCATTCCCCATCATCTTTTGCACTAATACAAGCCATTAGGGTGAAATAAGCGGAAGCAATTATCCAAAGTAAATTTCCTGAAAAACAGAAATGTCAAATCAGTTACATATCACCCAAATAGTTCGAATATACACATCAAAATCATGTCCGGATATGAGGGATTCCGGATATGGGGGATTCCGGATATGCGGGATTCCGGATATGAGGCACTCCGGATATGAGGGATTCCGGTTATGAGGCACTCCGGATATGAGGGTTTCCGGATATGATTCTACTGTATACCACTCATTGCATAATGTATCAATACTGTTGATGATGACCCCACAGACATCGAAATTAGAAGGAACATCTTCAACTGTGGTCACAGTAAAGTAAGAATTCTAAGCGCTAGACTTAATGGCAATGATTCTACCATTAGAAATTTATTTATTAGGCGTATATTGTCCCGTAGCAGGTGAGGAAAAAAAAACGTATACACTTCGGCCTTTGAATTCAACACCGTAAACGAAAACTCGTCACTATCTTTTGGTAGAAATAATGACAGTTCACACATTGAAGAATTTTGTGGAGTGTCAGGACAGGCTTCTTCCTGAAGCGATATGATATTTAGATATTATAAAAAAGACTGCTTGATTGCCGACGTAGAAAATTGAAACGGTGAGTCGGGTTCAGTTTCTCTTCTGTTGCGTTTTTTTCGCAGCAATTTCCTTGGGAAAATAATTAAACTGTTAACCTCGCCGTTCAAAGCGATAAGTCTAATAGAAGCGTAGATTTAAATATTATGAAAAGGACGTGTTTGATTGTCGACGTGGACAGTGATATGGTGTTGCGTTTTTTTTCGCACTAATTTCCGTGGGAAATAATTAAGCCCTTCCAAGCTACAGGTGAAATAAAAGTGTAGATTGCACTCCCTAGCCTTGAAAACTCTGAATTAAAATCTGTGAAACCAATCTATTATCTTTCCCAAAAGGTGATGGCGATTCAAATGTTCACAATCATTTTCATTATGAACATTTGAATTTGTGGAGAGCCATAATCACTTACATCCTGAAGTAATACGTCACTTAAGAAGGAATCTAAACTATTGTATTTTGTTAATCGGTACTACCTCATGCAAGACAGTAAAGCCACTAAAATAGAGAGGTTTACAGGGCGTGGAAGAATTAGGAACAGAAACATTAATAAGGATCGGCAAAAGGAAAGAGTAATCCGAAGGACATTAGATGACGATTGATATTGCATTTAAACATTTGAAGATTGAAAGCATGGAGCCGAAATGGAGTTCCACAAGCAATAAATGCGCGAAAAGAAACGGCAAGCATAGAATTTACGGCTAAATCTAGCCAGCTCAACTATAAATTGATCAGCATCGACGTCTGTCTACTATTGCACTTAAATTCAAAAAGTCTAGGTACCATAGCGAAGAGCTCGTTCGAACAATTACTATGAAGTTGAGCTGTCAGATTAGGACCGAAAATATTGATGATTCTTTTTAGGATTTTGTGAAAGAACTCAAGGAAAATAAATAGCAACCTCACCGGACCATATGTTGCAGATACAGAGAGGCAACCTTAAAGCGATGGGAAAGTGACTGAACCTGAGTTGCCAGATCAGGACCGATAATATTGATGATTCTTTTTTTAATTTTATGAAGACGCTTAAGTTAAATAGCAACGACACCGGACCATGTGTGGTAGATACAGAGAGGCAACCTTAAAGCGATGGGAAAGTGACTGAAGCTGAGTTGCCAGATCAGGACCGATAATATTGCTGATTCTTTTTTTACTTTCATGAAGAAGCTTAAGTTAAATAGCAATGGCACCGGACCATATGTGGTAGCAATATTGTAAGCATGCTCCTCTCGTAGACTTATAGATATGTAAGATAGTTTCTAAAGTGAAATTAAGCCGCACGACACCGAGAACCGGTTTCCATAGCAACTGACCTGGCAACGGATTCAATATATTCTTTCCACTTCATGTCAACTGATAACGTGAGCCCGAGAGAGCGAAAAGAGTCACTTTCCTGGAGGTTAGCATTAGACAAAAATGATTCTTTTCGAACTTGAAATTGAGTGCGGTACTACAATCGAATCCTCTAAATGATATGGAAATGAATTTTCCGTCGTTGTATTCAAGTAGTAATTCATTGAATTTTTGTTTTTACATTTACAGGAGCAATAAATTAAGACCTGTCCTTTTCCACTGTTGCTTCACATAGGAAAAAGTTACTAATTTACGGGCTGCGGTCGTCTATTAACTGACATATTATTCATGAGATCCGTCGTATTTAGACGGGGAATAAGAAACCCGGGGCCGTCTAGCGAGTTGGCTTGTCAGCATGAAAAACGGACTAAGTGACCGTAGCGCCACCAAGCGCTCAAAGGCGGAACTAAATCGTTGATCAACCGCTAATCAACTGATTTATATTCAGAGATTTCGCGCTTTTTTTTCTTTCATATATTTTATTCATATTCCTTTTGACCTCAATCAAAGACAGTGTTATTGAGCTGTGCCGTATCATTTGTCGAGAAGCATTACTGCCATTTATTTTCAAAATGATCAAGAAAACTTGGTTTTCCGCGTTTTTTTTTTTGTTTTGTTTTTTGGACGTTGGTAATCATGCTTCTCCACGATTTCCTGTCCGTTTTATGTCTTAATAAATTTCGTCCTTCGGTTATCTATCTGCTATCCTGTTTCTACTTTCATTTACTGAAGTTCGCTGAGTAGGTCCCGCGTTCATTTCCTCTGTCTCATGCTTACGGCCGCTTCACGTTGAAACAGCGGTTCCTGTACGAAAACCGAAGTTAAGCAACGTCGAGCCTAGATGGGTAACCGCTTGGGAATACCAGGTGCTGTAAGCTTGGATGTGTGGGTAGTGTAATGGATAATGGCTCCGAATTGTTAATCAGAGAGTCGAGTTCCCGGACAATCACCGAAGTTAAGCAACCTCGAGCCTGGTCAGTACCTAGATGGGTAACCGCTTACGAATACCTTGTGCGGTAAGCGTGGATATGCTGGTGGCGTAATGGATAATGGCACGGAACTCTTAATCGGATAGAATAGTTCCCGTACGATCACTGAAGTTAAGCAACGCCGAGCCGCTTGGAAATACCATGTGCTGTAAGCTTGGATATGCGGGTGGTGTAATGGATAATGGCTTGGAATTGTTAATCAAAGAGTCGAGTCCCCGTACGATCACCGAAGTTAAGCAACGCCGAACCTGGTCAGTACCTAGATGGGTAACCGCTTGGGAATTCCAGGTGCTGTAAGCTTGGATATGCGGGTGGTGCAATGGATAATGGCTCGGAATTGTTAATCAGAGAACAGCGTTTCAATTCCCGTTGGGTTCGTTTATTTGCTTATGCACGAATACCCTTTGGAAAGGAATGAATTCACTTCCCCACCAGCTATGGATTAATTATTAAAACTTGTATCACTAAATATGATTATCTCCCAAATTAATGCGTTATACATGAGTAAGATCTGATCAAAACTCCAACATATAATAATTTTTGTTATGACAGTTGTTCTGGTTAATAATATGTTTTCATTAATCTTGAAAAAAAAAAAAAAACAAAACATGTCCGTATTCTTTTTCCGTAAATATTTTTCATCAAAAAATTATTTTTTAAACTAGATAAAGCACGGTGCGATAATGGATAGCAGCTCGGATTGTGGAATCGGAGAGCCGAGTTAGAATTCAAGTCGAATCCATTACATTCACTTACGTGCTAATACCCTTGAGAAAGGTATGAATCCTCTTCTTCTCTCCCCAGCTATGGGTAAATAGAAGGACAGACCGTGTTCTACCGCGCGTGTATAGATAGAGGCAGGGTGGGGTAATGGATAGCGGCTCAGATTGAGGAATCGGAGAGCCGAGTTCGAATTCCAGTCAGGTTCACTTTCGTGCTAACCCTTTGGAAAGGTATGAATCCTTTTTCTTCTCTTCCCAGTTATGTGTAAATAGCAGGACAGACCGGGTTCTATAGCCTTGGATAGCAAGTGGTATAGGAGGAGGACAATTCTGAATTCAAATTGATAGACCTTAAATTATATAATTATATGTATATTATTTGTTAGTGTTAATAGCACGGTGGAGTAATGGATAGCGGCTCGGATTGAGAATTCGGAGAGCCGAGTTCGAATTCCAGTCGGATGCATTACATTCTTCCGTTCATTTATCGAAGTTCGCTGAGTAGATCATGCGTTGATTTCCCCTGTCTAAGGCTTACGTTGAAACACCGATTACCCATACGACCACCGAAGCAACATCGAGCCTGGTCAGCACCTTGGGATAGGTATGAATTTTCTTCTCACCCCACCCCAGCTATAGGTAAATAGTAGGAGAGACTGTATTCTATAACCATGTTTGGCAACCGGTCTAGTAGAAGCAAAAACTCTGAATTCAAAACCGGTCTGTAGAGGGATGGGCTCCATAAGACAATCTTGCGCAAGAAACGCCACTTCTGCTGTAGCTGCAGTACACATGGTGACCCTACAACCCAAATGGTCACGGGATAAAATTTGAAGAATGTTCTAGAGCTAATCTAGCGGGATATTTGTCTGAACTGCAATGCAATAGCATTCAAATTTTTTAATCGTTAGAAATGGTATGCCTTTTTCTGTTTTGAATAAAATTATTGTTGACCATCTTCACCATAGTCTATGAATATAGAATCCAGCACAGTACGTAATCGGTTCAATGAAACAACGTTAAAGATTAACACTCACGAGTCAGAAACTCTACCTAATCTGACTATATCGCCAATACCACCAGCAGCTGTTCCGTAATTCTTCAGTCTTCGATATCAAAGGCTGGCAGTGAATATTCCGGAAAAAAACATGGCCGCCTTTATACACGTCGAATTGAATATTTTAAGCCTTCTGATTGGTTAACACTTCCATTGGTGAACTATAAAATGAGTCAGCTCATTTTGGCTGGCTCACTAGTACACCAAGGTACTCCAAAACTCCAACAGTTATACCCAACGCTTTGTTATTGATCCAATATAACAGTGATTCCCAAACTTATCTGGTCCACGTTTTCGGAATTAAACTTTTCTCGAGCCTCACCAAAGGTAAATCCCGCTTAAAAGGCGCAAGCAAAGAAGGTCTTGAGAGAGGGTTAAAGGAAGATAACCACAGATTCGAAGTCACAATTTTTGCATTGATAACTCTCTCCTCCAATTTGCAGACCCTAGCTACCATATTCTTAATACTTGATATAATCCCTAAATATCACAATCATAAAATCGGTCAAGAATTATTTATAACTATTTATACTGGAACTCATGCCTGCAATTAACAGTAAATCATAAACATATTTTAAATTTTGAAATCATATTACTTTTTGGCATGTGATTTTTTTAAAAAAAATGTTTCTAAATCGTTCTTTGTTTTTCAATCATTCTGCCTCACCTACTACCCTCTTCCGGCACACCTATGAGACGCACCGCACCGTCTGGGAACCGCTGCCTAACAACAACAGTGATATAATAACTAAAAGCAAGCAAACCACAAGGACACATGGCTCCGTGGATAAAAGTATTCGTTGGATCCAGCCACTGGATTCAAACAATACTTTTATCCACGGAAAGAGTTGTGAGTTCAATACCTGACTACTGCAGTATTGAACAAAAACTCAAAGAGTTGAGTTAAAAGTAACTGAGACATTCGGATGGGGCGTGGTACGTGGAACTAGAACAATCTACCCCGGTGGACGAAATAAAGGGTTCAGTTGGAAATGCAAATCACCTGAAGAAGGCCGAAACGTCGTGAATATTGCAATAAAGACAACAGCCCGAACAATGTAAATAAAATAAAATATCCTCTTTCTTGACACTTAATCAGATCCTCAAAAATAGATAAATTGGTGAAAATATCTGAAAACATGTACAAAGGATTCTTCTTCTATGTTTTATGTCCCTACAGGACATTGACAATCATGGCTCTCCACAATTTCCTGTCCGTTGTAACAGTAAATTCTGTCTTGTTGCCTTTACACAAACTTGTTAGGCGGATTATACGCAGTTTACCTGTGTCACTACTGCCTGCAATAAGTCCTGTGAGTGCTAAATTTTCTAAACCTTTATTCCTCATTATGCGCTCTTGAAATTTCAACTGTTTTTTTTTTAAGTTATCTATAAGTATGATTTTACTTAACATTTTCTGCTTAAAAAAATAGACGGTATCCACTATTATTCTGAAAACGGCTCTAAAAGCCCGTGCCTCCAACCTCTAGATATATGCTGATATAAG
This sequence comes from Acanthosepion esculentum, assembly GCA_964036315.1. Taxonomy (NCBI): domain Eukaryota; kingdom Metazoa; phylum Mollusca; class Cephalopoda; order Sepiida; family Sepiidae; genus Acanthosepion; species Acanthosepion esculentum. The sequence continues at coordinate 22,025,751 of OZ038485.1, read as the reverse complement.
TATATTAGGTCGCTTTCCAGAGCATCAGTACAAACAAACAGAAAAGATGTGTTTTCACAATCAAACCCAAAAGAAATATTTACGGTAAGATAATCGACACTAAGAAATGTTTATTTTACAAGACGATTTGATAACGTATAGTATGGATAAATTTTATAAATGATTTTTATCTTACATCGTCTTCCCATTTACTATAAGAATTAGGTCCCCAATTTTTCACATCTTTTAGGTTTTTGACCTGCTTTACGCGCGTGCGCACACACACACAGACACACACACACAAACACACACACACGCACACACACACACACGCACACACACGCACACATAGACACACAATGATCAAAATTTGTGCTTATAAACAGAAATTGAGACTTTGATAGCCAGACGCTTATCTGTAGCTAAATCGTATAGCACGTCAGATCAAATGACGCTTTCCGTATAGGTATACAAGGTTCGATTCCTGTCGGAGAACGTATATTCTTATATGAAATTTCACGACAATGTAGGTCGCTAAATGTAATTAATACTATTTAATTAAAAAACAGAGCATTTACTGAAATAAATTATATCCATATAAATAACATAATATATATATATATATATATATATATATATATATATATATATATATATATATATATATATATATATATATACACGCACATAGCACATATATAAATACATACATACATACACATATATATACATACTTAAATGCATACAGATACACACACACACATATATATACATACATTCACACACAGATATATGTATATAAATATATATATATATATATATATATATATATATATATATATATATATATATATATATGAAGAAATATAGTCTTAAGATGTGCTATATTTATGGGATAAAGTGCTCAATATCAGAGATAGAGCGTGTGTAAATTTAAAAGTGAACATAGAAGTCAGCACTTAGAGGCGACAGTCTGTTTCATGCTAGATGCAATCATCAGGCCTGACTTTTGCATCTAGCATGAAACAGACTGTCGCCTTTAAGTGTTGACTTCTATGTTCACTTTTATATATATATATATATATATATATATATATATATATATATATATATATATATATATATATATATATATATATATATATAGTAATGATGCAATATGGTAGTCCATATGGAATTTCCAGGATGATATAGATCCAGGGAGAGCTCTATGTCAAAAGACAGAGCATTTTCTATTTCTAATTCTAACAGTTGAAATATAATCCTTGAAAATGGCTAAATGTATAGCCGAAAGCGCTCGGATAAAAAGAACATTCGGACAGTTTTTATATAATTTATCCTCTGAAAAGAAAAACTTTATTAGATCGCACGAGAAATTATATAAAAAACTAAATAAAAGCACCTTGTCAGTCGTTTTTAATGAAATGTGCATGAAAGAAGGATTGCTGCCTAAATACACAAATATATATATATATATATATGTGTGTGTGTGTGTGTGTGTGTGTGTGTGTGTGTGTGTGTGTGTGTGTTTCTAAAGACGCAATGAATTATTAATCCGACATATTTTTATCAATTTAGACGTTATTTTTTTGCGTATACCCATATTTGAGCAGACTAAAAAATAAACTGACCGTCTGCTCAAATACGGGTATCCATTAAATATATCGATTAATCTCATAAGAATATGTTACATTCATAAATAAAGATTACGTATTTATTAAATTTATGAATAAATTTAAATGAATACTTAAAAAATAATCCTGAATATCCGAGAGATCTTATTAAAGAAAAAAGCGCAGGATTCTAACCTGCTAAAATCTCGTCTCTTCCCGGACATCTCTCCTCCTCGGCCCTGTTGATCTAATCTGGCTTTCTGTCGACATGCAGCCGCTCAGTTCGCACCCAGCTTCTGCCATTATCTCAATCCTCGCGTGGCTGTTGGATTAGGTGAGTTATACAGTTTCCAAACTCGTTTAGGGATTGGTGCCAGTATAAATCGTCGATCGTCCAGTGTTGGTTCTTCAAGTGTTGCAATTCTTACTGACATCTCGAATTCATCTCTTTCTCACCGGTTACAGAAACAGAAGACATCACAATTCTATGGGATATTTACAGACAGGAAGATTGAATCAAATATGAAAAGAAAAAAAAACTGTCTACTAATTGGTATGGCTTGCACAGCCGGCTGTAACAGGAAATGTGTAAAACTAACGAAGTCTAAAGACGTGGAAATCGAAATAGAAATATGTGGAAATGGAAAACAAGAATAGCATAACCCTCCCTCTCTTCCCGGACACGTCTTCTTCTTGGCCCCGTTGGTCTAGTCTGCTTTTCTGTTGACATGCAGCCGCTCAGTTCGCACCCCGAATTGTTCCAATATCTCAATCCTCGCACGGCTATTGGATAAGCAGAGAGATACAGCTTCCAAAGTGGTTTAGGGATTGGTGCCAGTATAAATCGTCGATCGTCCAGTCTTGATTCTTCAAGTGTTGTGATTCTTACTGACGAAGAAAGTTCTCTTTCTTCTGTTAATCAAAAAGCCGTGGTGAACTTCTTGTTGACGACTAGGCTAACTAGAAATAAAGTCAAGCTCTCACTGAAGAAATAATAATGCCAGTTTTGGGGTAAATATAGACGATTAGATGAAGGCGAATAAAATAATTTATAATATTAACACAAAAAATATTAGAAAGTGGCGACTTGGAATATCGATCTATGTGTTCAGCAAGAATGAATCAGAAATGCAAGTGACTATTGGGCATCTTCCACGTGTGGTAGTGAAACTGCGTGTGTGTCTGACGACCCGTCTGTCCCTGACGTTCAGGCCTGTCTACCCTGTACCGTAAAAAACGAGCTGAATATATACATGATTCTCCGCCCACATATCAAACTGTTCCCATGCCAAAATAACTCAATTTACCATTGTTTGAAGTCGGAATTAAAAGACCAAATCCTTTGTTTTGATTTTACACCATTTTATTCAGTGCCATTGCTCCAAAAACTCAAAACATATTCGGACGACATTTCCGTCAGAAATGGAATCAAAAACACATGCTCAGACCTGTCCAATTCGAGGTCACACCAGGCCTCTAGACAAATATCCCTACCTGGGAAAATTATTAAGGTTTAGATTAACACGCACCAATCCATTCCAAATCGTCGCCTTGAAATTTAAAAACTGTAGTTTGAAAAAAAATTACTTCATGGACGTCCGTACGTAAAAAGAATCTCGTGGGGAAGCCATATTGTTTTTATGCAGACATATTAAAGCAAAATCACGGCAACCCCGAGATTTGAGAAAATATAAATATGCAAGAGGCGGGGT
>OZ038485.1:21987447-22017447 GCA_964036315.1 Acanthosepion esculentum | reverse complement strand
TTCGAATGTCGAACTGAACCCTTTATTTCGCTCACTGGGGTAGACTGTTCTATTTCCACGTGCCATGTTTAAAGGATGTCAGTTACCAGTTATCTCCTGTTAATTTCCCGCCTGAAAGTTCTCCACTGCCTTAACTGGGTATTGAATACACACTGTTTGGGTCCTGTCACTGGACCTCACTAACGCCTTTATCCACTGTGCCAAGTGTCGACATTCCAACCACCTGAAGAAGGCCGCGATTCTTTATTCCTATATAACATTTCGACATTATGCAGATAATAAAGCAGCAATCTACTGAAATGCATAATGTTCTATTACAAATATACAGCGTAATGCTTTCGCCTTGCTTCCAGAAAATATTATTTTCTGAATGTTAAAGTCAGATGACTTGCAGGTGAGTGAAGAGGCTATTAACATTTTTCTCCATTAGTTAAATAAATATTTATTAACTATTCATACTTAACTAGTTATGTCAATTTACAAGACTAATTTTAAAATCTCATCCAAATTACATCGCAAAAATTGTAACCAAGTGCCGATAAACTTTCCAATAAAAACATTTTTTTTTCTGCAGAAGTATCGAGACATTAAAGAAATCTAAAACTTGCATTCATCAACTCTGACGTGACACACTGGCCAAATTTGATTAACCCCCTCAAAAATAGATTTTGTGAACGAGGGCTTGCAGGAGGTTTTTTCAAATAATGAACTGCAAGATGTTCGAATGAATGGAACGACGTTGCAGTTGTCGAATTTACCTGCACATTCGCAAGGTGTGGAAAGGAGCAGTTAAATTAACGACTGGAGCTTCAGAAATTGTACATGGACAAGAAGCAAGGTAGAAGCAAAATTATTACTACATTATATGGGCCTATAAAATACGACCTTCATTTACTTCAAAGGGCAATTATAATGAACAACTTTGCTATAAAAGGCTGCGATGGATAAATTGTCGTCTAAATTACGCAAACGTTACAAAATAACACTGACATAACATTTTAGCATGCCTAGTTACTAAAAGTACACAAGAATATCTTCAAATACTAAAGAGTAAATTAATTCAATAAAATCGACACTGGACTCAACTACGACTTCCAGACGACTTCTGAATCTCCTGCAACTCTTCTGGACTGTTTTCCGTGTTGGTGAATGCTGCCATAATCCTTGTTTTCAGTTCATATTTGATGTTACAAGGAGTTTTTTTTTGTTCTCTCGCTCAACTGCACCCCACAAATAATAATCAAGAAAGTTGCAGTCTTCATAGTTAGGCGGCCGGATGTAAGCGGTGCTCTGGTCGCAGAAATTGTCTGACTACCATGATTGGATTTTCCTGCTTGTAGGGCTTGGTGCAGAATCCTATTGCCAGGCATATGGTCTTCCAGGCGCCAGTCTCTTGACACAGGGCAACACTACCTCTTCAAACGACTTGATGTAGGCCCCCGTGGTTAGTTTGAGGCCCTACCAACAAATTAGGGTGTTCTTTTCTTATGGCAACGATCAGAGTGAATTTTCCGATCTGCCATACCTTCGTAATCACCATTAGATTCATCAAGCTCTTTCCAAATCCTTCGCACTCTCCTCAGATTGATGCGCAAACACACTGAAATGTTAGGATTAGAGCTTCCGGCGCAAATGCGAAGCAGTACAGCATGACGTTTCCAAATTTCTTGCGGAGTGAATTGCGTTGTGGTGATTTTTTTTCTCACAGACGGTGCCCAACTGACCCTACTATAATGTGCTGTCAACAAAATCAAAAACAAACAATGCGCATGCGCGTAATTAAATATATAAAATGGCGATAATTTACAAATAGCATCCTGTATTATGATATATGATATACAGTGAAGTAGTTTTAGTGTGATTTTCTATAAACAACGCAAATTTTAAACATTTTGTTTTATAATATCTGACCAACAATATTGTGGTGTTATATACACTTTTATCTATTTTTCTTTATTAATTATGTCCTAACAAATTGTCTAAAATCCTATTCATTGATTAGCCTTTTACGTAAACTTTTACAATTTTTTACACAATTTTTACTTATTGAATACAGTACAAAACTGTATATTTTGCTTGGGGTGAATCATAATTAGAATTCTGGTTGGTTTGTTGGTTGGTTGTTTGGGGTTTTATGGCATATCGACTACTATCCAGTTTCCACATATTTATTAAATATATATACTTTGTAAACGTAATTTAAGTATAACGTTAGCAACATCATTGTTTCAGAAAAGTATAGCTGGCAACATCATTGTTCCAAAAACGTATAGCGGGCAACATCATTGATTCAAAAACGTATAGCTAGGCAACATCATTGATTCGAAAACGTATAGCTGGCAACATCATTGTTTCAAAAACGTATAGCTGGCAACATCATTGATTCGAAAACGTATAGCTGGCAACATCATTGATTCGAAAACGTATAGCTGGCAACATCATTGATTCGAAAACGTATAGTTTTCGACATCATTGTTTCAATCATAATACAGGATGCTATTTGTAAATTCTGGTTTGTACCTGTTTTATATTTAATGCGTCCAGTACAAGAAATACCGACTTTATTTTGATTTATTCCTGAAAGTATAAAAGTCAGATTATGAGCAAAAATCTGCGGAAATTACGTATTTCTGTACATTTTTTTCAGATGAAACTTTATAGGCATCAAAATTGGTAAGAGGTATGTATCTAATTTTTCGTGTGATTACTTACCACATCAACCCCATTTTTCATACCGAGTGCAATACTGACTTTCTAAAAAACAGTGAAAAATCAACCTACCCTATTTTAATATTATCGTCGTCCTGACGAACTATAGCAGGAGATTTAATCTCTCTCGTGCGTAACATTACATTTTTATTCAACTCCGGACTACGTCAATTACAGCAGGCTGGCCGAAGTGCATGTATGGTGTCCCCTGGCCCTCATTCGAAATTATCGTGTGCTCTTTCTGAGACACAGTTCTCTCTGAGCCGGATGATTATGTTTGCGACACGGTTCCGAGCCACACGTTCCCGTCACGTGTTCACGTCTATCGAACAGTGACTGTTAGACCCTGAGGCGCATATATGCAGTTGGCGGCGTGGAGTATTTCTGGTATTAAGACCTATTTTTACACTTTCATAGTGTTTTGACCCCAGTTTGGGGGTTAACTGTTTGATCATAGCTGGGACTCTAACAGGTGCTACCAACCCGGGTCAGGGTGGACCTGGGAACACCAGCAATTAAGTGGTGGTTCTACGATCATTAAAACCTCCCGATAAGAGGACCTGATGTTGGACAGTGTTTATCGTTTTACCCAGGACGCATATGTAGTTTATCTTCTTAACCAGGACGCGGATGTAGTTTATCTTCTTACCCAGGACGCAGATGTAGTTTATCGTCTTACCCAGGATGCAGATGTAGTTTATCGTCTTACCCAGGACGCGGATGTAGTATATCGTCTTACCAAGGACGTAGACGTAGTTTATCGTCTTACCCAGGACGAGGATGTCGTTTATCGTCTTGCCCAGGACGCGGACGTAGTTTATCGTCTTACCAAGGACGCGGATGTAGTTTATCGTCTTTCCAATGACGCAGATGTCGTTTATCCTCTTACCAAGGACGCAGGCGTAGTTTATCGTCTTACCCAGGATACGGATGTAGTTTATCGTCTTCCCCAGGATACGGATGTAGTTTGTTGTCTTACCCAGGACGCGGATGTTGTTTATCGTTATACCCAAGACGAAGTTATTGGTAAATTTACTGAAAACGAACGATGCCAAAATATTAGGCACACTTCAGTAAACTGCATTTAACACTAAATTTTATGTCCTCTGTCTGATGGAAAATAAAACCTGATGATGAATTGCGCGAAGCATTCGAAAGTACTAGCAGAAATAAAAAAAAATACACCATATCCATTTTATTTATGAGGATCTCATCATTCGGAGGATAATCAGTAGTATAATGCTTATGTTTATGTCTACTAGCGAAGTGATTTCGCCAATAATCGCATTCATATTGCTGAATGATTCAAGGTATGATTGACTCTTTGTAATGTAAATATATGCTGCCTATTTTATTATGTTCATACAAAACAATTGATCCAGCAGTAAAGAATTCCTATGTTTATAAAAACAATTGATCCAGCAGTAAAGAATTCCTGAGGAAAAAAACAAACTACAAAGTAAGACATATCACTCTGTTACTTGAACTATCTACTTAGTTCATATCATATTAAATGAGAAACACTTATAAATAAAAAAAATAAATGGATTTACCAAATTACAAAATACATAAAAAATTCTCACTTTAAATATTTAAAATTTAGCGTTGCGATTTGCACGCTCCAACACCATATAACCGTTAACAAATAGCTCATTCTTAAACACATCTTTCGGTTGGATAAACACATTTAAATCGTCTCCCAGTTTTGATTCTGATGGATAATAAAGCCTAATGATGGATTGCCCGAAGCATTCGAAAGTACTAGCAGAAATAAAAAAAAGACACCATATCCATTTTATTTATTTATGAGGATCTCATCATTCAGAGGATTATCAGTAGTATAATGCTTATGTTTATGTCTACTAGCGAAGTGATTTCGCCAATAATCGCATTCATATTGCTTATTGATTCAAGGTATGATTGACTCTTTATAATGTAAATATATGCTGCCTATTTTATTATACATATATATATATATATATATATATATATATATATATATATATATATATATATACATATATACATATATATATATATATATATATATATACATATATATATATATATATATATATATATATATATGGGAGCATTTAATTCAGGTTAAATTTACCCAATATTTTTTAAATTTTTATTTCCCCTGTTAAAAGTTACCCAGAAGAAACCTTCTGCTGGCAATAATGTCGATGGTTACTTTGTATTGCTAATGATGGAGGACATGTGGAAACTGAAATAAAACTTCAATAAAACCTTAAAAAATATAGATTTATCTCTTTCGAATCCATTTTACAAATTATTTCTATCGCAAATACAAATAAAGTTATAAATTTTTTTAAGTGCACACGAACTTTATGGACGCCCTGTATACTTTGAAAATATCCTTTTTAAAGCCCTAATGAATTGAAACGACATTGAAACCAAAGGTTGATTTATACCCGAGTGTACGCGATGTGTCTCGACACCATCGGTTGAAGTGGCTATTCGATTGACCAAGGCAATTTCCGTCTCGCCGTAGACATTGAATATCGTCTTTCCGTGTATCGAGCACTAACTGCCCATTAGTTGATTTTTCCGACTTTGTGCTTTGAAAAAATCTCTAATAGACGAGGCTTTTTACGAACCTTTATATATGCACTTATGATAGCGATCAAAAGAAAGCACTTTGCAAGAAGAAACCTAACTACCTCTAGTCGGCATTAAATGAAACCCTCAAAGGTGTTCAAATGGTCTTTGATGATTAAATGTCTCTAACAAAAAGGAAACAACAGTTAATCTATCCGCAATGACCTCGCGTGATCGAACTTTATAAAAAAAATTACCTATTAATTTCCGCACTGGGTATGACGATAAACTACATTCGCGTCCTGGGTAAGACGATAAACTACGTCCAACAGCAAGGCCTATGATCAGGAGGTTTTGAGGATCGTGGAACTACCTCTTAATTGCTAGCGTTCCCAGTCCCACACTGATGGGTGGTAGCACCTGTTAGGGTTCTAGTTATGGGCAAATAGTTGACACCCAACCTTTTGTAAAAATAGGTTTTAATATCAGAAATACTTTGTAATAAAAGAAATATTACCGGCAATAATTTTTCAAGGAAAAATTATTATCAGCAATACTTTTAAAAAATACCAGAAATACTAACAGTTATGAATTCTCTGAAAAAAATATGACCAGCTATCGATTTCTTCAAGAAAAAATATTCTCAGAAATAGATTTTTGAAGCAAAACATTAGTAGCAATAACATTTTTATCGGGATTAAATAACCCATTGAGGTTGATATGACGTAAAACAAACCAAACAAAACATATTAATTTATATCATTATTATTCAGTCATCAAGTATTTTTTCAGACTATCTACGAACATTCGTAAATTTCAGATAAAGACTGTATACTGTTATGTGAGAACGATTCCGGTTTTTATCTCATGAATTCGAGGAATGTTTCGATATTTTGAAATTCGAGTAGCCGTTGACCAAACGTGAAATCTCAGTATATATTTGTTTGGTTTATTTTGTTTTACTGCATATCAACCTCAATGGGTCATTTAATGCCAACAACATTTTTAGGATAGATTCGTATGAATAGAATATGTATTCTTTGGTTTAGATTGGTTTGGTTTATTTTGTTTTACGGCATATCAACCTCAATGGGTTATTTAATGCCGACAACATTTTTAGGATAGATTCGTATGAATAGAATATGTATTCTTTGGTTTAGATTGGATTGCTTTATTTTGTTTTACGGCATATCAACCTCAATGGGTTATTTAATGCCGACAACATTTTTAGGATAGATTCGTATGAATAGAATATGTATTCTTTGGTTTAGATTGGATTGCTTTATTTTGTTTTACGGCATATCAACCTCAATGGGTTATTTAATGCCGACAACATTTTTAGGATAGATTCGTATGAATAGAATATGTATTCTTTGGTGTAGATTGGTTGGGTTTATTTTGTTTAACGGCATATGGGATATTTAATGGGTTATTTAATGCCAACAACATTTTTAGGATAGATTCTTATGAACAGAATTTAAAAATAAAAACAAAAATAATATACGCACACACAAACGCGCACACACACACACACACACACATATATATATATATATATATATATATATATATATATATATATATATATATATATATATATATATTTATGCTCCAGGTTCCTTGTACCACGGTAATAGTCCAAGGTAGAACCAATGAAAATAACTCGAACACAGGTATGGAATAACACATATATATTACAAACAGAAATATGTACAAAGAAGTAGAAGTATTAGTAATGACTATCAGATTTGGTTAGAGTGAACTATGTTGTCTCGACAAGTATCACTATTCCAATGTCTTACAGTAATCGTTTGACGCGACCCTATCTCTGAAATTGAACACTGAACCTGAACTCTGAACTGAACAGACTGCTCCTTCTTGAGGCTCAGTATTTATGATGTACGGAATAGTCCATTATTATCATGGGTAAGTTCCCATAACATATATGTATATGTATGTATATATATATGTATATGTATGTATATATATATGTATATATACGTATATATATAGATATATGTGTATACGTATATATATGTAAATGTATATATATATATGTATGTTTATGTACCTGTATGTATATATATGTATGTATATATATACATATATATATATATATATATATATATATATATATATATATATATATATATATATATATATATATATATATATATATATATATATATATATATATATATAAACAATACGCGATAAGCGCTCATAAGAATGTCAACTCAGTATTGTTTCATGGAGACGTGAAAAGCTTCGGGCCTTCTGGACAAAAGATTTTCTTTCCTAAAGGGCCCAGCCGTGAACTATTTCAAATCATGACCAGCATTCTGGGTACTTTATGTATAGAGTTCTGAATGAGTTTTTATCGGAGTAGTTGCTGGATTTTCTACCAATCAGCACATTCCTGTTGATATTTATTTTAACCAATGAGGATCTCAAGTTTAATTTGTCTCTCACCATTGCTTTTGATTTTAGCCTTGTCCCTCGATCCCCCTCTCCTGAATCATTAAGTTTCATCGACATTTTCTTTTGAAAGATATATATATATATATATATATATATATATATATATATATATATATATATATATATATATATATAGCATGATGAGAGGCCACGTTCTATTTAACATAAACCGCATTTGAGCTTATTGTATTTATATACACAGCAATATGACATACATCAAATAGTAAGAAACTTTATGTGTTAAGTATTTTCCTTTTTGATATATATATATATATATATATATATATATATATATATATATATATATATATAGATCGATAGATAGATAGATAGATAGATAGATAGATAGATAGATATAAAAGATATAAAAGTGAACATTGAAGTCAACACTTAGAGGCGAAAGTTTGTTTCACGCTCGTTGCAATCGCCAGGCCACCAGTGGCCTGACGATTGCATCTAGCATGAAACTGCCTGTCGCCTCTAAGTGTTGACTTCAATGTTTACTTTTATATTTACACACGCTCTATCTCTTATATTGTGCACTTTATCCCATAAATATAGCACAACGTAAGAGTATATTTCTTCATATATATATATATATGTACATATATATACATATATATATATATGTATATATATATATATATATATATATATATATATATACATACCCACAAGTCTATATATATATATATATATATATATATATATATATATATATATATATATATAAATGCCGACAAATCTAATTTTAATTCTGACCTTCCTCAATATTAAGTATGATAATAAAATGAAATATATAAATAAATTTTAAAACTCTCCCTGCTCTCTTTAATCTCGACTATGTCTCTCATACCATTCATAACCACCCTCTATGTCAACTTATATAAGCTCAATACTGCCCGTCAAAAATGTAAGTTTTAAATTCATTTTTCGTTTCACCTTTTGAAACTGAAGTTTGAAGATCCAGTGAAAAATAAAATTCTCTGGTGAAATAAATTATTACAAATGGAGTCTTAAAGTGGTCTGTTTTTCTTTAAATTAACATATATATATATATATATATATATATATATATATATATATATATATATATATATATATATATATATGTGTGTGTGTGTGTGTGTGTGTGTGTGTGTGTGTGTGTGTGTGTGTGTTCATCTCATTGTCATTCTGTCCTCTTTATATATACAAACACGCACACGCACACGCGTATCTCTTTTTAGTATAGTAACCGCACTATCTTATTCTATATATACCTCTCCCCTTATCTTAGAGATTTCAATGAACTTCGGACCACGTTTACAGACAGAAAATTGATAGTGGTATTTATAGATATAATTGGTCTATACAAATTCAACGACCTCTACAATTATGACTCTTAACAACATGTCTTGGAGAAGTTCGTGCCAAAATCTATAAGATTCCGGCTGGGCCAACTGATGGGTTGGAATCTTCGCATTTTAAATATTGTTTATTGCAGATTTCATTTTAGACTCCAATATTCCCGATTCTTGCCTTTGTGTGTTTGAATTTTTTCAAAACAAATATTTTAAATTATCGCACGAAACATATTTGGGAGAATGGTTTCCAATTTCTCCTTGAGGCAGACACTTCTTTGTTAAAAATGATGACATGTCCGGGGTGAAATTCTTGTTCGTCTTGTTCTTCTTGTTCTTCTTGTTCTTTTTTTTCTTCTTGTTCTTCTTCTTCTTTTCTTCTTCTTCTTCTTCTTCTTCTTCTGTTTCTATTCTTCTTCTTTTCTTCTTTTTCTTTTTCTATTCTTCTTCTTCTTTTTCTATTCTTCTTCTTTTTCTATTCTTCTTCTTCTTCTTTTTCTATTCTTCTTCTTCTTCTTTTTCTTCTATGTATAGTGTCGCCTCAGAACGTTGGCTATCATGATTTCCATAATTTCCTATCCCTTGAAGCACTTAAAAACATACTTTTTTTTGCATCACCTGATCAGTTGATCCTGACATAAAAAATTAACTCACCCACCTCCACCCTCTGAGCTTACTTTTCTATTTAGCTTAGATCTGGCATTTTATTGGTTAACCAAGACATACCGACAAATCTAATTTTAATTCTGAAATGATTCCCCCTTTAACATTCGGAAAAAAAGGCAACTCTTAGTTTTAAACATTCCTTAAAAATCATTTAAACACCAGTTACTTAGCATCGACTGAAGAAGTGCAATCATAGTATTGAAATATGAAAGCTTTTGTGTAGCAATTTCAAAATGTTTTTTATCCTAATGTCTTATAATAAAAATATAATAATACATTAGTCTACTTTGTATTGAGCCATTTTTTAAAGAAGTAAATGCTACGAACAGTGGATTTTTACACCATATGTTCTTTCTCTCATTCTCTCTCATATATATATATATATATATATATATATATATATATATATATATATATATATATATATATATATAAAGCTAACATATATATATAGAGCTAACATCGATCCAGTTATATATATATATGTATATACATAGATACATATATATATATATATATATATATATATATATATATATATATATAAAGCTAACATATATATATAGAGCTAACATCGATCCAGTTATATATATATATGTATATACATAGATACATATATATATATATATATATATATATATATATATATATATATATATATATATATATATATATATAGTTGGATCGATGTTAGCTCTATCTCTCATATTGAGCGCTTTCTAATAAGTACCGTGCATATAATATATAAATAAAAATATATATAATATATTACGCACACTCAGACACACACACACACGCACATATATATATATATATATATATATATATATATATACATATATATTAATATTTATATACACACACTGTTCATATATATATATATATATATATATATATATATATCTTCGTTCAGATCTGAAAAAATATCCTGGGTGTTTAAATTACCCTTCAAACCCCCGGTCTTCCCCTTGACATAAATTATCCGTTTCCTGCTCCAATCCAAACTCAGTTATTGTTTGACAGGCTTAATAAAATAACTTTTAGTCCTGGATATGCCACTAAACTATACCCGGCAACAAGGTCTCTGATCGGGAGGGTTTGAGTAGCACCATCTCTTAGGTGTCGTTCTCATGTCCAACTTAACCCGGGGTGGTAGCACATGTTAGGGTCCCAGATATGGACAAATAGTTAACCCCAAAACTGGGGTCAGAACACTATGAAAGAATGAAAATAGATTTTTCCGTAAAAATACCAGTAATACATTTTTTGAAAAAAAATATTACCAGGAATACATTTGAATATCGACGAAAAAATTATTCACAAAAATATGTCAATGAAAACTTATTTACAAACTGTTTCTTACAAAGAATACATATTCTATTCATACAAGCCTCTCCTAAAAATCTTATCAGTATTAAATAACACATTGAGATTGATATGCAGTAAAACAAACTAAACCAAACCAATATATACTTAGATAGATAGATAGATAGATAGATAGATAGATAGATAGATAAAAATAATCCAGCAGTAAAAATCTTGTCGGCATTAAATAAGCCATTGAGGTTGATATGCCGTAAAACAAACCAAACCAAACCAATATATACTGAGATAGATAGATAGATAAATAGATAGATAGATAGGAAGAGACCAACATAGACAGATAGACATGAAGAGACCAAGATAGATAGATAGATAGATAGATAGATAGATAGATAGATAGATAGATAGATAAAAAGTTTACCAGCAATAAAAATTTTGTCGGCATTAAATAATCAATTAAGATTGATATGCCGTAAAACAAATAGATAGATAGATAGATAGATAGAAAATATTACCAGCAAAATAATATTGTCGCTATTAAATAACCCATTGAGTCTGATATGCCATAAAACAAAACAAAACAAACCAATAGATAGATAGATAGATAGATAGATAGATAGATAGATAGATAGATAGATAGATAATGACGAGACCAAGAGAGACAGATAGACATGAAGAGACCAAGATAGATAGATAGATAGATAGATAGATAGATAGATAGATAGATAGATAGATATGACGAGACCAAGAGAGACAGATAGACATGAAGAGACCTAGATAGATAGATAGATAGATAGATAGATAGATAGATAGATAGATATGACGAGACCAAGAGAGACAGATAGACATGAAGAGACCAAGATAGATAGATAGATAGATATGACGAGACCAAGAGAGACAGATAGACATGAAGAGACCAAGATAGATAGATAGATAGATAGATAGATAGATATGACGAGACCAAGAGAGACAGATAGACATGAAGAGACCAAGATAGATAGATAGATAGATAGATAGATAGATAGATAGATAGATAGATATGACGAGACCAAGAGAGACAGATAGACATGAAGAGACCAAGATAGATAGATAGATAGATAGATAGATAGATAGATAGATAGATAGATAGATAGATAGATAGATATGACGAGACCAAGAGAGACAGATAGACATGAAGAGACCAAGATAGATAGATAGATAGATAGATAGATAGATAGATATGACGAGACCAAGAGAGACAGATAGACATGAAGAGATCAAGATAGATAGATAGATAGATAGATAGATAGATAGATAGATAGATAGATATGACGAGACCAAGAGAGACAGATAGACATGAAGAGACCAAGATAGATAGATAGATAGATAGATAGATAGATAGATAGATAGATAGATAGATAGATAGATAGATAGATATGACGAGACCAAGAGAGACAGATAGACATGAAGAGACCTAGATAGATAGATAGATAGATAGATAGATAGATAGATAGATAGATAGATATGACGAGACCAAGAGAGACAGATAGACATGAAGAGACCAAGATAGATAGATAGATAGATATGACGAGACCAAGAGAGACAGATAGACATGAAGAGACCAAGATAGATAGATAGATAGATAGATAGATAGATATGACGAGACCAAGAGAGACAGATAGACATGAAGAGACCAAGATAGATAGATAGATAGATAGATAGATAGATAGATAGATAGATAGATATGACGAGACCAAGAGAGACAGATAGACATGAAGAGACCAAGATAGATAGATAGATAGATAGATAGATAGATAGATAGATAGATAGATAGATAGATAGATAGATAGATATGACGAGACCAAGAGAGACAGATAGACATGAAGAGACCAAGATAGATAGATAGATAGATAGATAGATAGATAGATAGATATGACGAGACCAAGAGAGACAGATAGACATGAAGAGATCAAGATAGATAGATAGATAGATAGATAGATAGATAGATAGATAGATAGATAGATAGATATGACGAGACCAAGAGAGACAGATAGACATGAAGAGACCAAGATAGATAGATAGATAGATAGATAGATAGATAGATAGATAGATAGATAGATAGATAGATATGACGAGACCAAGAGAGACAGATAGACATGAAGCGACCAAGATAGATAGATAGATAGATATGACGAGACCATGAGAGACAGATAGACATGAAGAGACCAAGATAGATAGATAGATAGATAGATATGACGAGACCAAGAGAGACAGATAGACATGAAGAGACCAAGATAGATAGATAGATAGATATGACGAGACCAAGAGAGACAGATAGACATGAAGAGACCAAGATAAATAGATAGATAGATAGATAGATAGATAGATAGATAGATAGATAGATAGATATTACGAGACCAAGAGAGACAGAGAGACATGAAGAGACCAAGATAGATAGATAGATAGATAGATAGATAGATAGATAGATAGATAGATAGATAAAATTATTATTAACAATAAAAATCCTGTCGGCATTAAATAACCCATTGAGGTTGATATACCGTAAAATAAAATAAACCAAACCCATGAAATAATTTTCGCCACGACACAATGCTTTTCTTTCATATTTACCATCATTGCTCTGTGTATTACATTTATATTAACAACAAAAAAAATGGCACCAGAACATTTATTTGAACTGGCACGCTTATCGAATTTGAAAAAACTTCCACCGGCGTGACTATTTTAGTCCTGTAGACAGCTCTTGATTGGGCCTTCCTCACAATAGGTCGTGAGAAGTAGATACGATAAGCCACAATAAACCACAGAAGAACTCAAAATTGTTCACTGCATTTAAGTATTGCATTATTATTGTTGTGGTAGGATCCACCTAATTTGCATAGTGGAGTACCGACCATATAAATATGGTTGGTACCGGGAAGAGAGGGGAACGAATCAAGAGATTCAACCAGAGACTCTGCCCGACTGCGACTCAGTCAACACATTCTCCAGGAACGGTCTTCCCACGAATATACAAAAAACTATATGTAAATATTGTGTACACTTTCTTGTTTCAATACATTTTGTTCTAAGTACATTTTGTGTTGCATTATTATTCCATGCATTAGTCAAGTTTCAACAATTATTTAAGCTTACCTTTCAAAATCTCAAGATAATTCTTCTGCCGACACTTAATTTTAATGACAGTTTGATGTACGTAGGTCCTTACTTTCCGTACAAAAATGTTTTCTTATTTCATGGGTGACTCTCACTGGATGTCACGATTAATTTCGATCATTCCGAAATCTATTTTCAAGTTATAAAAATTGTTATCGTAAACCTTGCTTGATTGTCAAATTCTTCGTGGCCGAGTTGTCAAAGCACACCGGATCGGTCAGTGTTTTCTCCTACAAAGAGAGAGGCAGGTTCGAATCCTGCTGGAGGACGAATTTTCTCGCGTACGCAGCCCATCAGACGAAATCAATACTGTTTAAAATAAACGGGGCGTCTACTCAATTGCGGGTAACCGTTATGAATAATGTTTGAAGTAATAGACGGAAATCATATTTCTCTAAATAAATTATGTGACAATTGCAGTAGGAAAATATCATGCCTGTGATTAAATTCAATTTTGCTATCAAAACTCCTGACGAAGGGATACTCTCCTCGTGAAACTCTGCGCATGGATAGATAACTGAACATTTAATTTTATTTGTATGTGTAGTTTAATCATTTTCAAATATCAAATTTAGGAACAAACCTATGTATATAAATAAATGCGAATGTCCGTGTGTCACATTTTTTTAACTTTACACCTGGAGGTCGTAGGCCAATATGTCATACCATTTTGGAATCAGGCCGAGTACGTGAGCAAATTAAAAAATATCCCTGGACAGATCCGGACCCGTAAACCATAAATTTTGAATTCCAAAAGTTTTCATTACAGCGACTGTTTTCACATTCTGCCATCTCAGCTGATAAATACAATTAAAGGGACACAACTCTCTAAAATTCAACAGCTCATGTTCAAATGAAAGAATTACAGTCGTTCACAATATAATTTTCCGTGTTTTCAACTTTACTCCATGAGACCGTAGCCCAATATATAATACCATTTTGGAATCAGGCTGACTCCGTCAGCAAATTAAAAACATTCTGGACCGGACATGTAATCCTGAAATTTTGGATTCCCAAAGTTTTCATTACTGTGATTGTTTTCGGCGATGTTTGAAGTGATTTTTTTGCGACGAATTTTTTTATGCGATAACAATTTTCATAATCTGGAAATAAATTTCGGAATAATTCAAAATTAATTGCAAAGTCCATCGAAAGCCACCCACGAAATAAAAAATAATTGTTTTCACGGAAAGTAAGGACCTACGTACATCAAATTGTCTTTAGATTAAGTGGCGGTTTTAAGAATTATCGTTGAACTTTTAAAAGGTAAACTTAAATATTAATTGCAGCGAGTTCTTTCTGTAGTTTATTGTTGCCTATCGCATACGACAGCCTCGCAAAAAGAGATTTCTGCCAACAGAGAACCAGATCGCAATCAAAAGAGCCAAGGCTACAGCGAGGAAAAGAAAGTCCCGTGCAAATGAGAACTCAGATCAGACGGCAGCCAGGAGAGCTTCTAATGTTGAGAATATAAGAAAGACTTAGAGACTTTTTTTTTACGGCATATTAACCTCAATGAGTTATTTAATGACGACAAGATTTTTATTGCTGGTAATAATTTTTAACTATCTATGTTCATTATCTCTCTATATCTGTCCATTATCTATCTATCTATCTATCTATCTGTCTATGTTAATTATCTGTCTATCTATCTATCTATCTCAGTAGAAATTGGTTTAGTTTGTTTTGTTTTACGGCATCTCAACCTCAATGGGTTATTTAATGCCGACAAGATTTTTATTGCTGGTAATTTTGTTTTTCAAAAATGTATTGCTGGTAATATTTCTTTCCCAAAAATATATTACTCGTAATATTTTTTTTTCTTAAAAAATGTATTGCTGGTAATATTTTTGCCTTCAAAAATTCATTGCTAGTAATAATTTTTATTTCTTTAATATTCATTGCTAGTAATATTTTTACAAAAATGTATTGCTGGTATCAAAACCCATTTTTACATTTTCATAGTGTTTTGACCCCAGTTTGGGGGTCAAATATTTGCCCATATCAGGGAGCCTAACAGGTGATACAACCCCAGGTCAGGATGGACCTGGAAACACCAGAAATTAAGAGGTGGTTCCACGCTTCTCAAAACCTCCTGATCAGAGGCCTTGCAGTTCGATGTAGTTTATCGTCTTACCCAGATGCAGATGTAGTTGATTGTCTTACCCAGTACACGGATGTAGTTTATCGTCTTACCCAGGACGCGGATGTAGTTTATCGTCTTACCCAGGACACGGATGTAGTTTATCGTCTTATCCAAGGCACGGATGTCCTTTATCGCCATACCCACAACGGGAACCCTACCCGGCATGTGCCAGCTAAGTACGAGATAAATAATTTGATTACCTCGCGTCAGATCGATTATAAAACATGACGGGAATGTGTTCATACCGACGTTGAGCTTCTCTGTTTCGTAAACAAACCATAATTAAATCTCATGTTGAAACAAATGAAATGTATAGCAAAGGGAATATCTATTTTAGCGTCCATATTGGCAACAAAGAGTAGTTAATGTCATTATTCTCTTGCATCAAGTTTTATTGTCACCGACATTGGTCATGAATAATTAGTAACGTAAAAGACAGATTTCATTTATTCCAGTGAAGAAATATGGGAAGTGGATATTTTTAGAGAAAAAAATTGTTCTGTGAAGTTACTTATACCAAATCACAGGTATATGTATATTTTATTTTCGGAATTTTTATAATGAAATAGAAATTGCAATCTAACACAGAACGGTTACAAATAGTAATCGTTACAATAAATGATAAATCAGAATAACAGAAAAATAATAGCCTCTTTCCAAATGAAGAATATGTTTAAGTTAAATCTTCTACTGTATCCCACAAGTACACGTATAAAATATAGCGTCCTGGGTATGACGATAAACTGCATCCGCGTCCTGGGAAGACGTTAAACTACATTCAACAGCAAGGCCTCTGATCAGATTTTGAGGAGCGTGTAACCGCCTTTTAATTGCTGGTGTTCCCAGGTTCACCCTGACCCGGGGTGGTAGCACCTGTTAGAGTCCCAACTATGGGTAAATAGTTAATCCTGAAACTGAGGTAAAAAGCATTATGAAAGTGTAAAAATAGGTTTTAATGCCAGAAATAATTTGTAAAAAATTATTACCAGAAATAAATTTTTGAAAAAAAAAAAAACTATTACCAGCAACATATTTTTGAAAAAAAAAATTACCAACAATACGTTTTTGAAAAAAAAAAAAAAAAAAGAATATTACTAGCAATACATGTTTTAAAATAATATTATCAGCTATTCATTTTTGAGGAAAAAAATATTACCAGAAATAGATTTTTGACAAAACAAAATATTACCAGGAAAAAAAAGTTGTCAGCATTAAATGACCCATTGGGGTTGATATGCCTTAAAACAAAACAAAGCGAACGTGCAAAATATACGGATGATAAATGAATTCGTTACGGTATATATAACGAACAGTCAAATAATCTCTTCACAATGAATCAGGTTTAGGAATACGTTAGAATTGGGAAACAGTGCGTTTTCTAACTTAATTTAACTTATTTAACCTATACTTGACTTATTTAACCTATACAGCGAGTCGATGTGAAGAGTCATACCAGAAAATATCGGTAGATCTAATCTTAACACCATAAGATACGTGGACACTGTATTGATGGGAGACTGAAAAAGAAAACTTTAAGATGCACTGGACATGCAAGTATAAGAAAAGAAACCGATGCACTTCCGCATCAAATTCAAATTCTGCGATACTCTCTCGAGGTCCCTTTCTTATGGTGTGGCATAATCACCTCATCAAAGTACGTGACATGAAACAGCAGTAGTTATTCCGTAGTGTGTTGAGTCGGTTGTGTCGCTATCTTTGTGTTTGTTTCTTTAGCGGCATATCAACACCTTTATGATTCATTTAATGCAGAAATTTAATTTTTGGCGGCATTAATTTCTTTTACAAAAAACGTAAATCGCTGTATATGTATATTTTACTATGAAAGTGTATTGCTAGTATTTTTACTATAATTTTTTTATACTTTCATAGTGTTTTGGCCCAAGCTTTTTAACAATTTGCCCGCAACAAGTACTACTAAACCGGGTCAGTGTGTACCTCGAAAACAGCAACAATTAAGAGGTGGTTCCACGCTCCTCAAAACCTACCGATCAGAGACTTTGCTGCTGGATATAGTTTATCGTCATACCCAGGATGATGCTACTTTAGTCTCCGGCCAACGTAATACTGGCTCTGTGTTCAACTGAAAATAAAACCAATATGCGTATCTATTTAAATAACGTATAACAAATAAAGATCTCTATCTATAAATGACAGGATGTGTGTGTGTGTGTGTGTGTGTGTGTGTGTGTGTGTGTGTGTGTGTGTGTGTGTGTGTGTGTGTGTGTGTGTGTTTGCGTAACGAATGCACAGCCGCAATTTTCGACGGATTTGCACCAAAATTTACATGCACATGCTCCAAGTTTGCGAGAAGGCCAAGACCGACTTTGCATTTCCCAACTCCCATCGATAGTGGAAATAATCGATTTTTTCATGCTTCTAATGCAGTTTTCATGTAATTTGCGGCCATTCTCTACTGGCCAGAGTGAGAGGCTATAGCTGGCTGCCACGAATAGGCAGGAAGATTCTATTGGCCAGCGTGAGAGCCAACAGCTGACTGACACGAATGTTAACTAGCATGCTAGCATGCAAAAAAAAAATCGATAGCTGCATTCGTCACAAGTGGGGAAAATTTAAATCTGCATGCCACTTTACTCCAATTGGCTCATTCGCTTGCTTAAACTCAAGGTTGATTCTGATTCCGCAGAACTGGGTTGGGTGTGAAAATATATCTGTTGTTAACATTCTTTTTTCATTCGGCTTTTCCAGTTACGATTCCTTTTTAAAGCTGATCGTTTTGTGTTCATTTTGTTTAGTTCTTTTTTCGTAACAGTTTTAATGTTTAGTATAGAGCTTAAAAAAAATTCGCAGTGTGAGATAGGCAAGAAGTAAGGCATGTAGCAACATCAGCACGGCAAAGGGCACTCCTTTAAAGGCAAGGAAGGGCAAAAATATTTTAAGTCAAGAGATAGCGATTGCTGTATGAGTCGTACGATTTTTGAATCAAGCACGGAGAACGCCGGGCCATGCTGCTAGTACAATATATTTCAAACGATATGTGTGTTTGTCAGTTACGAGATTTTTTTTCCTTTTTGATCTTGTCCTTTGACCCATTGTTCTGTGTTTTACGCACACAATCTTACGAGGAGAATCCAGTTTTGTATCAGCCAAATCCGGGCTCTGCACGTGGTTTGAACATTAACAAACTTTTCGAGTTCAAAACTTGAAATGTCGACCAGAAGATCCCCGTGTCTGGTGCTGTAATTAGGGACACAACTTCTCTCTCAAGGTTCCGTCCACACAGGCCAAACATTTTGACAGGCCGCTTAATGGAATAAGCATCGGACTCAGCAAATGGTGACATCAAAGTGAATGACGACGCAGGAATAGTCCGCGACATCCAATTAATTCTTCCGCCTTGGCAATCAGCCTCTGGAACCTGGCCACTGGCGAACTTTTAGAAGTGTCCGGTTTCAGCGTCCAACGTGCTACTCAAGACAACTCTCTCGATTATAATGCTATTAGGTGGCGCAGAATTATCTTTGTTGTGTACACTCGACACGTTGTTTCTTATCGATTTGCTTGTCTAGCAGCACTGAACTGATCTCGCCAAAGAGAACAGAATGACAATGAGATGAACAGGATATATATAAATATATATATATATATATATATATATATGAAGAAATATAGTCTTGAAGTGTGCTATATTTATGGGATAAAGTGCTCAATGTCAGAGATAGAGCGTGTGTAAATATAAATTAGCGTTTGCATCCGCGTGTGTCCTAATGTCGCTTGTCTGTTTCTTCAAGCGATTAAGAAAGTATGACTTGACACTGTTCGTAATGGAATTACGCTGTGGAATTTCTGAACTTTCTTAAGGACTCCTACATGGAGTTCATTTTTATGCTAGATCTACTGAGGACGTTTTTATAGCCTTCTGATCACTCTCTCACTAATACATTTATCTCTGGCACCCCTTAAGCTTTGAAAATGGGAATAACATCTTTTAGTAAATTATGTCTCATTAAGTCTTGTTAGCGTAGTAATTTCGCCGTTAATAAGATTAACATTGCTATTTAATTCTTTGTATAAATAGTTTCTTTATTAATATATATATATATATATATATATATATAAATATATATATTAATAAAGAAACTATTAAATATAATTAAATAGCAATGTTAATGTGATTAATGGCGAAATTACTTCGCTAACAAGACTTAATGAGACATACTTAATTCTTTGTATAAATAGTTTCTTTATTAATATATATATATATATATATATATATATATATATATATATATTAATAAAGAAACTATTTATACAAAGAATTAAATAGCAATGTTAATGTGATAAATATATATATATATATATATATATATATATATATATATATACATATGTTAATAAAGAAATGGTGTTACACTACAAATTAACCGAAAATAAAAACATTCTTTGAGAAAACCAGTATCGCTGGACAAATTGGAAATTAAATGAATGAAGCCAATCAAAATAGACAATGTTAAAATGTGGAGAAAAGTGAAAAATCACAATAATATAAAAAGAAACATCACTGTTCAGTTTTGTTCCGGAAATTGTAAAAAGAGCTTTTGTTTAAGTAACCGGCTAGGAAATCATTCGTCAAAATGGGGGCCCTGGATCTAAAAGGTTGAGAACTAATGATCTACACTATTTAGATACCAGTCTAAGGCATTAACAGAAGATAACTGACATCCATACTCTCTTTGTTAATTTTATGTCAATCTCTTTTAGAATGTATCTGTCTATATTTCTGAGATGAGGTATTATGTACACTATTTACATTATTCTAATAAATTAAGACAGTCATATTAATTAATATTAATATTAATGCCAAACAATGAATAATTAACAATTTGTGCCCTGCGTTTCGGAACAATTTTAACGCTTCTGTCTGAGCACCTGAGTCAAAATTTGCAAATAAATAGTATGTAATGTTTCACAGTAAATATAAAAATAGTTACAAGTGTTTACCCACCTTTCAACCGGTGGTTGGGCATCAAGTCATTTTTCACTACCACCGTTCAACCGGTGGTTGTACATTATGTCATTCTTCTCTACCACCGGTAAAGCGATGGTCAGGACAGAAAGGGTTAGTATACGGATGTAGATTATTCTCGTTCCACTGTGCATATCGGGTTATCCGAACCAATTTTTATAGTGTAGAATCTTTTCTCGTTAAATGTTCTCCAGATACAAGAGTTGGACAAAATAATTGGAACAGTTTCAAATTCCACTCCTATATTTCAAAGACCTATTATATTAAAAACTTTAACTAAAACTTCGTAATTGCAGGTTATATCTATTGTAAATACGTTTATTTATCTAATTTACTGTGTTTGTCTTATTTATTTTTAGAATTTAGTAAAATTTAAGCTAAATGCGTGACCTCTCTGAGTTCCAAAATGGTCAAATTGTTGGAGCTCGCATGGCAAGAGCCTCAATCACTAAGTTTGTTAAACGGTTTGGTTTTTCAAGAGCTACCATATCGAGAACTATGACGCAATTCAAGAAACAGGGTAAAACCTCTAGAAAGCATAGCAATTCGGACCGGACTTGCAAACTTACTGACAGGAACCGACGTGCATTTAAACGCAATGTGGCAGAAAAATCATCGGTCTACTGCGGCCAAAGTGACTGCTGAGTTGAATAATCATCTGAATAGCCGAGTTTCTACTAAAACTGTTCGTCGTGATCTCCATAAGGCTGGATATCGTGGAAGAAGCGCCGTAGAGAAACCTCTTCTCTCCACGTGCAACATTCAGAAGAGGTTGAAGTGGTGCAAAGATCAAATTTCCTGGTCTGCAGACCAATGGAAGCAAGTCATATTCTCAGACGAGTCCAGTTTTTCTCTTTTCCCAACTTGAGGGCTGGTTTATATGTGGAGGCAGCCCAAAGAAGCTTACAACCCTGACTGCCTTCTTCCAACAGTGAAGCATGGAGGTGGATCAGTGATAGTTTGGGCCGCTATATGATAGAAATGTCTCGGTCCAATAGTTGCATTGCATGGTAGAATCAACAGCAAAGACTACCTGAACATTTTGGGAGATCATGTTCATCCAATGGCCAAAACATTATTCCCTGATGGTGACTGCATCTTCCAAGACGATAATGCTCCAGTACATACCGCTTGAGTGGTTGAGAATTGGTATGAAGAGTATGAAAGTGATCTGGAACATATGGAGTGACCTCTCCAATCTCCAGATATCAATATTATTAAATATTTGTGGTGCATTTTGGAGCGACAAATTAGGAGCCGCTATCCTCCACTGTCGTGTCTTAAAGAGCAGGAGCAGGTGTAAATGGAAGAATGGCTGAAAATTCCTCTGGATGAAGTCAGGAAGCTGTATGATTCCATTCCTAGACGTATTAAAGCTGTATGTGAGGCTAAAGGAGGACCAACTCCATATTAAATACATTTTCTTTTAATTTAACAAGTGTT
Source organism: Acanthosepion esculentum (assembly GCA_964036315.1). NCBI lineage: Eukaryota > Metazoa > Mollusca > Cephalopoda > Sepiida > Sepiidae > Acanthosepion > Acanthosepion esculentum. The sequence continues at coordinate 21,994,610 of OZ038485.1, read as the reverse complement.
TCAATTATTTTGTCCAACCCCTGTATCTTAGCGCTCTGCGAAACTATTTTAAACTCTTCTATCTATGTACCGCGTACCTTGTTCTAGGATATCTTCCTCTTTGTCGAAAAGATTGTAGGTACATGGGTATAGCCTTGGTGTTTAAATTCGAATTTTTTTTTTCAATGGCAAGGGAATCGTCACTTAAGTCAATGAATGATTATTTCATGTGCTTTCTACTTTCATTATTCCGCTCTTTTAGCGATCTGTTTTTCTTTTATTGCTCCCCTTCTTCTCAGGACTGTAAGTCATTTTTCTCTTCAACCATTAAAGCGGTGATCAGGGATCAAAGGGTTAAAACGTGAGAAGGGGTCTGTCGGCAGAGTTTAGAATACACCGACAGCATTTTAATGCCCCAGAAACGAAAACGCTCTCTATTAATCCCTTTACAGTATATTTTTTCCGCCTTTCATCAGCATGGCAGATGCTAACATCCGGGAAGTGTATCATTGCGCCTTCTCAAGTTGATACGAAGTAGAAAGATCATATTGAATCTATTGCTAGGTACTCAGATTGCATATTGTTTTCACATCTAATCTGGTACTTCTATTACGTATTTAGAGATTCTGGATAAAATCCAAAGAATAATCTGCATCGTTAGCGGTCCTGACCTGGTATATCGGCTTCGGTCATTTTCTCACCGCTGTAAAATAAAATTGTATTACTGGTCATTTTGCTTTAAAATAATATTGCTGGTCATTTTATCATGAAAAATGTATTTTCTATTACTTTAAACTTTTGAGCTCTGACCACCGCTTTACCGGTGGTAGAGAAAAATGACGTAATGACCAGCCACCGGTTGAACAGTGGTAAAGAAAAATAACTTAATGCCTAGCCTCTGGTTGAACGGTGGGTAAACACTTGTAACTATTTTTATATCTACCGTGATATTACATACCAGTTATTTTCTAATTTTGACTCAGGAGCTCAGCCAGAAGGGTTAAAATTGTTCAGGAACTTAGGGCTCAAAGGGTTAATATTGTTTTGTTTTCGTTTAGGCTTTCACTATTTTCCCATAGATGTGACCCTAACTGCTGCTATCACCCAGGGTCAGGTTGTGCTTGGGAACAACAGCAAAAGTTCAATCTCCCGATCAGGTGTCTTGCTGATGGATGTAGTTTATCTTCATACCCAGGACTGTTGTCATAAATCGGGAGATAAAACAAGTGTTAATGAAAGAACAGCGCTATGATATCTCTGATCAAAAGGCAATGATCTTACTATAGAAATACACTGATAATAATTTTGGTACGTAATTTTTTCTCGCCGGAGTCGATCCTTCAAATCTACAAATCAACCATTTGCCCTTGCATGGAGTATTGGTGCCATATATGATTTGGAGCCCTTTCTTTTTGTCTCAAGGTTCTTGATAAGATCCAGAGACGTATATACAATGTAAATGGCCCTGATCTGGCATCTAGTCTGCAGCAGCTCTATCACAGACGTGCCGTGGCCTCCCTCTGTCTTTTTTACAAATACTTTCACGGTAACTGCTCCGAGGAGCTGCTTTCGCTGGTTCCCATGGTTCATGAATTTAAGCGTTCTACTTGGCTGGCATCTCGCTCACACACTTTCATTGTCGAAACTGTTAAATGTAGCCGTCTCTTCTACTCCAATAGCTTCATGTCTCGCACCTTTCGCCTGTGGAACTCCCTCCCCTTTTCCTGTTTCCATGATAGCTATAATCTCCAACTATTCAAATGTAATGTCAATCAACGTCTCCTGATGCCTTGATCGATCCCCTATCCTTCTCTTCATCCTTTTCTCTATCACTCCTATTTGCTCTCGCTCCAACTCTCTGTAACCCCTTGTGTGCTCGTGGCTTCCCGCCTTGCTTGGGGTGTAACGCTTAATAAAAAAAGATATAGGAATCTTGCAGTTGAGTGAGTTCGTAAGTCGACGACAGAAGTCCAGTGGGCACTACACTAGGAGTGGTGAAGGGATGCAGCTTTGAATTGGTCTTGAATTGTGGGCCGACGTTCTCGACAGCCCTTTAGTAGGCAGCTCTTTGGTTGAAAGTGGTTCTGAAGTTGACATGAGCTCCCTATCGTCGACCTTACACACGGCGGGCTGAAGTCTCACTGCCAAAGAGGCAAAGATTCTCCAAATTCATGGAGATTTGGTAAGCTCCGAAGAATCGGGGACTTTTCCCTCCACAATTGTTGAATAAATTTTCTGGCCCCTTTATTGGTCAGAAAATATATTTTTTTATCTCTGATAAGAATCGGGGCCCTGGGAGCCGGTTTTGAAAGTAATGAAAACAGATTGAAGTGAAGAAGCTGTGAGGTTTCTCCCGGACTTTATGGCACCATGGAAAGAATAATGGTGGTGGAATTGCTTTTTATATTTTCCAGCTCTCTCGTTAGTCAGAAAATATATTCTTATCTCTGAAAAGAATCAAGGCCTTGGGAGCCGGTTTTGAAATTAAAACGAGGTTGAAGGGAGGATAGAAAAAAATAGCGAGAATGCTTGGGGTAAAACGCTTATAAAAATATTAAACGTGGATTTACTATAAGCTAGTTTGTCTGTGATCAGGAATTGATGACAGAAAGATGGACACATTTGTAGTATTATTATTAATATTATCAAATAATTATTATTATTACTAATATTATTATTATTATTATTATTATTATTATTATTACGTAGACAGTTTAATTCGTCCAATTTTTTATAGCTTTTACTTTGTTTGTGGCACCGAGACAAAAAGAATCAAATATTCGTTTCAATTAATGGCGCGAACTTAATTAGCTGATCGGAATGCAACGCATTCTACTGAAAATAATCAATTAAAAGAACGAGTAAGAAAAATAAACAGATTTGAAAGGAATATAAAATAATAAAAGAATTGTTGAAAGTGCGTTTGAAGATTAAATAATATCCGTGCTCTGGGGAAATAACATTAATAGAAATCTAAAATAACCGGTAGACATTTTGAAGCGATGACTTTCATTGCGGAACTTTTTTGCCAGTTTATTATGTAATTTAAAATTCATTTCTGTTCAACTATTCGCACCATCAAATATTTGTGAAATATTCCATACAAGAGCATTCACTGGAAAAGATAGATAGATAGATGAACAGACTGACAGTAGATAGATAGGTAGATAGATATAAACTGACAAAGATTGATAAATAGAGATAGATAGATAGATAGATAGATAGATAGATAGATAGATAGATAGATAGATAGATATGAACAGACTGACATAGATAGAGAAATAGAGAGGGAAAGAGAGATATGAACAGAATGACATAGATAGATAGATAGATAGATAGATAGATAGATAGATAGATAGATAGATAGATATGAACAGACTAAGATTGATAAATAGAAAGAGATAGATAGATAGATAGATAGATAGATAGATAGATAGATAGATAGATAGATAGATAGATATAAACAGACTGAGATAGATAGATAAATAGAGAGGGAGAGAAAGATATATGAACAGACTGACATAGATAGATAGATAGATAGATAGATAGATAGATAGATAGATAGATAGATAGATAGATAGATAGATATGAACATACTGAGATAGATAGATAAATAGAGAGGGAGAGAGATATGAACAGACTGACATAGATAGATAGATAGATAGATAGATAGATAGATAGATAGATAGATAGATAGATAGATATTAACAGACTAAGATTGATAAATAGAAAAAGAGAGATATGAACAGATAGATAGATAGATAGATAGATAGATAGATAGATAGATAGATAGATAGATAGATAGATAGATAGATGGATAGATAGATATGAACAGACTGGGATAGATAAATAGAGAGGGAGGGAAAGAGATATGAACAGACTGACATAGATAGATAGATAGATAGATAGATAGATAGATAGATAGATAGATAGATAGATAGAAAGAAAGAAACTTATGGAGATCGATGTGAAAAACCCGGACGTGAAAAAATCGTTATTTCCATAAAGAAATCAGTAAAAGTTAGTGTTGACTCAGATTAACAAAATGGGCGTGTGCACTCAACTACACGAATTATCAGTATCTTTGCATAGTACCCGTAAAAATTACATGATTATTTATATATATATTTATATTTCTAAAACCGATCAGGGTATATCTGCGTTCTGGTTAGGCTCAAGATTGCACTTATGGCTATAATCACTGTAGAGTATCAGTGTGTTCCATAAAAAGTAACGCACAAAGAGACACAAACACACATTCACCTATATACAGGGTGCGGTGGTTAAATTCTCGCCATTTTATATTTTTAATTTCGCGCATGCGCATTGTTTGTTTTTGATATTGTCGACTGCACAGTATAGTAGGATATTTTGGTCACCATCTGATGCTATTATATCCACCAGAAATTTAGAAACGTCATGCTGTCTTCCGCGCCGTAAGCTCCATAATAAACATTTCAGTGTGTCCTCAGATTGACACTGCAAACGATTTGGAAAGTGTTGGGCGAATCTAACGGTGACTGCGAAGGTACGGTAGCTCGGAGAACACACTCTGATCGTTCTGATAAGAACTCCCGAATTTGTTACTGAGGGTCTCAGACCCAACACGGAGGACCACATCAAGAGCCTTAAAGAGGTAGTGCTGCCCTGGGTTAAGGAGATGGTTGCTGGAAGACCCTATGTCTGGCAACAGGACTCTGCACCATACCACAGAAACAGGAGAACCCAGTCATGACTGCCAGACAATTTTTGCAACTACATCCCTCCTTATATCTGGCCACCTAACTCCCCAGTCTGCAACCCCCTTGATTATTATGTGTGGTGCGCAGCTGAGTGAGAGACCAACAAAACTCCTTGTAACACCAAAGATGAACTGAAGGCAAGGATTTTGGCAGCATTCACCAACTTAAACAAGGAGAACGTCCAGAAGAGTGGAATGAGATCTAGAAGTCGTCTGGAGTCAATGGTTGAAGCCAATAGCGATTTGATTGAAAGAAGTTACTTATTTGGATATTTTGTGTAAAATTGGCAAATATATCAGTTAAAATGGGATGTCAGTACTGCTTTCATTTTTGCCTCATTTAGATGACAAATTATCCATCAGCCCCTCTCTCTCTCTCTCTCTATCTATCTATCTATCTATATATATATATATATATATATATATATATATATATATATATATAATCAAATTATAAATATAAATTATATATATTAAATCAAAGACATGAGATAACGGCTTTTTTATTACAATTATTTATAGTACAACGGCCGAAACGTTATCAATATTGTAAATAATGCAAGTAATCATAATACCTCATCTCAGAGATATACACAGATATTTGAGGCCGGAGCGTACAACGGCCGAAACGTTGCGAATATGGCAATGAAGATGAGGATAATAGTCCGAATGATGTAAATAATGGAAGTAATGAAGTCGAAAGATTATAAGAAATAATTGCTAGATCTCCTGGTAAGAAATATGGTTCACTGTGTCAATCTATCTTATATATTTATAAGTCTATCATTCATCCTTGATTCGAATATTTCTGCCACATGTGGTCTGCTGTTGCTGTTATATATTTATTGTTATCGGTCCTGATCTGGCATCTCGGGTTCAGTCACTTTCTCACCGCCGTAATGCTGCTTCCTTGTGCCTTTTCTATAAATCCTTTCATGGTAATTATTCTGATTAAATTTATCTCCATGGTACCTAGACTTTCTGGATTTAAGCGCAGTACTAGATTCGCAACTAAATTGGCATCACTTTACAGTAAAAATTCTCCGGTGGAACTGTAAGTTCTATATTACCATTTTCTTCTCTCAAACTTCTCACTTGTGGAATTCGATTTTGACTTTTTGCTTTCCAGTAATCTTTGATCTTCAAAAATATAAATGCAACGTAAATCATTACTATCTGCCTTTGTATTTCCTGTTCTTTTATTGCTTCCTGCCATTAAAAATAAACATATTTATTTTTCGCATATTTTTCGCATATGGCAATGAAGATGAGGATAATAGTCCGAATGATGTAAATAATGGAAGAAATCAAGTAGAAAGATTATAAGAAATAATTGCTAGATCTACTGGTAAGAAATATGGTTCACTGTGTCAATCTATCTTATATATTTGTAAGTCTATCATTCAATCACTGTGAAAGTGAATCAGCAGCATATTTGCAGAATAAATCCTTCAAGAACAAGATTCCATTTAATATATATATATATATATATATATCTCGTAGTGAGACAGTGTATGTATTCAGGGGGAATGTACACACACATATATACACGCATGCTGACAGGAACACACAAAAACGGAAATAGATCTAAGGGATCTAAGAACACACAGGGGTTATTAAAACATTAAAAGATAAGACAACCCGATTCATCACTTCTCAAACCAACCTTCATTGTTTTATGACCCTTCGCTCAGAACTCTTCACTACCATTTAAAGAAAGACATTGGAATGACCAACACAAAAACAGAGAATGTCTCATATAGAGAAGATGTAACATTGAAAAACATAAAGGAAAAAAATTAATTATTTTTAATAATTATTTTTGATAATATGTGGAAATCTACACCCTTTACCTGAAGACGGTCGTAAGACCAGAAACACATGTTGTAAAACTATGTAAAACTATGAAAAATAAAGAATAATATTTTTTTTTAAAAACCCACATTACAACCAAAAAAGTTTACGGTACCTCTCTTCTTTTTAATATATATATATATATATATATATATATATATATATATATATATATATATATATATATATATTATGAAATGGATTAAGTCAGATAATTATTTAATATATTTTATGTTTATATGTTATTTTAATAGATATAATTTATTTAAGTAAATGCTCTTTTTATTATCTTCTCAAATTAAGGCCGTTAAGTGTAATTAATACTGTTTAATTAAAAAACAGACCGTTTACTTAAATAAATTGTATCTATCAAAATAACACATAAACAGAAAAAATATTAAACAACTGTCGGACTTAATCCATTTCATAATATATATATATATATATATATATATATATATATATATATATATATATATATATATTCAATTCAGCACTGTTTAGTGATCAGCTAATTCAATAAACAACAGCCACCTGCGTTAATGCAAAGCTCTTCAGTAACATGAATTGGAGCACTCCGGTTGATTGG
>OZ038485.1:21979947-21982447 GCA_964036315.1 Acanthosepion esculentum | reverse complement strand
CACATTTCCCATGATTTCTCTAGAACGCTCATATCTGCTCGAAGTATATCTTAAAGTAAACAAATGACATCATGTATTATGAAATAGAATAAATCCGACAATTATTTTAATATGTTTATTGTTTATACGTTATTTTTATAGAAACTAATATTTCAGTAAATGCAGTGTTTATGATAAACAGTATTAAGCAGTTTAGATTCAAGGAAATAAAACTAAGTCCGAAGTTTTTATAACACTTTTGGACACTACTTTGTGCAATAGGAATGTATAATTACTCTTTATTCTCAGTTCTTGCTTTTGTTACAGACAAACTACTACTCAATGCACCGAAAAGAGTCGTTCGATATGGCCGCTGTAAAGATCAGGTTTTCGTGTTCACATGGCTAAGACAGAAATGTTTCAGATCTGCTAATACATTCATGACAGCCTGTCCTCCATTTAATGCACTTAGTGGCAGGCATTTCAAAAGAATGAACAGGGAGCTTAATAGCTTTCTAGTCTTTAAAGCTCAACAAAAATCGACCACACACACACACACGGGTTGTTAAAAAATGAATACCTCCTATTTTAGTTTGGTAGACAAAGTCAGAAGCGGATATTAGTCGTAAAGATGTTTGAGTTGAATCTTTCCAGAAATAATTCATAATGTTTTCTTGCCTTGTTCAAGATAACACTGTCACAAAATGACCTCTGATATTTCGCTGGCACAAGTCAGAGGGCATAAGGTCTATGACTAGTTTAGACGTGCTCTGACCAACTTGGACAAGTTATGGCCAGCTATGACTAGCTTAGACGAACTCTGACCAGCTTGGAAAAGCTATGGCCAGCTATGACTAGCTTAGACGTGCTCTGACCAACTTGGACAAGCTAAGACTACCTAAGACCAGCTATGACTAGCTTAGAAGAGCTCTGACTAACTTGGACACGCCATGGCCAGCTGTGACTAGCTTAGACGAGCTCTGACCAGCTTAGACAAACTATGACTAGATACGACCAGCTATGATTAGCTTAGACGAGTTCTGACCAGCTTGTACAAGTTAAGACTAGCTAAGACCAGCTATGACTAGCTTAGAAGACCTCTGACTAACTTGGACAAGCTAAGAACAATTATGACTAGCTAAGACGAGCTTTGATCAACTTGGACAAGATATGGCCAGCTATGACTAGTTTAGATGAGCTCTGACCAGCTTGGACAAACTATGATCAGATAAGACCCGCTATGAGAAGCTTAGACGAGCTCTAACCGACTTGGTCAAGCTAAAACTAGCTAAGACCTGCTATGACGAGCTTAGACCAGCTCTGACCAGCTTGGACAAACTATGACCAGATGACACCAGCTATGATTAGCTTAGACAAGCGCTAACCATCTAAGACCAGCTATGCCGAGCTTAGACGAGCTGTGGCCAAGTAAATCGCCTGACAAAATGATATCTGACATGGGTATGTGGGCTGCTGTTCCTACCATAAGACCCGGATTTAAGTCTCGCAAGTATAGATACGTCATGGAGATGGTGTCTTGAAAATGTCGGCATGGAGTGATAATCCAACGTTCGGTGCGTGAAACAGGATATAGGAAACTCTTTGGAAGCCGTTGATGGTTGCGTGACCGAGGGTTTGAGCGGACTGGCCTTGTTCAACTACCGGAAGAGGTATGGCCCGTGGAAGTAGAACAATCTACCCCGCTGAACGCAATAAAGGTTTCGGTTCGAAATTTCAATCACCTGAAGAAAGCCCTAGCTTACAACGGCCGAAATGTTGTGAATACGGCAATGAAGATGAGGATAATTGTCCGAATAATATAAATAATGCAAGTAATCATAATACCTCATCTCAGAGATATACACAGATATTCAAAGCCGAAGCGTACAATGACCGAAACGTTGCGAATATGGCAATGAGAATGAGGATAACAGTCCGAGTGATGTAAATAATGGAAGTAATGAAGTAGAAAGATTATAAGAAATAATTGCTAGATCTACTGGTAAGAAATATGGTTCACTGTGTCAATCTATCTTATATATTTATAAGTCTATCATTCATCCTTGATTCGAATATTGCTGCCACATGTGGTCTGCTGTTGCTGTTATATATTTATTGTTATCGGTCCTGATCTGGCATCTCGGGTTCAGTCACTTTCTCACCGCCGTAATGCTGCTTCCTTGTGCCTTTTCTATAAATCCTTTCATGGTAATTATTCTGATGAAATCTTCTCCATGGTACCTAGACTTTCTGAATTTAAGCGCAGTACTAGATTCGCAACTAAATTGGCATCACTTTACAGTAAAAATTCTCCGGTGGAACCGTAAGTTCTATATTAACCTCTTCTTCTCTCAAACTTCTCACTTGTGGGATTCGCTTTTGACTTTTTGCTTTCCAGTAATCTTTGATCTTCAAAAATAGAATGCAACGTAAATCCTTACCATCTGTCTTTGTAATTCCTGTTCTTTTATTGCTTCCTGCCATTAAAAATAAACATATTTATTTTTCGCATATTCTTTAA